>OY804607.1:7044130-7378503 GCA_963680895.1 Fragum sueziense
ATAGCAACCGTTTTTATTCCCTAGCAACCGTTTCTTTTCCATAGCAACATCATGAAAAATGGAATTTTAAGTAAAAAAAATATTTCATTTTGACATATAAAATAGGTAATCTTGAAAATAAAATGACAATATTAATATTCTATAATGTATGAAATTTCACCACTGAAACATTTCAAAGGATTAAAACATACAGGTATGTTGCTATGGAGACCACAAACAACACATATTCAGACTTTCTGGAATTTGAGAAAAAACACTTGTATTATGACGATTATTTTTCAAAACTGCAACTAGATGAACATGAAACACTTAGTGTTTTATATTGGGGATAAGTATATTTACAAAAATCATCAATATAAATTTGAAGCATTTTGGGGGAAAATGTGGATAAATTGCATGAAATATCGCGAATTTTGGGAAAATCATGAATATCAATACTGGAGTCAAACTCAATCATATGCACAACTATGAACTAATGTACTTCAAAAACAACAATTAAACAAATAATCATGTTGAGAAACAAGTTATAACTACTTTCGCATTACCATAGCAACCATTTTTATTCCTTAGCAACCGTTTCTTTCCCTTAGCAACATCATGAAAAATGGAATTTTTAAGTGACAAAATATTACATTCTGACATATAAAATAGGTAATCTTGAAAATAAAATAAAAAATTATACGGTTAAGAAACATGTTAAAAGTACTTAGGAATTACCATAGCAACCATTTTCATTCCTTAGCAACCGTTTATTTCCCTTAGCAACAGCATTAAAATACGAATTTTGATTAAAAATTATCTTCATTTCTGAGCATGAAAACTGAAAAAGAAACTTTGCAGAGGTTGTTTGTCCACCATATTTTTTTCTTTTAAAAAAATATTGAACAGTTTAAAAATTAATGGTTGCCGTGGTAACCCAAAGTTAACACTCTTTCCATTAAATCATAAATTTAATTTTTTTCATATCTGCATTTAGGTATACATTAAATGTTTACAAAGGACGAGTCATATTACAAAAATCACAAATATAAAGTTCTGTAAACATTTTTTTTGCTAAAAAATTTGAAAAGAATACATGAAAGATTCTGAATTTTGGAAAAATGATAAATATCAATACTGCTAGTTAAAGGTTACCCTGAGCTCAGCATTGTTATTTTCATTGCAAAAGAAACAAATAAACAAATTATTATGTTGATAAACAAGTAACACATGCATGTTTATTACCATAGCAACTGATTTTATTCCTTAGCAACAGTTTTTATCTCTTAGCAACAGAATTAAAAACATATTTTTAAGTAACAAAACACTTCATTTTTAGCTCCATTGGCCGTCAGGCCAGCGGGCTATTGTCATGGCGGTGTGTCCGTCGTGGGTCCGTGTGTCCGTACGTAAACTTTTTCTTTAAAAATCTTCATCTCAGAAACTACTGGATGGATTTCAAGCAAACTTCACAGGAATGATCATTGGGTGACCCTCTCTCAGATTCCTTCAAAGAATTTGGATTGAATCAGAATAACCTGAGTTATCTGCCCTTTAATGTCAAAAATAGCTGGTTTTGACTTTATTTGTACTCTAAAATCTACAAATATTGATCAATCAAGACAAAACTTTGACAGTGTGATGGTGACTATAAGATTTTGCCTGTGTATAATTTTCAGCTTGATCTGAATTTTACATCATTTCGGCTCTATTTTGACTTTGTTTTCACTCTAGCAACTACAAATATTGATCAATTAAGACAAAACTTGGACAGAATATTGGAGACTATAAGATCTTGCCTTGGTATAATTTTCAGCTTGATCTGAAATTTTTATCATGAGTTATGTGCCCTTGAAATTGACAAAACTGCCATTTTCAGCTTTATTTTCTCTTTGACAACCATTAGTATTTACTAATCAATACAGAACTTTCACAGAATCATACTGACCGTACAATCCTATTTGCTTGTAATTTTCAGCTTGGTCATGCATTTGCTTGTTTGCGCAGCCTGAACCTTTGAAGTTGCATTCAACAAGACAAACAGTCAGGCCTGTGGAGCGCTTCCAGACCGCCAGGGCTGTCTAGTTTAACAAGAAAAGTTTAATTAGCTTTTGGATGTTCATATATTTATCTACAATATGCATACTTGAATTCATATACAATATTCTTGAATTCATCACAAAAATATTTCAAAAAATTGTAACTTAACCCTTTTCCCAAACAAGACCTGGTTATGACGTCCCTAATAGAAATGGTTTGGGAAAATATTGACACAAAAGAAGAAACTGCTGATAACCAGCAGTTTCTCAGACATGGGGAAATCTGTCAGACAATCCGACATATCTGATAAAATTTTCCTTGGTCTGATGATTTTTTTGCTAATGTCAGTCCAAATGTCTGACACTCCTTTTGATCTGTCAAGACATTGAATGAGAGTTCTGTCTGACAAAATTTGATTCGGTCTGACAGATTATTCGGTACTGTCAGACCAAATGTCTGACAAAGATTTCTGGTGTTCTCCAAGTCTGGTTTCTCCTTTTGCCTCAATATTTTCTGTGCTATATTGTACAGTAATCCTATCTTTAAATTAATCCATTTTGTTGTCCACATCATCTTCAAAGTGGACCACCCTAAAATTTTGCCGTTTGGGAAAGGGTTAAACATATGTTGACAAGGTAACCATGTGTTATTCCCCCCACCCCCCTTTCCAAAAGTTAGCAGTTTGAAAAAATACCCTTGTCTTATGTCCATTTTTATGCTCCCCGAAGGGAGAGCATATAGTCGCCGCTTTGTATGTCCGTCATTCCGTCCGTCCGTCCGTCCGAAGCGATATCTCCATAACCCGTGGGCCAAATCAAATGAAACTTACCATGTAAACTCCCTATGACATAATGCCGATATACTTTTCCCGGTTTTTCGATTTGACGCCTCGTCATGGGAAAATGGGACTTAAGGTTAAATACAGTTTTTCTCTAATTACTCCTAGTCTAATGGTCAGAATTTGATGAAATTTCATATTTGAGTAGCAAATCAGATGCCCTTGACAGTAAACTATTTAAAATTTGCGTATAAAAAATATGTCATGGAAAAAGGGGGCTTAACATTTGTAAGCTTTATCTTAGCTCTGCATGGCATATATTTATTGTGACAATACCTTGTTCGGGGAACATTGTCCGTCTCTGACGGCTCTTGTATTAAAATTGTTAATTAACAAGAGCTGTCACTGTAAGATGACAATGCCCCCGACACCGCTTTGATCGTCATAAGGTCAAGGTCATCATGGGGTCAAGGTCACCAAAGTATGTGCCTACAGAAAGGTAATGTACCAAGGAATGTTGTGGTAAAGTATGAAGCGAATATGTTAAGTAATAAGGAAGTTATGGCCAATGTTAAAGTTTTTGGACGGAATGACGGACAGACGGACAGACAGACGGACAGACGGACGGACGGACGGACAAGTCAAATTTATAATGCCTCCCTATCGGGGGCATAAAAATTGTTATAGGATAAACTAAATATTCATATATTGTGCTTCCAATTATTGAAGAGTCTCATAACAAAATGCATTTTATCTAAAATGTTGAAAAATTGCCTAACAATCTTGATTTTTTCAGAGACTTCATTACCATCATTACAAGATCCAAATTCAAAGAAATGTGCATCTTTCAATAATTGTAATTGAATTTTTAGCAAAAAAATGTTTACAGAACTTTATATTTGTGATTATTGTAATATGACTCTTCCTTTGTAAACATTTAATGTTTACCTAAATGCAGATATGAAAAAGAGTCCTAAATCAGGGTTCTTTTCAAATTTACGATTTAATGGAAAGACCATAGCAACCATTAATTTTCAAACTGTTCAACATTTTTAGAAGAAAAAAAAAATATGGTGGAAAAAAAAAAAACACTTCAAAGTTTCTTTTTCAGTTTTCATGCTCAGAAATGAAGTTAATTTTTAATCAAAATTCGTATTTTAATGCTGTTGCTAAGGGAAATAAACGGTTGCTAAGGAATGAAAATGGTTGCTATGGTAATTCCTAAGTACTTATAACATGTTTCTTAACCCTATAATTTTTTATTTTATTTTCAAGATTACCTATTTTATATTTCAGAATGTAATATTTTGTCACTTAAAAATTCCATTTTTCATGATGTTGCTAAGGGAAAGAAACGGTTGCTAAGGAATAAAAAATGGTTGCTATGGTAATGCGAAAGAAGTTATAACTTGTTTCTCAACATGATTATTTGTTTAATTGTTGTTTTTGAAGTACATTAGCTCAAAGTTGAGCATATGATTGAGTTTGACTCCAGTATTGATATTTATGATTTTCCCAAAATTTGCGATATTTCATGCAATTTTTCCACATTTTCCCCCAAAATGCTTCAAATTTATATTGATGATTTTTGTAAATATACTTATCCCCAATATAAAACACTAAGTGTTTCATGTTCATCTAGTTGCAGTTTTGAAAAATAATCATCATAATACAAGTGTTTTTTCTCAAATTCCAGAAAGTCTGAATATGTGTTGTTTGTGGTCTCCATAGCAACATACCTGTATGTTTTTAACCTTTAAAATGTTTCAGTGGTGAAATTTCATACATTATAGATTATTAATATTGTCATTTTATTTTCAAGATTACCTATTTTATATGTCAAAATGAAATATTTTTTTACTTAAAATTCCATTTTTCATGATGTTGCTAAGGAAAAGAAACGGTTGCTAGGGAATAAAAACGGTTGCTATGGAAATGTCCAAGTACTTATAACATGTTTCTCAACCTAATTATTTGTTTTTATGCTGTTTTTGAGGTAAAATGGTCAAAACTGTGCCTATGTTTAAGGTTAAATCTATTAATGGTATTTATCATTTTTTCCAAAATTTGTGATTTTTGGGCATTTTTTACACATTTCCCTTCAGAGTGCTGCAAAATTTTATTAATGATTCTTGTAAAGGAAGTCTTCCTCAATAATAGACACTGCGTGGTTTATATGTATCTGGTTGCAGATTTTTAAAAAACGATTTTAAATTAGGGCAATTTTTCAAAATTGTGAATTATTGAAAAGTAGGTCAACTTTTGGTAACCATAGCAACATAAATATAAGGTTTAAAGTTTTAAAAACATTCTTTTGTGAAATTTGATATGTTATTGAATTATGATATAAGGTATTGAAGTATGTTGTATATTTGTAAATGTAAATAAAATCTACTTCAAAATCGTGAAAAATCATTTCATTTCCTCAGTATCCATGGCAACAACAAAAAAAATCCAAAAAAATAGAAAAAACGAAAAAAATTGAAAATGAACGGCATCATATGTCTAGTTTCATTACTGTGGTCAGTTTAAAGTAAAAAAATAAAAGTCAAAAATTTTTGAGTTTCCAAAAAAGCTTGATGGTTCGTGTCAGGCTCTCTTAAGTATCTTCTCATGCTCAAATCTGAGCATCGTGCTCAAATCGCACAAAATCCACGTGAACTTCAATTGAATACCAATCAACGTTGATTGGTATTGAATAGAAGTTGAGCATGAACTCATGAGAATATACTTAAGTTTTTTCGAGAAACCGGGGCCTGGTTTTGACGTCCCTACTAGATATGGCTTGGGAAAACATTAAGACAAAAGAAGAAACTGCTGATCACCAGCAGTTTCTCCTTTTGTCTCAATATTTTATGTTCTAACACATACACAAGTCCTGTTTTTATCCACAACCATTTTTAGCTCGACTTTTCGAAGAAAATGAGAGCTTATACTGTCACCTGGGTGTCGGCGTTGGCGTCGGCGTTGCAACCAAGGTTAAAGTTTTTTCAAACATCAATAACTTCCATACTATCAAAGGGATTCAACCCAAACTTGGAAGACTTATTAACCATCACACCCTCTACCTTACTACCAGGGCCCATGACCCTGGCTCCACCATATTTGGAGTTATGCCCCTTTATACTAAGCAACTTAGAAAGTCGAGCGCGCTGTCTTCGGACAGCTCTTGTTTCATCTGCGGCAGCTTCAAACTGGAACAGTCCAAAATTTTTATGCCCCCTTTCGAAGAAAATGGGGGTATATTGATTTGCAAGTGTCGGTCGGAAGGTCGGTCGGAAGGTCGGTCGGTCGGTCCGTAGGTCGGTCGGTCTGTCCGTAGACCAAACCTTGTCCGGAGCATAACTCGAAAAGTATTAAAGGTAGAATCATGAAACTTCACAGGTGGATAGATCTCATCATGGAGAGGTGCAGTGCACAAGAACCGTAACTCTGCCGATCAAATTATTGGAGTTATTGCCCTTTGTTGATTTTCAAACTTGATTCTTGTCCGGAGCATAACTCAAAAAGTATGTTAGGTAGAATCATGAAACTTTACAGGTGGATATATCTCATTATGGAGAGGTGCAGTGCACAAGAATCGTAACTCTGCTGATCATATTTTTGGAGTTATTGCCCTTTGTTGATTTTATAACTTGATTCTTGTCCGGAGCATAACTCAAAAAGTATGTAAGGTAGAATCATGACACTTTACAGGTGGATAGATCTCATTATGGAGAGGTGCAGTGCACAAGAACCGTAACTCTGTCGATCAAAATTTTTGAGTTATTGCCCTTTGTTGATTTTATAACTTGATTCTTGTCCAGACCACAACTCAAAAAG
Source organism: Fragum sueziense (assembly GCA_963680895.1). Lineage (NCBI taxonomy): Eukaryota > Metazoa > Mollusca > Bivalvia > Cardiida > Cardiidae > Fragum > Fragum sueziense. The sequence continues at coordinate 7,050,750 of OY804607.1, forward strand.
TATGTAAGGTAGAATCATGAAACTTTACAGGTGTATAGATCTCATTATGGAGAGGTTTAGTGCACAAGAACCGTAACTCTGCCGATCAATTTTTGGAGTTATTGCCCTTTGTTTGTTTTCAAACTTGATTCTTGTCCGGAGCATAACTCAAAAAGTATGTAAGGTAGAATCATGAAACTTTACAGGTGGATAGATCTCATTATGCAGAGGTGCAGTGCACAAGAACCATAACTCTGCTGATCATATTTTTGGAGTTATTGCCCTTTGTTGATTTTCAAACTTGATTCTGATCTGGAGCATAACTCAAAAAGTATATCAGGTAGAATCATGACACTTTACAGGTGGATAGATCTCATTATGGAGAGGTGCAGTGCACAAGAACCGGAACTCTGCCGATCAAAATTTTTGAGTTATTGCCCTTTGTTGATTTTATAACTTGATTCTTGTCCAGAGCACAACTCAAAAAGTATGTTAGGTAGAATCATGAAACTTTACAGGTAGATAGATCTCATTATGGAGAGGTGCAGTGCGCAAGAACCATAACCTTGCCGGTCAACTTCTTGGAGTTATTGCCCTTTGTTGATTTTTACACTTAATTCTTAACCTTGCCTATATCTCATGTATTTTTACACATACAGACTTGATATCTCACACATAGATACCTCCTATTAACATCATTCACATTTGACCATGACCTTGAACCTTGTGACCTTGACCTTGGAGTTTGACCTACTTTAAAAAAAATTAAACCGGGCATATATCTCATGACCTATTACTAGAGGTGCCCGGTATTACCGGTATACCGGTAAATCGCGGTGGGCAGATGCGGCGGTACGTACCGGTTCGAGTACGAAGCTGTACCGGTACTTCGGCAATTTCCGTAGACGGAAATTCCCGAATGATAAATAGCAGTTTTAATGCATTTTTCTTTACGATAAACAGGTTATTCTTTGATATTTTCTGTTTTCAAAAGCAGAAAAGTAGAAAATATACAGTCATGGCGAAGACTGTCGGACCTGCAGACCCTCGGTTCGATATTTTTTTCCTTTCTGACTGACGTCCCATTGTCCTGTCCAACATTAATTTTGAGGTTTGTCTGTATGAAAAGACCGACAATTTACTTAAGAGAGCCTGACACGAACCATCAAGCTTTTTTGGAAACTCAAAAATTTTCGATATTCATTTTTTTTACTTTAAACTGACCACAGCAATGAAACTAGACATATGATGCCATTCGTTTTCATTTTTTTCATTTTTTTCTATTTTTGGGGGATTTTTTGTTGTTGCCATGGATACTGAGGAAATGAAATGATTTTTCACGATTTTGAAGTAGATTTTATTTACATTTACAAATATACAATATACTTCAATACATTATATCATAATTCAATAACATATCAAATTTCACAAAAGAATGTTTTTAAAACTTTAAACCTTATATTCATGTTGCTATGGTTACCAAAAGTTGACCTACTTTTCAATAATTCGCAATTTTGAAAAAATGCCCTCATATAAAATCGTTTATTAAAAATCTGCAACCAGATACACATAAACCACGCAGTGTCTATAATTGAGGAAGAGTTCCTTTACAAGAATCATAAATAAAATTTTGAGGCACTCTGAAGGGAAATGTGTAAAAAATGCCCAAAAATCACAAATTTTGGAAAAAATGAGAAATACCATGAATAGATTAAACCGTAAACATATGCACAGTTTTGATCAATTTACCTCAAAAACAGCATAAAAACAAATTATTAGGTTGAAAAACATGTTGTAAGTACTTGGACATTTCCATAGCAACCGTTTTTATTCCCTAGCAACCGTTTCTTTTCATTAGCAACATCATGAAAACGGAATTTTAAGTAAAAAAATGTTTCATTCTGACATATAAAATAGGTAATATTGAAAATAAAATGACAAGATTAATAATCTATAATGTATGAAATTTCACCACTGAAACATTTCAAATGTTTACAACATACAGGTATGTTGCTATGGAGACCATAAACAACACATAATCAGACTTTCTCGAATTTGAGAGAAAACCACTTGTATTATGACATTTATTTTTCAAAACTGCAGCCAGATGAACATGAAACACTTAGTGTTTTATATTGAGGATAAGTATATTTACAAAAATCATCAATATAAATTTGAAGCATTTTTGGGAAAAAAGTGGAAAAATTGCATGAAATATCGCGATTTTTGGGAAAATCATAAATATCAATACTGGAGTTAAACTCAATCATATGCACAACTTTGAACTAATATACTTCAAAAACAACAATTAAACAAATAATTATGTTGAGAAACAAGTTATAACTACTTTTGCATTACCATAGCAACCATTTTTATTCCTTAGCAACCGTTTCTTTCCCTAAGCAACATCATGAAAACGGAATTTTAACGTGACAAAATATTTCATTCTGACATATAAAATAGGTAATCTTGAAAATAAAATGACAGGATGAGTAATCTATGATGTATGAAATTTCACCATTGAAACATTTCAAAGGTTTACATCATTGCAGGTATGTTGCTATGGAGGCCACAAACAACACATATGCAGACTTTCTCGAATTTAAGAAAAAACACTGGTATTATGACGTTTATTTTTCAAAACTGCAACTAGATGAACATGAAACACTTAGTGTTTTATATTGGGGATAAGTATATTTACAAAATTCATCAATATAAATTTGAAGCATTTTTGGGAAAAAGTAGAAAAATTGCATGAAATATCGCGATTTTTGGGAAAATCATAAATATCAATACTGGAATCAAACTCAATCATATGCACAATTTTGAACTAATGTATTTCAAAAACAACAATTAAACAAATAATTATGTTGAGAAACAACTTATAACTACTTTTGCATTACCATAGCAACCATTTTTATTCCTTAGCAACCGTTTCTTTCCCTAAGTACAGCATAAAATTGAGAAAGAAACATGTATATTATAACACTTATTTTACAATACTGCAACAAGATAGATATGAAACACTAAGTTTTTTTTTAATAAAGGAAAAGTATATTTACAAAAATCAACAATACATATTTGAAGCATTTTTGGCAAAGATGTGAAAAAATGCACAAAATATCGCTAATTTTGGGGAAAATTATAGTTATGAAATCTGGAGTTTAAATCAATTATAATGACAACTCCAAGGTCAAGGTCACTAGGTCAAAGGTCATGGTCCCAAATGAAAGGTCTTGTCGAGATGTATCCATGTATGAAATATCAAGGCTCTTTCTCTAATAGTGCCTGAGATATAGACCAAGTGAAGATGCGACGGGACGCGACGCCGACACTAGGGCCGTGACATTAGCTCCCCGGACATAAAGTCCCAGCTCGCTAAAAATAAGCAAGGTAGAGTTATGCGCCTTGTATACTGAACTTCTCGTTGGCAAAATCTATCTACCCATGAAGTTTCAGGATCATATGTCTTGATTAAGGCATGTTTGTCCTATTCATGATAATGCTCCATCACATACATATGAGCTTTTGAAGCATGTTTAATGCTATTGATTTATCATAAAGTACACAATACATATCTAACAACCCTCGTATAGTAGGACGCCGTGGTCTAGTGGTAGGCGTGGGTTTTGGGATCTTAGAGGTCCCTTGTTCAAATCCCGCCAGTGCCATGGGAATTTTTCTGAGAAAAAAAGTTACCCCACGTTGCTCCTATTCACTAAGGTGTATTTGAAAGCCAATGTGCTGAGGCTGCCAGAGACGCCGACTGATAACAGTCTACTTGAAACTCAATGATCTTGGGAGTAAGTGGAAAGCAGCTTGAATATGTACTAGTTTGTAGATTTGAAAACCACCTTTACTTTAATGGTATAAGGATTCTGATGACGGCCGAAGTCAATTTTGGGTGAGAGAATTGTTAAAGATGATCTTGCATTGTCAAAAAATGGACAATAGAGTGGCTGTGCATATCTCCATTTTTAACCCCATAGGAATTATATTCAATACATTGTGACAATTTGATTAAAATCAGTGTTACCTTGCGGTAACATCTGAAACCCACTAGTAAGGGTTAATCTTGTGTGACCTCGGGAAAACCAAAATCGGTTATCCCTTTCCCAAACGGCACAATTCTAGGGTGGCTAAAATCATAAGCTACTACATGTGACTAAATGGATCTAAAAAGTTCACGAAAAATGTATTCAAATATTGGGGAAGTTTTCCCAAGTAGTTTCTAAAAGGGATGTGAAAACTGGGTTTAGTTAGGGAAGGGGTTATATTTACGCAAACCAATTTAAAAAATGTATTGTTATATAATTATGATTGTCTGTGAATATTACATGCAAACAAAGTTCTGCACTGAAATGTTTCGTTATTCACGGTTTTAACAGTTTTCACTTTTTTCAAAACCTTTTTTTTGATTGTTGCAAAGAGAAGTCACAGAAAGTGACCCCTAAAGGGTGGGTCTCAGATGTTACTGAAAAGTTAAAATCCTATTTTAATGAGATTGTATATTTTGTGTATATTTTGATAATTTGATGTCTTTTTATAGATAAAAATGAGACTTTTCAATATCATTTTAGTTCTGGAAAGCCTCACTGTAGTTTTTTTCCAAATCACAATCATCATACATGTTGTTATATATAGCCTTTTTAAAAAAAATGGTTTTGACATCCCTAATTGAAAAGGCTTGGAAAGGTTTTAGACAAAATCAGGAATTGTCTATTATCAGCTTTTTCTCCTTTTGACTTCATTTTTATATGGGTCGTAGTGTCTAAACATTCTATGTTAATCAATATACAATAAAATCTTCTGAAGAAGCTATAAATTTTCTGCCGTTTGAAAAGGGGACATATCAATTAGTCAGAACTGCAGCGTATTTATTTTTGTTTATATAAATGTTTTGTTTATCCTGTAACAAATTTTGATAAAATGGACATAAGACAAGGGTATTTTTTCAAATTGCTAACTTTTGGAAAGGGGGAGGGGTTTAACACATGGTTACCTTGTCAACATATGTTTAAGTTACAAATTTTTGAAATATTTTGTGATGAATTCAAGAATATTGTATATGAAATCAAGTATGTAGAAACTGTATGAACATTCAAAAGCTAATCAAACTTTTCTTGTTAAAAAATGAAGTGTTTGTTACTTAAAAAGAAAAAAATGTTGCTAAGGAATAAAATATGTTGCTATGGTAATAAAGATGTATGTGTTTTTTTATCAACATAATAATTTATTTATTTGTTGGTTTTTTTTTTTTTTTCAATGAAATTAACAATGCTGAGCTCATGATAACCTTTAACTAGTAGTATTGATATTTATCATTTTTCCAAAAATTTAGAATCTTTCATATTGTCGTTGTAAATGCAAAACCTCGTATCTCGTTTTTTGGAAAATTTTAAATGGTTGTGTGAAAGGTGTAAAAGCTTTTCCCAAACTGAAATGTTTTACTTGAAATTTTGACATATTGTTCTCAAATAATGTATTATTTATACTGATCAGTAAACATATCTCAAAACCTGCGAGAATTGTCTACACTTGACACACAAGTTTGTACTTTGAAAATTGCAAGAATCGACATACAAGGTTTTGCATTTATACGATATATGTTTTTCAAATTTTTTAGCAAAAACATGTTTACAGTTATATTTGTGATTCTTGTAATGGGACTCTTCCTTTGTAAAAAATTAATGCTTACCTAAATGCAGATATGAAAAGAGCTCTAAATCAGGTTTTTTTTTTTAATTTAATATTTATTGGAAAGAGTGTCAACTCTGGGTTACCACAGCAACCAATAATTTCAAACTTTTCAATATTTTTTTTAAAGAAAATATTTCATGGTAGAAGCACAACCAATCCAAAGTTTACATTTCAGTTTTCATGCTCATAAATGAAGCTAATTTTTAATCGAAATTCGTATTTTAAAGCTGTTGCTAAGGGAAAGAAATGGTTGCTAAGGAATGAAAATGGTTGCTATGGTAATTCCTTAGTACTTTTAACATGTTTCTTAACCCTATATTTTTTTTATTTTATTTTCAAGATTACATATTTTATATGTCAGAATGAAATATTTTTTCACATAAAAATTCCGTTTTTCATGATGTTGCTCAGGGAAAGAAACGGTTGCTAAGGAATAAAAATGGTTGCTATGGTAATCCAAAAGTAGTTATAACTTGTTTCTCAACATAATTATTTGTTTAATTGTTGTTTTTGAAATACATTAGTTCACAATTGTGCATATGATTGAGTTTGATTCCAGTATTGATATTTATGATTTTCCCAAAAATCGCGATATTTCATGCATTTTTTCCACTTTTTTCCCAAAAATGCTTCAAATTTATATTGATGTTTTTTGTAAATAAACTTATCCTCAATATAAAACACTAAGTGTTTCATGTTCATCTAGTTGCAGTTTTGAAAAATAAACGTCATAATACAAGTGGTTTTCTCTCAAATTCGAGAAAGTCTGAATATGTGTTGTTTATGGTCTCCATAGCAACACACCTGTATGTTGTAAACATTTGAAATGTTTCAGTGGTGAAATTTCATACATTATGGATTATTAATCTTGTCATTTTATTTTCAAGATTACCTATTTTATATGTCAGAATGAAACATTTTTACTTAAAATTCCGTTTTTCATGATGTTGCTAAGGAAAAGAAAAGGTTGCTAGGGAATAAAAACGGTTGCTATGGAAATGTCCAGGTACTTATAACATGTTTCTCAACCTAATAATTTGTTTTTATGCTGTTTTTGATGTAAAATGATCAAAACTGTGCATATGTTTACGGTTTAATCTATTCATGGTATTTCTCATTTTTTCCAAAATTTGTGATTTTTGGGCATTTTTTACACATTTCCCTTCAGAGTGCCTCAAAATTTTATTAATGATTCTTGTAAAGGAACTCTTCCTCAATTATAGACACTGCGTGGTTTATGTGTATCTGGTTGCAGATTTTTAAAAAAAGATTTTATATGAGGGCATTTTTTCAAAATTGTGAATTATTGAAAAGTAGGTCAACTTTTCGTAACCATAGCAACATGAATATAAGGTTTAAAGTTTTAAAAACATTCTTTTGTGAAATTTGATATGTTATTGAATTATGATATAATGTATTGAAGTTTATTGTATATTTGTAAATGTAAATAAAATCTACTTCAAAATCGTGAAAAATCATTTCATTTCCTCAGTATCCATGGCAACAGCAAAAAAATCCCCAAAAAATAGAAAAAAACGAAAAAAATGAAAACGAATGGCATCATATGTCTAGTTTCATTGCTGTGGTCAGTTTAAAGTAAAAAAATGAATATCGAAAATTTTTGAGTTTCCAAAAAAGCTTGATGGTTCGTGTCAGGCTCTCTTAACAAGAACTAAGAGTATAAAAAAAATAAATAAAATAAATAAATTGATAAAGACCTTTTTCTCAATAATCCATGCGATAAATCAAGTCAATTTCCATCCCCAAACTAACGTGAGTCACTTAGAATGGGTCAGTCAATTACAAAGCGTGGGTAGAATCAGACATCAAAAGACTACCGCGGAAGTGTTGGCACCGGGCCAAAACATTTTGTGAGTGACCTTTTCCTTTTTTTGGATAAAACACAAATTAACCCTTTACACTTGTCATTCTGAATATAAATGGAATACACTCAGCAGAATAGATGCAATAAATGAATTCTATCGTCGATAGCAGAAAATAAATCAGCATACTGTAAACTCAGGACTGGAGAAGGGCATTTTGTAAACTGAGGAGTAGTTTGAGTTTATTGGGGTTTTACGCCGTTTTCAACTACCAGGTTCATATCGCGGCGGCTGGAGCACCTACCCATGGATTCCTGTTGTTTCTCAAACCAGTACTACCACAACACCCTTACCGAGCCTCCAGCTGCTCGCCCACTTAGGTTAACGATTTCAAACCCATTGGTGGGAGACAATTTTGTCAGAAAGGGTATTAGCCGCGGCCGGGTATCGAACCCGGGACCTCTCGAATGAGGGTCAGATGCGCTACCAACTGCGCTAAGGCCGCGGCCAAACTGAGGAGTAGTACAAGTTGATGTCTACCAGTTTACAGTAAACTCAGGACTGGAAGAGCATTTTGTTAACTGAGGAGTAGTACAAGTTTGTGCAAGAAAATGGATTGCATTTTAACTTTGAAATGGTATAGAATAGCAATGAATACATTGAATTAATGCAAAATCTTTTATCCAAACTGGGGTACAATAAAATCTAAACTTTATTCAAGGATGCCCTAGAATAAGTAATGCGACTTTCACTGAAGTTGCAGTCAACCTATGTTACCCTATCAGATAGTCTTTGCTGGGCCGAGAGTACAATAGAGCTACTGAGAGAAAAGAAAGGAAGGTGTGTTTCTTTTTAATTCTGCAGTATGAAGCAACAGCTCTACTTGTCCGGTCCGGCCAAAATTGATTCTGTCCGGCCAAAATTTCCAAATGCCTGTCCGGATGTCAGGCAGTTTTTTCCCAATTTCGCGAAGACTGGTCTTCTCTTAATTCAGTATTTTTGTGGATCTGTCTGAAAAAAAGTTTAGCTTTATAGGCCCTATGTTCTGAGTAGTCTTGTGGTGCACTGCACTGGCCATTCCAAAACAACGAAATTTAGGTTGGTCTAATTTAAAAGCTGTTGCAGATTACAAAATGGATATTATTTGAGGTTAATGTATGTGAATATTGTATCACAGAAAACATTAAGACAGAAGGAGACAATGCTGATTATCAATGTTTTCCTAAACCCTTTCTATTAGGGGCGTCCAAACCAGGTCTTGTTTGGGAAAGGGTTATCAGTCCAAAGTTCCTGTCAATCCCGGTATATCGCGGTACATACCGTGGTATATGTCAAAATACCACGGTATACCGTGGTACATTTATTTTCGTGGTACGCAGCTCTACCTATTACACATACAGCCTTGATATTTCACACATGGACACCTCCTACCAAGACCTTTCACAATTGACCATGACCTTCAACCTTGTGACATTGACATTGGAGTTTGACCTACATTTTAAAAAATTTAACCTGGCCGATATATCATGTCCTTTTACACATACAGCCTTGATATTTGACACATGGAAACCTCCGACTAAGACCTATCACATATGACTACGACCTTGGACCTTGTGACCCTGACCTTGGAGTTTGACCTACTTTAAAAAAAAAAATAAACTGGGCCTATATCTCATGTGCTATTACACATACAGCCTTGATATTTCACACATGGACACATCCTACCACCAAGACCTTTCACATTTGACCATGACCCTGGACCTTGTGACCTTGACCTTGGACTTTAACTACTTTTATAAAATTTTAACCTAGCTGATATATCATGTCCTTTTACACATACAGCCTTGATATTTGACACATGGACACCTACAACCGAGACCTTTCACATTTGACCATGACCTTGGACCTTGTGACCTTGACCTTAGTGTTTAACCTACTTTTATAATACATTAACCTGGCCCATATTTTATGTCATTTTACACATACAGCATTGATATTTCACACATGGTCACTTCCAACCAAGACATTTTACATTTGACCCTGACCTTGGACCTTGACCTTGAAGTTTGACCTACTTTTAAAAAACTTAAACTAGGCCTATATCTCATGTCCTTTTACCTATACAGTCTCGATATCTTACACATGGACACCTCCTACCATGACCTTTCACATTTGACCATGACCTTGGACCTTGTGACCTTGACCTTGGTGTTTGACCTACTTTTATAATACATTAACCTGGCCTACATTTCATGTCATTTTACACATATAGCCTTGATATTTCACACATGGTCACTTCCAACCAAGACATTTCACATTTGACCATGACCTTGGACCTTGACCTTGGAGTTTGACCTACTTATAAAAAACTTAAACTATGCATATATCTCATGTCCTGTTACCTATACAGCCTCAATATTTTACACATGGACACCTCCTACCAAGACCTTTCACATTTGACCATGACCTTGGCCTGTGTGACCTTGATCTTTGATTTTTACATACTTTAAGAAATCTTTAACCTAGCCTTTATCTTATGTCCTATTACACCTACAGCCTTGACATTTCACACATAGACACCCACTACCAAGACCTTTAACATTGGACCATGACCTTGAATATTGCAACCTTGACCTTGGAGTTTGACCTACTTTTAAAAAAAAACTTAAACCAGGCATATATATCATGTCCTTTTACACCTACAGCCTTGATATTTCACACATGGACACCTCCAACCAAGACCCTTCACATTTGACCATGACCTTGGCATTTGGCCTACTTTTAAAAACTTTAACCTGGCCTATATTTCATTTTACTTTTATGTATACAGCCTTGATATTTCACACATAGACACCTCCTACCAAGACCTTTCATATTTGACCATGACCTTGGACCTTGTTAACTTGACGTTGGACTTTGACCTACATCAAATGTAGGCCCTTTAGGGGGGCATATATGTTTTACAAACATCTCTTGTATAACTTGATTCTTGTCCGGAGCATAACTCAAAAAGTATGTAAGGTACAATCATGAAACTTTACAGGTGGATAGATCTCATTATGGAGAGGTGCAGTGCACAAGAACCGTAACTCTGCCGATCAAATTTTTTGAGTTATTGCCCTTTGTTGATTTTCAAACTTGATTTTTGTCCGGAGCATAACTCAAAAACTATGTTAGGTAGAATCATGAAACTTTACAGGTGAATAGATCTCATTATGGAGAGGTGCAGTGCACAAGAACCATAACTCTGCCGATCAAATTTTTTGAGTTATTGCCCTTTGTTGATTTTCAAACTTGATTATTGTCCGGAGCATAACTCAAAAAGTATGTAAGGTAGAATCATGAAACTTAATAGGTGGATAAATCTCATTATGGAGAGGTGCAGTGCACAAGAACCGTAACTCTGCTGATCAAATTCTCTGAGTAATTGCCCTTTGTTGAGTTTATAACTTGATTCTTGTCCGGAGCACAACTCAAAAAAGTATGTAAGGTAGAATCATGAAACTTTACAGATGAATAGATTTTATTATGGAGAGGTGCAGTGTACAAGAACCGTAACTCTGCCAATCAAATTCTTGGAGTTATTGCCCTTTGTTGATTTTTACACTTAATTCTTAACCTTGCCTATATCTCATGTCCTTTTACAAATACAGCCTTGATATCTCACACATAGATACCTCCTATCAACATCGTTCAGATTTAACCATGACCTTGGACCTTGTGACCTTGACCTTGGAGTTTGACCTACTTTTAAAAAATTAAACCCGGCAAATATCTCATGACCTTTTACAAATACAGCCTTGATATTTCACACATGGACACATCTTACCAAAACCTTTCATAATTGACCATGACCTTGGACTCTGTGACTTTGACCTTGGAGTTTGACCTACTTTTGAAAATCTTTAACCTGGCCGATTTATCATGTCCTTTTACACATACAGCTTTGATATTTGACACATGGAAACCTCCGACCAAGACCTATCACATACGACTATGACCTTGGACCATGTGGCCTTGACCTTGGAGTTTGACCTACTTTTAAATAAATTAAACTGGGCCTATATCTTATGTGCTATTACACATACAGCCTTGGTATTTCACATATGGACACATCTTACCAAGACCTTTCACATTTGACCATGACCTTGGACCTTGTGACCTTGACCTTGGACTTTGACCTACTTAAAAAAAAACTTTAATCTAGCCGATATATCATGTCCTTTTACACATACAGTCTTGGTATTTCACACATGGACACCTACGACCAAGACCTTTCACATTTGACCATGACCTTGGACCTTGTGACCTTGACCTTGGTGTTTAACCTACTTTAATAATACATTAACATGGCCTATATTTCATGTCATTTTACATATACAGCCTTGATATTTCACACGTGGTCACTTCCAACCAAGATATTTCACTTTTGACCATGACCTTGGACCTTGACCTTGGAGTTTGACCTACTTTTAAAAAAACTTAAACTAGGCCTATATCTCATGTCCTGTTACCTTTTCAGTCTCAATATTTTACACATGGACACCCCCTACAAAGACCTTTCACATTTGACCATGACCTTGGCCTGTATGACATTGACCTTTGATTTTTACATACTTTTAGAAATCTTTAACATAGCCTTTATCTTATGTCCTGTTACACCTACAGCCTTGACATTTCACACATAGACACCTCCTACCAAGACCTTTCACATTTGACCATGACTTTGAATATTGCAACCTTGACCTTGGAGTTTGACCTACTTTTAAAAAGACTGAAACCAGGCATATGTACCATGTCCTTTTACACCTACAGCCTTGATATTTCACACATGGACACCTCCAACCAAGACCTTTCACATTTGACCATGACCTTGACCTTGACATTTGGCCTACTTTTAAAAACTTTAACCTGGCCTATGTTTCATTTTACTTTTAAATATACAGCTTTGATATTTCACACATAGACACCTCCTACCAAGACCTTTCATATGTGACCATGACCTTGGACCTTGTTAACTTGACCTTGGACTTTGACCTACATCAAATGTAGGCCCTTGAGGGGGCATATATGTTTTACAAACATCTCTTGTTTAGTCTGGTAATGAGTTGAAATGAAAAATTGAAAAAAGTGATTTCCTTTCAGAGGTTAGGAACTGTACACTTGACTCGATGTGCGAGCTGGCGTCCCAATCCCCCGTCTTTGCAATCCAGTGTCAGGACAGCATTGTCGACATGTTTAATGACGAGATAGAAAGTGTACGACTTAACGCCATTAATAGTCTCAAGAAGCTCAGTCAGCATCTGGAACTACGAGAAGATCAGCTCGACATTATGCTTGGAGTTCTGCAGGTATATTGTTTTGCCCTGGTATCGAAAGATCAGGGCATATTGGTTTACCATTTTCTGTCTGTCCGAAAAGTTAATGTCTTTTGCCTCAATATTTTCAAAAAACATTTACTGTATAGAATACTAGCACCAATGATTGTTTTTAAAAATGGTTACAGGTTTATAACTAAAAAAATGCCTCAATATTTTTGTCCTTGACTAGCTGGATTCAGATTTTACTAGCTGTCGGCTTCGGCCATATTCTCATTTTGTTACAATGTTTGAAACTTGTTTTCTATTCCACAGGACAGTTCCTATATGTCTCGGCTATCACTGAGAGATATGCTGTGTGAAATGAGACTGGCTACTAAAGAATGTCTCAATATTTGTGTGGTGGCTCTATTAGAGAACCTGAGGAGATACCCACAAGATAGGGTCTCTATTTGGAAGTAAGTACAACCTTTTAGGAATCTTGTTCTGCGAAAAAAATTCAAGAACACATTTAAGTTCAAGAACTGTTCTAGAACATTAAATGGCAGTTCAAGAACAGTTCTAGAACTGTTCTAGGACTGCCATTTAATGTTCTAGAACGTTTTTAGAACAGTTCTTGAACTTACATGCGTTCTTGAACTATTTCTCAAGGGAGGTTCTGCTTGTTTCAGGGCCCCATTTTACTAAAGGATGTATGATGATTTTTTGCGTAATCACATAACATAAACTTGATTGGCCTATTCTGATTTCTCAAGCAATCAGATGTTTTCTTACACAGTTTACACATAAAGGTGGTTGTAAGATTCGTAGTAAAATATGGACCTGACTCTTGGCTTTGCCAAAACATGTATGTTTTCATACCCAAGAATGAACCATTTATATAGCTGTAAATTTGATAACTGTTGGCCGGTGGACTTTGAAGGGTTTTTTTGTTCAGTAAAATTTGATTTTGTCTAAAATGATATCAACATCTGCCTGGGCATGAGCATCAATTAGTTTCCTGTTCCTGTGAAAAACATGGTTGCAATCTTGATGTGTTCGGTTTGAGACTTGCATTATTGGTCACATTTGGTGTTGCATGACAGAGCCCCAGCTAAATAGTTGTGATACGGCATGCTAACCAAAACACTTGAATCGGTGAATTTTGTTTTGATATGATTGAAATATGTTTATAAGTTATAAGAATTAATACAAACAAACACCATACAAAGCCACAGATAATGATGCGTTAAGATATTATAAGTTTGTTATTTCAAATCCAAACCCTATGTTGTTGGTACTCATTGAGATGATTCAAGTGAGTACCCATGTCAGAGAGTTTGTTGAACAATTGATAAAGTATTGCATTTTGAAAAGACATTACCCCCTTATCTGTAGCTCGGACCATACAGGGATAAAGACTAATAATTTTAATGTAGGGACCCAGCTTGCCTAATCAAGGTGGATAATCACATGATACAATATTTTCAGAAAATCTTCAATAACTTTGTAAATAGTGGACCGATTTGAATTTGGTTTGAAGCAGAGAATGTGGACAGACACTACTCATTAGATAGATGTGGTGGATTTTTTAAAAGTCAACCGATGAAAAAGTTATTGAAGATCAACCAACACTTTGGTTGATCTTCAATAACTTTTTTATCAGTTGATTTTTAAAAAATCCATCACGTCCAGGTCATTCCGGACATTTTTCCACATTTGCTTCTTCAAACCGAATTCAAATTGGTCAAGTATTGACAAAGTTATTGAAGATTATCGGAAATTCTAAATCACAAGATTATACACCGTGCTAATATGCAATGTTTAACATTAGGGGTATGTGCAATTCCGCCAGATATTCAGGGGCCCAACCCAAAAAATAGGGGCCTTGGGCGACTGGGCCCCTGTTAGTCTTTATCCCTGCTATACACATGGTGTATATTCACATGACTTAGAATTTCCAATAATCTTCAATAACTTTGTCAATACTTGACCAATTTGAATTAGGTTTGAAGCAGAGAAGGTGTAAAATGTCAGGAATAACATGGTCGTGGTAGACTTATAAAATATCAACTGATAAAAAAGTTATTGAAGATTAACCAAAGTTTTGGTTGATCTTCAATAACTGTTTATCAGCTGATTTTTAGCTCACCTGAGCACAAGCTCAAGTGAGCTATTGTGATCACCTTTTGTCCGGCGTCCGTCCGTCGTGGGTCGTGCGTCGTGCGTCGTCCGTCAACAATTTCTTTAAATGACATCTCCTCCTAAACTACATGGCCAATTTCAACCAAACTTGGCAGGAATGTTTCTTAGGTGACCCCCTTTCAGAATTGCTAAAAGAATTGAAATCCATGAAAAACTCTGGTTGCCATGGCAACAGAAAAGGAGAAATTTGACTGAATCTCAATACTATCTTTGAGCGACATCTCCTCCTAAACTACATGGCCAATTTAACCAAACTTGGCAGGAATGTTTCTTAGGTGACCCCCTTTCAGAATTGCTAAAAGAATTGAAATCCATGAAAAACTCTGGTTGCCATGGCAACAGAAAAGGAGAAATTTGACTGAATCTCAATACTATCTTTGAGCGACATCTCCTCCTAAACTATTGGGCCAATTTCAACCAAACTTGGCAGGAATGTTCCTTAGGTGACCCCCTTTCAGAATTGCTAAAAGAATTAAAATCCATAAAAAACTCTGGTTGCCATGGCAACAGAAAAGGAGAACTTTGACTGAATCTCAATACTATCTTTGAACGACATCTCCGAAACTACTTGGCCAATTTCAACTAAACTTGACAAGAATGTTCATTAGGTGACCCCCTTTCAGAATTGCTAAAAGAATTGAAATCCATAAAAAATTCTGGTTGCCATGGCAACAGAAAAGGAGAAATTTGACTGAATCTCAATACTATCTTTGAACGACATCTCCTCCTAAACTACCAAGCCAATTTCAACCAAACTTGGCAGGAATGTTCCTTAGATGACCCCCTTTCAGAATTGCTAAAAGAATTGAAATCCATAAAAAAACTCTGGTTGCCATGGCAACAGAAAAGGAGAAATTTTACTGAATCTCAATACTATCTTTGAACGACATCTCCTAAACTACCAGGCCAATTTCAACTAAACTTGGCAAAAATATTCCTTAGGGGGTCCTCTTTAAGAATTGCTAAAAGAATTGAAATTGACTGAAAACTCTGGTAACTCAGGGTTGCCACGCGTCAGGGAAAAAGTCAGGGAAATTTGAATTTTTTCAAGGTCAGGGAATTGTCAGGGAATTTTGTGAACTGTCAGGGAAATTTGAAAATACTGGCAAATGTCAGGGAATTGTCAGGGAATTTTGAAAAAATTAGATGCAGTGTCGTATAATTCATGATTTCAACATCTCCTTTTAAAATTGTCTCGAGACATCGCGAGTTAACGCGAAATTAGCGCGACAAAATCTGTCAGGGAATTTTCCAATTTTGTCAGGGAAATGTCAGTGAATTGTCAGGGAATTTTGTTTCCGATAACTAGTGGCAACCCTGCCAGGTTGCCATGGCACCAGAAAAGGAGAAATTTGACTTATTCTCAATAATTTCTTTGAACAACATCTCCTCCTAAACTACTTGGCCAATTTCAACCAAACTTGGCAGAAATATTTCTGAGGAGGTTCCTTTTAAAATTTGCTAAAAGAATTGAAATCTTTTAAAAGCTCTGGTGGCCATGGCAACAGAAAAGGAGATTTTCCACCAAATCTCCATGACATCGTTGAATGATATCTCCTCCTAAACTATCAGGCTGATTTCCACCAAACTAGGCAGAAATATTCCTTAGGAGGTCACATTTCAAAAATTGCTAACAGAATTGCAATGTATAAAAAAACAACAACTCTGGTTGCCATGGCAACAGAAAAAGAGAAATTACACAAAATCTGTCAGAAGCAATTTTTCAATAACCGCAGAGCCAAATTTGACAAAACTTAATATTTGCATTGCTTATGATATTGCTAAGAGGTACTTTTTTTTGCTTTTCAATATAAAACCTTGTCACAGAAAAAGGGGACTTCTAGTAAAAATCTGCTTATCAGGCACATAGCATCTACATAAATTTTATGCATGGATTTAAAAAAATGTATGGGTAAATGTGTTCTTTATCATGAGTAGATGTTCTATTTGAAATATATATTTAGGTAGGTTCAAGGTCATAGATCTAGGTCAATATGTAAATTTCTGTTTGTTTGTCAGTCTGTATGTTTTATCTTAATTCCATCTGTCCAAAGCAATTTCTCCATAACCAAATAGCCGAATTGGATGAAACTTCATATTTGAGTTATTTATGATATTGCACTAAGGTAGTTTTCTGGGTTTTCTATGGTTTGAAATCGCATAGCGGCGTTCATATGATCTTTGACCCTTTATTGCATTACCTGTAAGAAATCTGATCTGTTATAAAACCCCATCTCAGGTGAGCGACCTAGGGCCAACGGCCCTCTTGTTTGAAAATCCAATATGCCCATCTAATGTGCGATGTCTGTCTTCCTTCTCTGCTTCCAACCGAATTCAAATCAGTCCCATATTTACAAAATTATTGAAGATTTTGGAAATTGTTGTGTCACATGATTTTACACTGTGTTATCTGTAGCTCTGACAATACATGTGTTTCAACATTGCAGGTGTATGCAGTATATAGGCAGAAACAGTCCGCACCTAGCCCTGCCTTTATTGCCAGAGTTCCTGTGTCTACATCCGTATTTTGACACACCTGAGCCTGAAATGGACGACCCAGCCTGTATCCTTTACTTAGTGTAGACAATCAGCAGAACCCCTGATAACTCAGTTGGTAATGTCGGAGTCTGTTAATCTAGGGGCCACAAGTTAGTTTGGTCAATTAGCAGAGCCCTGATAGCTCGGTTGGTATGTTTGAGTCTGTCAATCCAGGGGTTGTGAGTTCGAACCCTGGCTCAGCTAGTATCCATTCTGACATTTGACAAAAGTCATTTTTCTCTCACCATTGGGTGTGAATCATCTTTGTGAGCGAGCAGCTTGAGGCTCTATTTGGATGTTATGGTGGTATCGGTGAAATAACAGGAATCGACGGTTAGGTGATCTAGTTGCTGCGATATGGCCGTAGTGGTTGAAAACGGCATTAAACCCCAATAAATTAAACATTTAGTCAATTAATCCTTTTCCATACGACTTTAAATTTTGTTTAAAACAATTTGCCCATATAAGAGACATTTTAATAAATTTTCTCAAGTTTTTGCAATAATAACTTAGTAGACAGCTGGCAGCATAGGCTAAAATTAGATAGTGTAGATCATGCATCTGTGCCTGCTTTCTACTTAGTTATAATTGCAAAAACTTTAGATAAATTGATTTAAATGTCTCTTACATGGGCAGTTTGTATGACATTAGTTGTTGAGTTGGATGTTATCCTAATCAATTGCAACAAATGTTGTGCCAAAGATAAACTGAGTTTACTGCTATGTTTTTTATAAATTCTCGTAAGACAAGCACTAATCAAGTTGAAGTTTTGGATGCACACAGATGAAATACTATTGTTTCTATGAAATTACGTCATTGTTTCACTTGATAGAATTTTGATCCCTATTCCTTGACTGTTGTATACAGATATCAGTATCTTGGTGCTTGTATTTAATGCTGCAGCGGGTAACAGAACAGCATTGCCCATGTTTCAAGAGCATACATGGAGACACTATATGTATCTGCGGGACAGTGTACCCGACATGATACCAGAATTACAGGTAATTGACCAAACGCCAATCGATAGATTGCTCCACCCAATGTAGAATCTAAGACAAGCAATGGGGAGCATTGGCATGTCATTTGTTTTGATTGTCAGTCCATAGATAGATACAATATCTTATGCAAAGAAGAATTTAAGACAAACAATTGGGGTTTGGTGTTTTTCTGATCATCCATTGGCTTATCAATAGTTTTGATTGAGAGCTGGCATTTGGTCAATTAAATATTGTACTAATAAAACAGGTAAACAAAACATTGTTGCAGCAGAATAGGTAAATAAACCTATGGTAAAGCTGACGATAAATGACCTGGCTGAGCATCACTAGCTAATAGCTAGTGATGCTTTGCCAGGTCATTTATCATGAGCTGTAACAGAATGGCGTTGCTCATGTTTTAAGAGCATACATGGAGACTTTATAATTATACACCTGTGTAACAGAATTACGGGTAAATCAGGGTTGCCATATGTCAGTGAAAAGTCAGGGAATTATTTTTTTCAATGTCAGGGAATTGTCAGGGAATTTTTTGAACTGTCAGGGAATTTAAAATAAGAGGGAATTGTCAGGGAATTTTGAAAAAATAAGATGCAGTGCCATTTACATGTAATGAATAATTTCAGCATCATCTTTTGAAATTGTCGCAAATTGTGGCGAGTTATATACTGTGAAATTATCATGATGAAACATTGTCCAATTTTGTCAGGGAAATGTCAAGGATTAAATTATATCAGGGAATTTTATTTCCTCTCACTAGTGGCAACCCTGTGAATAAAATATTGTTGTAACAGAAATATAAAACACAAAAGCATTTAAGATTTCGCACACAATTAATTTATTGTTCTCATTCAGCTCCAATAAAATCCATATACCTGGTACTTGTACTCTCAAACCAATCAAAACATTCATATCATCGCTTTTCAACAAAAACCTCATAACTGCAGCTTGTTTTAAGCTGTAGTTATGAGGTTTTTGTTTGAAAAGCAGTGATATGTTTATGTGACCAACATTAATCTCATA
Source organism: Fragum sueziense (assembly GCA_963680895.1). Lineage (NCBI taxonomy): Eukaryota > Metazoa > Mollusca > Bivalvia > Cardiida > Cardiidae > Fragum > Fragum sueziense. The sequence continues at coordinate 7,070,310 of OY804607.1, forward strand.
CTTTCAAAGTAAACCTTGGGACAAGCAATTTCCTCATTTCCCACAACGTCAAAAGAACAAAAATTTCAAAATTCAAAATTTCATTTACTTATAATTATGCCCCCTTTCGAAGAAAATGGGGGTACAGTCAATCTTGCTCAAGCGACCACGTGCATTAAGCGACTTTTTGTTTGAAGCGACCACTCTCAGGTCCTATCGATGAAATTCCTTCTTTAAATTGTTGCATTAAGCGTTTTTCCCCTAACGCGACCAGCGACCGGCATTTTTGGGGCCCTCAAACAATGGAATGTTATTTTAAGTGACCGTCCAACATTACTGATCATTTAGGAAAGGTGTCAAATGTATGTAATCGATATGAAAGCTGTGAAATTGCCCTAATTAACAGCAATTTAGTCACCTGTGAAGTCAATCAAAACTGTTTAATGAAATGACAGATTGCGTTTTGTTTGTTATGAAATCTGGATTACCGTAATTAATTTGGAATAATGTTCCCCATATAATCTGTTTATACTTTGATCAGAATTTAAGAATAATATTGGATGGCAAAACCCGGAGAGATCATGTCTTATCGGTAATAATAAAGTCTGGCCTATCAAGAATGCGTTATTTAACCATAGAAAGAGGAAGATCTAAAGTGAAAATATTTTTTGTTCGATTAAATGTAAGAACAAAATAGATCAAGTCACCCTTGAAATAAATAAACAAACGGAAATAATTGTAATGTTTACCAAAAATCGGGAAAATGAAACTGAAATTTATCACTCAGAGATGGTGAAATAATATCTTGTATGTCATTAATTCTTTCATTTCTTTTCACAAGTTGGCTAAATCAATGATTCTTCCCTAAATAAGAGATATATTTCCTTTAACTTAACAATAAATTGATCTTTCATACCGTTGGTCGTTATTCAATAGCCCTCTTTTCCAGAAGAAGAAATGTTGGATAAACATTGTGTGCAAGGAAGAACTCGCATGAAAAGTTAGACATTGTATTCAGAGACCGTTTTGTTAAGCGACCGTTTTTTGAATTCCCCAAGGGTGGTCTCTTAATACAAGATTGACTGTATATTGTTTTGCAAGTGTCGGTCGGTCGGAAGGTCGGTCGGTCGGTCCGTAGGTCGGTCGGTCTGTCCGTAGACCAAACCTTGTCCGGAGCATAACTCGAAAAGTATTAAAGGTAGAATCATGAAACTTCATAGGCAGCGTTTTTTCTACCCAATTGGGAAAGGTACCTGTACCCCTTCAATTGGGATTTTTTTGCGGCGCGAAATCTCCAAATTGGGAATTTTTTGTGTCGCGGAATCTCCAAATTGGGAAAAGATTTAGTCGCTTACTTGATGAATTGGGAATCTTCAAAACTCATCTTATCTATCTTTAGGGGCTATATATTGCATCAAAAATCAAGTTCTATGTTAAATCATGAAAATTCTACCAGTAACATGCAATATACATAACCAGACAATCATAATCATGTCATTTGAAAAGTTTAACTGTACATTGTATTTTTCAGCCATGGTACCTACACTCAATCAAGACATTCAGTGTTTATTCTAGGATTTGAATCAAGTGGAGGATCTGACCTCACCCACTAAAAAAATATGAGGGATTTTGAAAAAAATGTGGGGGACAATAGAGTCAATTGCTATAAATGCATGACTATAAGCATATTATTTTTTGTATGGTTTTCATTTTGCTGTAAGCCTTCAATAATGATCATAGAAATATTCAAATCACTTTTCCTTTCTAAGTTATTCATGTATTATTTTATTCAATTTGTTCAGGAAATGGGGAGTTTTAAAATATTAAGTTCATTTGGGGGTTGAACAATGTTGGGTACGAATGTACATAAACAATCAACTTTCTTTATCCCAAAACAAAGTATCAGAACATATTCTTTATAAAAGGAAATGCTATTTAAATCACAAGTTGATATTTTTTTCTTGAGAATTTACCTTTTATCTTGTACAATAGTTTCTTTATAAAAGAAATAACATTTTGGGATAAAAAGATCGTCTATGCCGATGGCCGCCATTGTTCCAAACACTGACTCATAATAAAAAGAAATCAAGCCATGAACGACAATTGAATGAACGAAAATGCCTGGATATAAACAAATCCCCTGAATAAATTTATTTATGGGGAAGTTGTTCACGAATGTAATGAAAAGCGAGTTGATCATGATTGGGACCGACACTTTGAAAGTCTAACCATTCTACGTTGCACTCGTCGCCGTGGTCAATCCTGAACTTCATGTAAAAATCTTTAGTCCGATTGCTAACTTTGCATAATTTTTTCCGATAGTATTGCGCATTATGGCTCATGATTAGCAGCTGCAATAAATAATTGTGTATCGCGCAAGAAAGTGAAAGTAGAAGGAGACTGGTTTCTACGGTGGAAATTTTTCACGGCAAAATCAATATCTTAATTAAATTTTATGTAACCAGTCACATTTTAGAACGGTTAGACTAGACTGGTACCCATCGTAATAGTAATAATAGTAAACCAGTACACAGTGTGAGTTGCGTCCCTTTGAAAATGTTTATCTTTTGTGGAAAATAGAAAACCTCATAACTATTCATCAGATTTTATGTAGTTAAATGTTTTTACCCCTGAAGATGTTATATCGTTCGTTTACTTTCTGCACTATGATTTACGGCGAGATTTAAAGGCCAAGCGATTTCAAAAGGCATGTCTACGCAAATTTAAGGTACTCGTGATCGGGAACGGCACACAGGATCGTTAGATTTGAGATTTGGAGATTGGGAATGGGCCGATCGGCCGATTGGGAGAATGCCGATGATTGAATTGGGAGGATACCGGTAGCAATTGGGATTGCTTCCGTTTGACGGCACTAGTTAAAGAAGGAAAAAAAAAACGCTGATAGGTGGATAGATCTCATTATGGAGAGGTGCAGTGCACAAGAACCGTAACTCTGCCGATCAAATTTTTTGAGTTATTGCCCTTCTGTTGATTTTATAACTTGATTCTTGTCCGGAGCATAACTCAAAAAGTATGTAAGGTAGAATCATGAAACTTTACAGGTGGATAGATCTCATTATGGAGAGGTGCAGTGCACAAGAACCGTAACTCTGCTGATCAAATTTTTTGAGTTATTGCCCTTTGTTGATTTTCAAACTTGATTCTTGTCCGGAGCATAACTCAAAAACTATGTTAGGTAGAATCATGAAACTTTACAGGTGAATAGATCTCATTATGGAGAGGTGCAGTGCACAAGAACCGTAACTCTGCCGATCATATTTTTGGAGTTATTGCCCTTTGTTGATTTTTATGCTCCCCGAAGGGAGAGCATATAGTCGCCGCTTCGTCTGTCCGTCCGTCCGTCATTCCGTCCGTCCTTCCGTCCGTCCGAAGCGATTTCTCTATAACCCTTGGGCCAAATCAAATGAAACTTACCATGTGAACTCCCTATCACATAATGCCAATGTACTTTTCCCAGTTTTTGGATTTGAGGCCTCGTCATGGGAAAAGGGGACTTAAGGTCAAATACACTTTTTCTCTAATTTCTCATAGTCTAATGGTCAGAATTTGATGAAATTTCATATTTGAGTAGCAAATCAGATGCCCTTGACAAGAAACTACTTTAAATTTGCGTATAAAAAGTATGTCATGGAAAAAGGGGGCTTAACGTTTGTTAGCTTAATCTTAGTTCTGCATGGCATACATTTATTGTGACAATGCCTTATTCGGGGAGCATTGTCTGTCTCTGACGGCTCTTGTCAAATTTGATTATTGTCCGGAGCATAACTCAAAAAGTATGTAAGGTAGAATCATGAAACTTTACAGGTGGATAGATCTCATTATGGAGAGGTGCAGTGCACAAGAACCGTAACTCTGCCGATCAAATTTTCTGAGTTATTGCCCTTTGTTGATTTTATAACTTGATTCTTGTCCGGAGCACAACTCAAAAAATATGTAAGGTAGAATCATGAAACTTTACAGGTAAATAGATTTCATTATGGAGAGGTGCAGTGCACAAGAACCGTAACTCTGCCAATCAAATTCTTGGAGTTATTGCCCTTTGTTGGTTTTTAGCTCACCTGAGCACGAAGTGCTCAAGGTGAGGTATTGTGATCTATCAATGTCCGGCGTCCGTCTGTCCGTCTGTCCGTCTGTCCATCTGTCCGTCTGTCCGTCACGGCGTCAACAATTTCTTTAAACGACATCTCCTCCTAAACTACTGGGTCAAAATCAACCAAACTTGGCAGAAATGTTCCTTGGGTGGTCCCTTATAAAAATTGCTAAAATAATTGAAATCCATGAAAAACTCTGGTTGCAGTGGCATCGGAAAATGGGAAATTTCACAAAAGCTCAACAATTTCTTTAAACGACATCTCCTCCTAAACTACTAGGTCAAAATCAACCAAACTTGGCAGAAATGTTCCTTGGATGGTCCCTTTTAAAAATTGCTAAAATAATTGAAATCCATGAAAAACTCTGGTTGCCGTGGCATCGGAAAATGGGAAATTTTACAAAAGCTCAACAATTTCTTTAAACGACATCTCCTCCTAAACTACTGGGTCAAAATCAACCAAACTTGGCAGAAATGTTCCTTGGGTGGTCCCTTATAAAAATTGCTGAAAGAATTGGAATCCATGAAAAACTCTGGTTGCCGTGGCATCAGAAAATTGGAAATTTCACAAAAGCTCAACAATTTCTTTAAACGACATCTCCTCCTTAACTTCTGGGTCAAAATCAACCAAACTTGGCAGAAATGTTCCTTGGGTGGTCCCTTATAAAAGTTGCTAAAATAATTGAAATCCATGAAAAACTCTGGTTGCCGTGGCATCGGAAAATGAGAAATTTTACAAAAGCTCAACAATTTCTTTAAATGACATCTCCTCCTAAACTACTGGGTCAAAATCAATCAAACTTGGCAGAAATGTTCCTTGGGTGGTCCCTTATAAAAATTGCTAAAACAATTGAAATCCATGAAAAACTCTGGTTGCAGTGGCATCGGAAAATGGGAAATTTCACAAAAGCTCAACAATTTCTTTAAACGACATCTCCTCCTATACTACTGGGTCAAAATCAACTAAACTTGGCAGAAATGTTCCTTGGGTGGTCCCTTATTAAAATTGCTAAAATAATTGACATCCATGAAAAACTGTGGTTGCCGTGGCATCAGAAAATGGGAAATTTCACTAAAGCTCAACAATTTCTTTAAACGACATCTCCTCCTTAACTTCTGGGTCAAAATCAACCAAACTTAGCAGAAATGTTCCTTCAGTAGTCCCTTATAAAAATTGCTTAAAGAATTGAAATCCATGAAAAACTCTGGTTGCCGTGGCATCAGAAAATGGGAAATTTCACAAAAGCTCAACAATTTCTTTAAACGACATCTCCTCCTTATCTTCTCGATTAAAATCAACCAAACTTGGCAGAAATGTTCCTAAGGTGGTCCCTTATAGAAATTGCTAAAATAATTGAAATCCATGAAAAACTCTGGTTGCCGTGGCATCGGAAAATGGTAAATTTAACAAAGCTCAACAATTTCTTTAAACGACATCTCCTCCTAAACTACTGGGTCAAAATCAACTAAACTTGGCAGAAATGTTCCTTGGGTGGTCCCTTATAAAAATTGCTAAAAGAATTGAAATCAATGGAAAACTATGGTTGCCGTGGCATCGGAAAATGGGAATTTTCACAAAAGCTCAACAACTTCTTTTAACGACATCTCCTCCTTAACTTCTTGGTCAAAATCAACCAAACTTGACAGTATTGTTCATTGGGTGGTCCCTTATAAAAATTGCTAAAAGAATAGAAATCTATGAAAAACTCTGGTTGCCGTGGCATCAGAAAATGGGAAATGTCATAAAAGCTGATCAATTTCTGTAAACTACATGTCCTCTGAAACTACATGGCCAAATTCTTCCCTGGGACAACAATGCGTAACATATGCAAAGTTATTTGGCATTATTAAAACATAACTCAGGTGAGCGATTTAGGGCCCTCAGGGTCCTCTTGTTACACTTAATTCTTAACCTTGCCTATATCTCATGTCCTTTTACACATACGAGGGACGGTCGGAAAGTAGTTGGACTTTTCGTGCTGCTGTCTCTCCATTTGCAACTGTATATACACATTATATATTGGTGAAATCTACATCCATTTGCCATTAATGTGGTCAGTTTATTTTCAAAGAAAGTTGAATATATGCAATATTCTGTCCACTTATATGTGATAGGGGTTTTATGTACCATAAGCTATTTGTTAGAGGAACAACAAGGGTAACCAAAACAAAAGAACAGTCTAGTCATTTTATCGCGAAGAATTTAAGTTTTTGAACTACTTTATCACTGAAGATTGAATAACGGTTCATAATTCCGAACTTGGGATAAAAACTCAGTCACAGCAGTCATAGAAACGAGCTGGTACCCCACCTCTGAATAGATTAAGCTTTTACATTCGGCTGGTAGTCATGTTTGTTGCTTTTGTGGATTCACGAGGTCTGATAGTTAGTCATTTCATGTCAAATGGTAAAATCTGTCATTGCTAAGTACAATTCTGAAGTAATTCAGAAAAAAACAAAGAATAAATGCTGAAGTAAACGCGTCCCAGATTAGCAAAGAAAAATGTTTTCTACTTTACGAATACGCACGCTCCCATACCACCGCATCTACAGTGGAGATTATCAAATATTACCCATGACAAAAGTTGTTTTACTCTTCTTATATCCCAGGCCCTACACCACACGACTTTTATTTGTGTCTAGAACTGATAAAATGCTTGCTGAGAAGAAATTTGAGACCAGGGCGCCTTTGATACCGGTGGTTACACAGTACCTAATACAGTGGGTCTACGTCATGGTTAATAGTGGCAATAGTATAGCTCCTACAAAGATGCCAAAAATGCATAGACATAGATGGATAATTTCTTTAAACAGTGTAGAAAGGATTTTGTTAAAAAATTAAATGGTTTTAGAGAACTAACTAAAAGTCCAACTACTTTCCGACCGTCCCTCGTACAGCCTTGATATCTCGCACATAGATACCTCCTATCAACATGGTTCACATTTGACCATGACCTTGGACCTTGTTACCTTGACCTTGGAGTTTGACCTACTTTAAAAAAAATTAAACCCGGCATATATCTCATGACCTTTTACAAATACAGCCTTGATATTTCACACATGGACACATCTTGCCAAGACCTTTCACAATTGACCATGACCTTGGACTTTGTGACCTTGACCTTGGGGTTTAACCTACTTTTAAAACTTTAACCTGGCCGATATATCATGTCCTTTTACACATACAGCCTTGATATTTGACAGGCCGCGGCCTTAGCGCAGTTGGTAGCGCATCTGACCCTCATACGAGAGGTCCCGGGTTCGATACCCGGCCGCGGCTAATACCCTTTCTGACAAAATTGTCACCCACCAATGGGTTTGAAATCGTTAACCTAAGTGGGCGAGCAGCTGGAGGCTCGGTAAGGGTGTTGTGGTAGTACTGGTTTGAGAAACAACAGGAACCCATGGGTAGGTGCTCCAGCCGCCGCGATATGACCCTGGTAGTTGAAAACGGCGTAAAACCCCAATAAACTCAAACTTGATATTTGACACATGGAAACCTCCGACCAAGACCTATCACATACGACTATGACCTTGGACCATGTGGCCTTGACCTTGGAGTTTGACCTACATTTAAAAAATTAAACTGGGCCTATATCTTATGTGCTATTACACATACAGCCTTGGTATTTCACACATGGACACATCTTACCAAGACCTTTCACATTTGACCATGACCTTGTGACCTTGACCTTTGACTTTGACCTACTTTAAAAAAAACTTTAACCTAGCCAATATATCAATTCCTTTTACACATACAGCCTTGATATTTGACACATGGACACCTACGACCAAGACCTTTCACATTTGACCATGACCTTGGACCTTGTGACCTTGACCTTGGTGTTTGACATACTTTAATAATACATTAACCTGGCCTATATTTCATGTCATTTTACATATACAGCCTTGATATTTCACACATGGTCACTTCCAACCAAGATATTTCACTTTTGACCATAACCTTGGACCTTGACCTTGGAGTTTGACCTACTTTTAAAAAACTTAAACGAGGCCTATATCTCATGTCCTGTTACCTATACAGTCTCAATATTTTACACATGGACACCTCCTACCAAGACCCTTCACATTTGACCATGACCTTGGCCTGTGTGACATTGACCTTTGATTTTTACATACTTTAAGAAATCTTTAACCTAGCCTTTATCTTATGTCCTATTACACCTACAGCCTTGATATTTCACACATAGACACCTCCTACCAAGACCTTTCACATTTGACCATGACCTTGAATATTGTAACCTTGACCTTGGAGTTTGACCTACTTTTAAAAAGACTGAAAGCAGGCATATATATCATGTCCTTTTACACCTACAGCCTTGATATTTCACACATGGACACCTCCAACCAAGACCTTTCACATTTGACCATGACCTTGACCTTGGCATTTGGCCTACTTTTAAAAACTTAAACCTGGCCTATGTTTCATTTTACTTTTACATATACAGCTTTAATATTTCACACATAGACACCTCCTACCAAGACCTTTCATATTTGACCATGACCTTGGACCTTGTTAACTTTACCTTGGACTTTGACCTACATCAAATGTTGGCCCTTGAGGGGGGCATATATGTTTTACAAACTTTTCTTGTTGTTGTTTGCAACATCTTTGAATTTGGATAAGTCCAAAATTTTGGCGTCTTGGAAAGGGTTAAGCCAATGACCAGTCATTCTTGAGATTTTGATATTTCTCAGCAGATTCCGAAAGTCAGTCAAGGTCAGACAGTTTAACCCATTACCAAACGACAAAATTTTAGGGCGCTCCAAATTGAAAGATCCTGCAGACAACAGTTTCAGGTGAATGAAATATTTGATTTTTATGTCTTTTTGGATGGAAAACATTTTAGGAAATGAAGAAATTGCTTGTCACAAGCAATTTCTTCATTTTCCACAATGTTTTCCTAAACCATAATTACGTAAGGAGTCAAAAAGAGTCATTGTGTGGTAATGGGTTAAAGATATAAAGACGATAGAGATCAAATGGAAGGCAATTTTTACATCACAATCATCTTTGCCCATTCCCAAACAGTGACGCCTTTTAACGTCCTTCAAGATAAAGGATTTGGAAAACATTGTGGAAAATGAAGAAATTGCTTGTGACAAGCAATTTCTTCATTTCCCACAATGTTTTCTATACAAAAAAAAAAATGTGCAATTCCATGCACTTGATATTGATGTCTGCAACATCATTGAATTTGGACCAGATTGAAATTTTGCTGTCTGTTAATGGGTTAAACAAGTTGAAATATCGTCGTTGTAAATGCAAAACCTTGTATCTCGGTTTTGCAAAATTTTAAAGGGGGAGAAAAAAGTGTAGTAAATTTGCCCAAACTGAAATGTCTTACTTGATATTTGGACATATTGTTCACAAATAATGTGTCAGTAATACTGATTGGTCAAAATATCTCAAAACCTGCGAGAATCATCTACACAGGGCACACAAGTTTGTACTTTGAAAATCGCACCAATCGACATACGAGGTTTTGCATTTACATCGACGATATATTACAATACGTCACAATTATATTACAGTCTGATGATGACAGTGACTCAGCAGATTCTGAAGGTCACTCAAGGTCAAGGTCAGATTCGACGACGACCTTCATACAGAGGTCAGTGACCCAGTTAGAGAATATCAGTTCCCTTGACAACACAACAGCAAAACAGTTGTTGGAAACAGCAGTAAGGTAAGGCAGTGTTTCAGCCAGGACGCGCCATTGCGGGATTCCCGCAGAAAAATAATAATTCCCGCGTGTTTTTCGTAGTGGCACGCCAGGATTGGCGCAAAAAATCTTTTCTGGCCCCCAAATTTCGATTTTTGCATAGATGAACACGCCAGGGTACGAAAGATATTGGGACGGCTACTCAAGGTGCAAAACATATTTAGACGATAATTATATTGACTGGTTATAGTGCGGTAGTAAAAATCGATATTCTTTCCGCGATTTTAATGCCATTCACTAAACCAGTCTACGTATGGTTCTTGGATTATCTGCATCTGTGGTAAATTAGTTTAGTACAGCCGGGAACCTGCTTTTTACAACGTGTTTAGAAAAATAAATCGTCTTGTTTAATTTGCAAAACAGATTTCTTACTCTTCCTAATCAGGACCTAGATCAGAATTTTAGAGATCATTCAACTTCTTGCCTTTAGAAGCAAAGTAGCGAAGACGACCACCATCGGAGATCATCATCATCAAGAGGTCTAAGAAGAATTTAGTAAGTCGCCGAATATTTTGGTCGATCAAAAAGAATATAGATCTACGCTTACTCATCCAAAAAAACGTGGAAACATGAATAAACATGACTGAATTTTGACAGGGGAACAGCTTTAGGAGATCTAGATCTATGTATTGTGAAACATATAAGAACTGACCTCCCCCACCCCCTCTAAAAGTGGTCTGGCCCCTATTTAGGAAGAGAGGGGGCCAATTGGCCCCCTTTGAAAATACCCTGGCTGAAACACTGGTAAGGCATTTTCAAAATTTTTGTGTTGTACCAGATTGACGATTTGGATTCCATACCTCTTTCAATTGTTATGGTCCTATATCAGAAGCGGGGTCACCTAACCATGGTTTCCTGATGTTCCTCATACTAGCACTACCACAATATCCTTTGCATCTTTCATATTTCACATGTGTATAACTAAACCTCCTGAAAGTTAAATTTGGGCGGGTAAATAGGAATCAAATTGTGTATCTTTCCATCTTTCTTGTGACCCCAACTCCTCCCAAATGGCGGGACGGATTTGATGAAAATTTACATGAACGATCAACATGACCTGGACATTCACTTGAAGCAATTTTCTTTGCTCTCTGAGGTCAATCCACTGCATTACAGTTCTTGTTTAATAAGTCCTGACATTTAATACCAAGATAGCTGATCAAGGTCAAATATTATATGGGTTTGTTTGTAAAATTAATTGGCAAATTAACAAATTCATTTTGTTTATCATTTAATCCAGGGACCTAGAGAGAGTTTCAGAGTTAGATATGAGGACGTCGGCGTCTGCAGAATGTATCTGTCTATATCTACAAAGTCAGCTGCTTATTTCGAGGGTAAGTCTAACAATTCAAATTATGGTGATTATGGTGCACATGGTCACACTTTTTGAGGCCCTTCAAGAAAAATGATTGGGAAAACATTGTGTAAAATGAAGAAATTGCTTGTTACAAAATAATTTCTTCATTTTCTACAATGCTTTCTAATCCAAAATGAAAAGATTGTTAACATTTTATTAAAATTGCCGTCTGCAACAACTTTGAATTTGGAACAGTCCATGATTTTTCTGACTGGTACTTTGTTAATGAACGGTGCACATTTTCTTAAAATTTCCCTTTTTCAAACAATACCTGGTTTTGATAATCAGCATTTTCTCCTTTTGTCTATATCTACAAAGTCAGCTCCTCATCTCAAGGGTAAGTCTTGTAATTCAAACTTTTGATCATGATGCATCTACCATTAGATATTCGTGAGGTCCCGGGTTCGATACCCGGCCGCTGCTAATACCCTTTCTGACAAAATTGTCACCCACCAATGGGTTTGAAATCATTAACCTAAGTGGGCGAGCAGATGGAGGCTCGGTAAGGGTGTTGTGGTAGTACTGGTTTGAGAAACAACTGGAATCCATGGGTAGGAGCTCCAGCTGTCGCGATATGACCCTGGTAGTTGAAAACGGCGTAAAACCCCAATAAACCCAAACCATTAGATATTCTTTCTGTTGATGTATGCTATCAATTGCCAGGAAAGTATGAAACAAATGTCATGTAACAGTTGAAACTATATACTTCAGAAGGTGTAATAATGTAATGTCGCTAATTTTCCCTAGGGAACACTATACTTGAACATGGTGGATAATCATGTGATTCAACAAGTTTAGAAAATCTTTAATAATTTTCTATTTGATTTCCTCTTGAAGTAGAGAAGGTGGACAGGCGTCACACATTAGATGAACACGGTGGATTTCTAAAAAATCACCTGATAAAAAAGTTATTAAAGATCAACCAAAAGATTTTTCAGAAATCTATCAAGCCCAGTTTATTCCTCACATTTTCCCACCTTCTCTGCTTCAAGCCAAATTCAAATTGGTAAAGTATTTTAAAACACAAATATTGATGATTTTCTGAAATTCTGCATCATGTGATTAACCACCGTAACTACCCATCTTATTACAGTTGATGTCCCAACATGCCCACATTGTTACTGGAAGTGTTACAGTGAACAACCTAAATGTTTTAGTGGACAAAGTTTTAGACCTAATGGGTTAACCCTTTCCCAAACAAGACCTGGTTTTGACGTCCCTATCAGAAAAGTTTGGGAAAACATTGCGGCAAAAGAAGAAAATGCTGATCAGCATTTTCTTCTTTTGCCTCAATATTTTCTTTACTATATTGTTACTTGTATTGTACACAAATCCAAATTTTAACAGCATCCATTTTTGAATTTGATCAAGTTCTAAAATTTTGATGTATTGGAAAGGGTTTAAAGTTTGTTTATGGTGCATGCATTTAATGAATGATGCACATTTTCTGCAATTTACCCTTTTCCAAACTAGACCCGGTTTAGATAATCAGCAATTTCTCCTTTTGTCTATATCTGCAAAGTCAGCTGCTCATCTCAAGGTTAAGTCTAGAAATTCAAATGTTTGACTATGATGCATCTACCATTAAATATTCTCTCTGTTGATGTATGCTTTTAATTGTCAGGAAAGTCTGAGGCAAATGTCTTATAACAGTTTAAAGTATATATACTTCTTTATGCGTTAAAATATAAGGTCGCCCATTCTCCCTGGGGAACGCTATACTTGAACATGGTGGATAATCATGTGATTCAACAATTTCAGAAAATCATCAATAATTTTCTTGATTCTTGGCCAACTTGGTTTCGGATTGAAGCAGAGAAGGTGGACAGGCTTCAAACATTAGATGGATGTAATGGATTTTTAAAAATCCCCTGATAAAAAAGATATTGAAGATCAACCAAAAAGATTTTTCAAAAATCCACCATGCCCAGTTTATTCCTCACGTTTTCCACCGTCTCTGCTTCAACCCAAATTCAAATTGGTAAAGTATTAACGAAAAATTAATATTGATGATTTTCTGAAAGTCTGAGTCATGTGATTAACCACCATAACTACCCATCTTTTTACAGTTGATGTTGCAGCATGCCCACATTGTTACTGGAAGTGTTACATTGAATAACCTAAATGTTTTAGTGGACAAAGTTTAACATAGTTATAACAGTTTAAACTATGTTTACTTCTTCATATGTAATAATATAATGGCGGCCATTCTCTTTGGGGAACGCTAAACTTGAATCTACCCATCTTTTACAGTTGATGTCACAACATGCCCACATCGTTACTGGAAGCGTTACAGTGAACAACCTAAATGTTTTAGTGGACAAAGTTTAACATAGTTATAACAGTTTAAACTATGTTTATTTCTCCATATGTAATAATATAATGGCGGCCATTCTCCCCCAGGAACGCTAAACTTGAGTCTACCCATCTTTTACAGTTGATGTCGCAACATGCTCACATTGTTACTGGAAGTGTTACAGTGAACAACCTAAATGTTTTAGTGGACAAAGTATTAGATCTGACCAACAAACTACAGACATTATTCATGGGTCTCGGCAATAACGACCTGTCACTCATCAGACAGACAGAGTTAAAGGCCTTGACATTCAGATTGGGGTCTGTACTCGCTAATTCACAAGAGCTGGCTGCTCAGATGAAATCTAGAGAAGCTTACGCTGAATATCTGTCTTCGCTACAAAAGTGAGTATTTATGAAATCTAGAGAATATTATACTCGTGAAATCTAGAGAGGCTTACACTCATAAAATCTAGAGAAGGTTATAGTAATGAAAACTAGAGAAGCATATGCTGAATATCTGTCTTCACTACAAAAGTGAGTATTTATGAAACCTAGAGAAGATTATTCTCATGAAATCTAGAGCCTACACAGATGAAATCTAGAGAAGCATATGCTGAATATCTGTCTTCACTACAAAAGTGAGTATTTATGAAACCTAGAGAAGATTATTCTCTTGAAATCTAGAGCCTACACAGATGAAATCTAGAGAAGCATATGCTGAATATCTGTCTTCACTACAAAAGTGAGTATTTATGAAACCTAGAGAAGATTATTCTCATGAAATGTAGAGCCTACACAGATGAAATCTAGAGAAGCTTATGCTGAATATCTGTCTTCACAACAAAGTGAGTATTTATGAAACCTAGAGAAGATTATACTCATGAAATCTAGAGCCTACACAGATGAAATCTAGAGAAGCTTATGCTGAATATCTGTCTTCACAACAAAAGTGAGTATTTATGAAACCTAGAGAAGATTATACTCATGAAATCTAGAGCCTACACAGATGAAATCTAGAGAAGCTTATACTGAATATCTGTCTTCACTATAAAAGTGAGTGTTCATGAAATCAGGAGAAGATGACTATGAATAGGGCAGAAACGAGTCCACAATTTGTATTCGGGGACCCGTCTGACAATTACTAGCAGGTAAGTGCACAAATAGATAATTCATGACGGTGGTAAAAAAACTTTGAGTGGAAAAGCATGGTGATCACCCGCCACGCTGGAGCAGGAAGAATGATAAAGAAAACTCTTAAATTGTGGTGGAAAATAGTGACTCCACGGTTTGCATGAGAAAACATGCATCACCGCAGCCATAACGATTTTCCATCCCAAAACACATGAAATCAAATTGCGTGGATGTATGCAAATAAGAAAAAATTGTTCAAGCTATACTGTATGCTGTCTGAGTCAGCTCTTGGTTCAGATCTCAAGTAACTTTTCAGATTCCAGTTATTGTCTGCAGCATCTTTCAAACAAAAACAGTCCCAAATTTTGCCATTTTTTGAAAGGTTTAATCCTTACCACACATTGACGCCTTTTGACTCCCTCACAAGAAAAGGCTTGGGAAAACATTGTGGAAAATGAAGAAATTGCTTGTGACAAGCAATTTCTTCATTTCCCACAATGCTTTCTACCACAAAAGACTAGAAAATGTAAAATTCACGCACTTCAAATTGTTGTCTGCAACATCTATGAATTTGGACAAGCTTAATTTTTTATCGTTTGGTAATGGGTTAAGTGACTTGTAATATTTTCAGATTTCTATCATTGTCTGCAGCATCTTTCAAATAAAAACATTCCCAAATTTTGCCATTTTGGAAAGGTTTAACCCTTTCCCAAACAAGACCTGGTTTTGACGTCCCCAAAAGAAAAGGATTGGGAAAACATTGAAACAAAAGAAGAAACTGCTGATAACAGCAGTTTCTCCTTTTGTCTCAATGTTTTCTATGCCATATTTTACACAAATTCTATCTTTAATAACTTCCATTTTGTCATTTTTGGCAGTTTTTGAAGTGGATCACCCTAAAGTTTTGTTGTTTGGGAAGGGGTTAAGTAGCCTGCTTGATATATATTCAAATTCCTTTCATTGTCTGCAGCGTCTTTCAAATAAAAACATTCCCAAATTTTGCCATTTTGGAAAGGTTTAACCCATTACCATACAATGACTCCACACAGGATTATGGCTTTTGAAAACATTGTGGAAAATGAAGAAATTGCTTGTGACAAGCAATTTCTTCATTTCCCACAATGCTTTCTACCACAAAAGACTAGAAAATGTAAAATTCATGCACTTCAAATTGTCGTCTGCAACATCTTTGAATTTGGACAAGCTTGATTTTTTATGGTTTGGTAATGGGTTAAGTGACTTTTAATATTTTCAGATTTCTGTCATCGTCTGCAGCATCTTTCAAATAAAAACTTTCCCAAATTTTGACATTTTGGAAAGGTTTAACCCTTTCCCAAACAAGACCTGGTTTTGACGTCCCTAAAAGAAAAGCCTTGGGAAAACATTGAAACAAAAGAAGAAACTGCTTATAACCAGCAGTTTCTTCTTTTGTCTCAATGTTTTCTATGCCATATTTTACACAAATTTTATCTTTAATAACTTCCATTTTGTCATTTGTGGCAGTTTTTGAAGAGAATCAGCCTAAAATTTTGTCGTTTGGGAAAATGTTGCCATTTTGGAAACAGTGACGCCTTTTGACGCCATACAAAATTTAGGCTTTGGAATACATTGTGGAAAATGAAGAAATTGCTTGTGACAAGCAATTTCTTCATTTCTCACAAAATTTTCTGAACAAAAACACCAAAAAATGTCAAATTTCATGCACATGAAATTGTTGTCTGCAACATATTTGAATTTGGAACAGTCTAAATTTTTGTCGTTTGGTAATGGGTTTATGGAAGGCTGAAATGAATACAAATTTTGTATCCAGGTACAATCATAAACATTTCATCTATGGTTATTTTTCTTACTCTGTATGTATCAAATCTGTTGATTAGGTATGGCATCACATATGTTACTAAAAATAAACAATGATTACATTTTCAGATTCCTGTCATCCTGTGACACCAGTCAGGACAGCTGTACTTCATTTTTACTGACAGAGTTACCAAACTTGAGAGCTCTCCAGCTGTCCGCGGTACAAAACGTCCTCCATTCTGCGCTCAAACTCGTACGGCCGGTCAACTTTAACCTTCAGAACAAAGTCAGAAAGGCGACGGCCGTCATACATGAACCAGCGAAAGTGTCAGACAATCCAATCAAGTTTACGGCAGGTCTGACGACGGCTGTATTTATGCTGGCTGATATTGAAAATGTCTCAAATGTGGCCAGTTTGAGATTACAGGTAAATTAGAGATTAACCCTTTACCAGATGACACAATTTTGGATTGGTCCAAATTCAAAGGTGTTGCAGACGACACTTTCAAATGTTTACAATTTTTTGCCTGTCAGGTTAAAAAATCATGGTGGAATTTCAGAAATTGCTTGTCACAAGCAATTTCTGCGTTTGCCACAATGTTTTCCATAGCCTTTAAATTGTTGGGCGTCAAAAAGTGTCAGTGTTTGGATTGATTTTATAAATCTTGTGTATTGTCCAACCATTTCCCAATTAACCCATTACCACACAGTGACGCCTTTTGACACCCCACAAGATTAAGGCTTTAGAAAACATTGTGGAAAATGAAGAAATTGATTTTGACAAGGAATTTTTATTCATTTCCCAGAAGGTTTTCTATCAAGAAAAAACAAAAAATGTTCAATTCCATGCTTTTGAAATTATCGTCTGTAACACTTGAATTTGAGGTAAAATTTTGTAGACTGGTAATGGGTTAAGACCTGATTGTGATATTCCTAGTAGTGGTGGCTTGTGTAAATATTGAGACAAATGATGAAAATGCTGATTATCAGCATTTTGTTACTTTGTCTCAATAATTTCTAGTGCTTTATTTTATCTAAATCCTTTTTTTTTTCAACACAGACTTTGTCGTCTGCAACTCCTTTGCCATTGGATATGTCTAAAATTAGCCGTATGGGAAAGGGTTGAATAGTTTTAAGTCTTTTACAAAAGCCGTTTTCCTGTTTGTTCCAAATACAAAGGGGCTTTCAGATGACAGAATTAAATGCAAACAAAGCATACAAGTTTTGATTTTATAAAGGGAAGAAAAATTGGTTGGCAATTGGGGACAGTTTTTTAGCTCGACTTTTCGAAGAAAATGAGAGCTTATACTGTCACCCGGGCGTTGGCGTCGGCGTTGGCGTTGGCGTTGCAACAAAAGCTAAAGTTTTTTCAAACATCAATAACTTTCATACTATCGAAGGGATTCAACCCAAACTTGGAATACTTATTCACCATCACACCTTCTACCTTACTATCAGGGCCCATGACCCTGGGACCACTCTATTGGGAGTTATGCCCCCTTTATACTAAGCACTTAGAAAGTCGAGCGCGCTGTCTTCGGACAGCTCTTGTTCATTCCTAGGCTACAGTTATAAAAGACAAACACCACCTCTTTACAAACTTTGATCCCGACTATTCAATTGTTGCCCGTCACGCTAAAAGGGACCTTATATGAAGTCCATAAAACCACATTTCCAGAAACTGATCAGACCCAACAGAGGTCAACCAGATGTCATATTTGGAAAATGAAAATATTGTAAGTTAGCGAAAACATTCTAGATTCAGAAATTGAAAATTATTTAAGAGTGAAAAGTTTCGATCCTAGTCAGTCTTGCGCAGGCCGCACAAGCTGACTAGGATTGATATTTTTTATGAATCCCATAAAATAACTTAAAGCATGACAGGTCACAATATCTCCACTCAATTATACACTTTACATTTACCCAGGTGAGGTATCCGGATATGAGCTGTGTTTTGATCGTTCCACCACCACAAGACATAAAAAAGTTGAATGTGTTACACCACAGGTTGTCTACCCATGTATTACTGTCACATGGACATTGGTCAGGTACGGAAAATGATTCATGTTTATGGTATTTTATCCATCATTTCATACCAAAAACTTTGTGCAAACAGCAGCAATTTGGATTGATCCAAATAAGAAATCCAGAATTAGATCTATTAAAAAAAATTAGATTTCATCAACTCTATATTTAAAAAATAAAGTTTTTTGAAGTTATTACTAACGAGTGTATAAGCGAAAATATGCCTTTTAAGTTGAGACAGAAACGACAAATTCCATATAAATCTGAACTGTTGTCCACAACAACTTGTTTAATTTTAGCACAAAAATATATATTTCTCGTAAACGGTTCAATATTTTGTCTTGAAATTTTCAGAATTTTCATTAGAAGATTTGCTCTTTCAGATACAAATAAAAGTAAAATTTATGAAAAATAAATGTGAAATGTCAAAAAAAAAAACACACACACACAAAAAACACTCTATATTGTTGTTTGCCAATTGTTAAAGTTAAAATGTTTTGTCTGGTAAGGGTGTAGACCTCCCTAGTACAAATAGCTTGGGAGTATGTTAAGACAAATGAAGAAACTGCTGATAAACAGCGTTTTCTCTTTTTGCTTCAATATTTTCTGTGCCTTATTTTAAACAAAAACATATCTTTATCAATATCAATTTTGTCGCCTGCAGCAGCTTCTAAATAGGACAAACCCATTTTCTGCCTTCTGGTAATGGCTTAAACCCCAACCAAACAATCCAGCTGTAAGTACGCCCCTGTATCAAAAGATTAAGGTATATTGTTTTACTCATGTCCACCAGTCTGTCTGTCTGTCCATCTGTCTGTTGGAAAGCTTTTTGATCAGTTAGGGGGCATTCATGTTTCACAAACACATCTTGTTTAACACATTACTGCATAGTAACACATTTTGACTACCTCACAAGAAAAGGCTTGGGAGAACATTGTGGAAAATGAAGAAATTGTTTGTGACAAGCAATTTCTTCATTTCCCACAATATTTTCTACAAAAAAAGACCAAAAAATGTAAATTTTCAATCAGTTCTAATTGTCGTCTGCAACACCTTTGAATTTGGACATGTAAAATTTTGCCGTTTGGTAATGGGTTAATTTCTGTTTTACAGAATCCTGTGCTGTAGAAATTGGACTGGTTCTGTTATCATCAGCCGTTCAGATGAAATTCCGATCACAAGCATCCAGTGACTCTGATCAAGATGAAAAAGTGATTGAATTGTGTAAACCAGTCAAGGTGCTTTTGGCGCCAAAACCGTTTAAAAGATAGCTTTGTGCAGTTGAAACAATCATTTGTCAAACCTATTGTAAACAGAGAAGGGTTTGAAGCTCTTGCCCAAACAAGACTGGGTTGGAAAAGGCTTGGAAAAACATTGAGGCAAAAGAAGAAAATGCTGATGACAGGATTTTCTCCTTTGCCTCGATATTTTCTGTAATTTATTGTCTGTTTTATACACAAATTTTCTCTTTACCAACAACCATTTTGTTATTCATCAAACCCTTTGTTGTGGGTACTCATTGTGATTGTCTCTTCAAGACTCTTTCAATGAGAACCCATGCATATGATTTGAAATTCGAAATAAGAAATTTCATGGTGGTTAATCATGTGACTCAGAATTTCAGAAGTTCATTAATATTTTTATTAATACTTGACCAATTTGAATTCGGTTTGAAGCTGAAAAGGTGGAAAAATGATATCAACAAACTGGACATGGTGTATTTTTGAAAAATTTTGGTTGATTTTAAATAACTTTTTTACCAGCTGATTATTAAAAAATCTACCACGTTCATCTAATGAGTGATGTTTGTCCACCTTCTCTACTTCAAACCGAATACAAATCGGTCCCGTATTAACAAGATTATTGAAGATTTTTGAAATTGTTATATCATGTAATTATTCACCGTAAATTTGGAATGTCTTTACCCCTATGTCTGTTCTGGCGATGTAAACATACATTCATTAGATCATCAATATTACATTACTGTGTTTTGTGTCCTGTATTATTATACCAATAGAAAGAAAAGCAACTGATAATTTACCTATTAAACCCATCCCAAATTATACAATAACTGCTGATGACCACCTATGCAGGAAAGATTTGGAAAAATGTAGATGGAAAAAAGATAAAATTAATTATGATTACAAACCAAATCAGACCTTGTTGTTGAAAGGTTTTCATCTAAAAGAGCCCTGGAATGATTAATTAGTGTCGACTAGACACGGTGTATAATCACATGACTCAGAATTTCCGATAATCTTCAATATCTATTTTAATACTTGACCAATTTGTATTTGGTTTGAAGCAGAGAAGGTGGGAAAATGCCAGGAATAAGCTGTAAAAGCTGATAAAAAAATTATTTAAGATAAACCAAAATTTTTGTTTATCTTCAATAACTTTTTATCAGATGATTTTCCAATATCAACCACGTCCATCAAAATCATGACGTCTGTCCACATTCTCTGCTTCAAACCGAATTCAAATTTGTCCAGTAATTACAAAATTATTGAAGATTTTTTTAAAATATTGTATCACGTGATTGTCCACCGTGTAAATGACTAGCAAATTTTTTCAAATTTCTATGAGATACCATCCTCTAAATCCAGATTTTTGTCTAAAACGGCATGTCGAATGTAAAACAAGAAAATTGTGTTGAGTTTCTATCATATACTATCGAGTATCCTCTGAATCCAGATTTTGGTATAAAACTGACTTGGAGTTGTAAATTAGTGTAGGCTATGGAACTAGCAAAGTTTGTTGTGTATCTATCGTATATCATCCTCTGAATCCAGATTTTGGTATAAAGCTGACTTGGAGTTGTAAATTAGTGTAGGCTATGGAACTAGCAAAGTTTGTTGTGTATCTATCGTATATCATCCTCTGTATCCAGATTTTGGTATAAAACTGACTTGGAGTTGTAAATTAGTGTAGACTATGGAACTAGCAAAGTTTGTTGTGTATCTATCATATATCATCCTCTGAATCCAGATTTTGGTATAAAACTGTCTTGGGGTTGTTATTTAGTGTAGGCTATGGAACTAGCAAAGTTTGTTGTGTATCTATCGTATATCATCCTCTGAATCCAGATTTTGGTATAAAACTGACTTGGAGTTGTAAATTAGTGTAGACTATGGAACTAGCAAAGTTTGTTGTGTATCTATCGTATATCATCCTCTGAATCCAGATTTTGGTATAAAACGGTCTTGGAGTTGTTATTTAGTGTAGGCTATGGAACCAGCAAAGTTTGTTTTGTATCTATCATATATCACCATCTGAATCCAGATTTTGGTATAAAACTGTCTTGGGGTTGTTATTTAGTGTAGGCTATGGAACTAGCAAAGTTTGTTGTGTATCTGTCATATATCACCATCTGAATCCAGATTTTGGTATAAAACAGTCTTGGAGTTGTAAATTAGTGTAGACTATGGAACTAGCAAAGTTTGTTGAGTATCTATCATATATCAACATCTGAATCCAGATTTTGGTATAAAACTGTCTTGGAGTTGTTATTTAGTGTAGGCTATGGAACTAGCAAAGTTTGTTGAGTATCTATCGTATATCATCCTCTGAATCCAGATTCTAAACACAGTAGTTGATTTCCTATCAGAAATCATACTCTGAATCCAGATTTTGGTCAAAACAGTATTAAGAGTTGTTAGTTATTGTTTACCATAATTCTAGCCACAGTAGCTGATTTCCTGTCAGTTATCATACTCTGAATCCAGATTTTGGTCCGAACAGTAATAAGAGTTGTTAGTTATTGTTTACCATAATTCCAGCCACTGTAGGTGATTTCCTATCAGATATCATAGTCTGAATCAAGATTTTGGTCATAACAGTAATAAGAGTCGTTAGTTATTGTCTACCATAATTCTAGGCACTGTAGCTGGGTTCCTATCAGATATCATAGTCTGAATCCAGTTTTTGTTCAAAATAGTAATAAGAGTTGTTAGTTATTGTCTACCAAAGAAGCTGATTTCCTATCAGATATCATACTATGAATCCAGATTTTGATCCAAACAGTAATAAGAGTTGTTAGATATTGTCTACCATAATTCTAGCCACAGTAGCTGATTTTCTATCAGATATCATACTCTGAATCCAGAATTTGGTCAAGAGAGTAATACGAGTCGTTGATTATTGTGTACCAGAATTCTAACCACAGTAGCTATTTCCTATTATATATCATACTCTGAATCCAGATTTTTGTCGAAACAGTAACAATAGTTGTAAGTTATTGTCTGCCATAATTCTAGCCATTGTACCTGATTTCCTATCATATATCCTTTCTGACAAAAATATCACCCACCAATGGTTTCAATTGGTTTGATATCGTGAGCCTATGTGGGGGAGAAGCTGGAGGCTCAGGGTATTGTAGTAGTACTAGTGTGAGAAACGACAGGAATCCATGGTTAGATGCTCCAGCCGCCGCGATATGACCTTAGTAGTTGAAAACGGCGTAAAACCAAGAAAAAAGCTATCCTATCATATATCATACTCCGAATCCAGATTTTGTGCGAAAAAGTAATAAGAGTTGTTAGTTATTGTCTAGTACTATGATTCTAGCCACAGTAGCTGATTTCCTATCAGATATCATACTCTGAATCAAGATTTTGGTCGAAACAGTAATAAGAGTTGTTAGTTATTGCCTACCATAATTCTAGCCACAGTAGCTGATTTCCTTTCAGATATCATACTCTGAATCCAGATTTTGGTCGAAACAGGAAAAAGAGTTGTTAGTTATTGCCTACCATTATTCTAGCCATAGTAGCTGATTTCCTATCAGATATACTTTGAATCCAGATTTTGGTCGAAACAGGAAAAAGAGTTGTTAGTTATTGCCTACCATATGTTAGTTATTGCCTACCATAATTCTAGCCACAGTAGCTGATTTCCTATCGGATATCATACGCTGAATCCAGATTTTGGTCGAAACAGTAATAAGAGTTGTTAGTTATTGCCTACCATAATTCTAGCCACAGTAGCTGATTTCCTTTCAGATATCATACTCTGAATCCAGATTTTGGTCGAAACAGGAAAAAGAGTTGTTAGTTATTGCCTACCATAATTCTAGCCATAGTAGCTGATTTCCTATCAGATATACTTTGAATCCAGATTTTGGTCGAAACAGGAAAAAGAGTTGTTAGTTCTTGCCTACCATAATTCTAGCCACAGTAGCTGATTTCCTATCGGATATCATACGCTGAAACCAGATTTTGGTCGAAACAGTAATAAGAGTTGTTAGTTATTGCCTACCATAATTCTAGCCACAGTAGCTGATTACCTATCAGATATCATACTCTGAATCCAGATTTTGGTCGAAACAGGAAAAAGAGCTGTTAATTATTGCCTACCATAATTCTAGCCACAGTAGCTGATTTCCTATCAGATATCATACTCTGAATCCAGATTTTGGTCGAAACAGGAAAAAGAGCTGTTAGTTATTGCCTATCATAATTCTAGCCACAGTAGCTGATTTCCAATCAGATATGATACTTTGAATCCAGATTTTAGTCGAAACAGTAATAAGAGTTGTTAGTTATTGCAAGGAGTTTTTATACATGGAGTACGTGCTTCATTAGTGACATTAATTAGCACATTTAGTCACATGCTGGGTGGACAGTGCAACTCTATGGAAAACATCCAAGTACGAAGGGTTATTATCATCTAATTAACGATCTCCTTGAAACCCATGTCTGGTACCGCGGGTATCGCAAAAAATTGATAAATTCACCACTTCAATGTTATGACAGGAAATTATAGTGGTGTATGCGCACTTGTCATTGCACAGAGACACTTGAAATAATTTATGCGCACTGAATTAATTTTGAAAGAAGATAAATAGCTGTACATGATAATTGAAAAATCATTTCCATATTGATGCCAGTAATCGCTCAATCGCTGAAATAAGTAAGTTATCATTTTATTTGAATTAATGATAATGTTTTATTTTTAATTTACACATCGCAGCCTTAAATATCCTAAATTGAAAAAATAACGCATTGAAAAGGACATTTTGTTCGCTTTTGATTAGATCCATCCATATTATGTCCAAAAATATCCGAAAGTGTGTTTTGATGGGTCAAAAAGAAGTACTACTGTAATCTTCGTGTTCTAGTACGTTGCTAAATATCCACATTAGCGCTAGTTAATAAACGAATATAAAATAAGGAAAACTTACTTTGTTTTTTTTTCTTTATACTTAAAGAAGTCTACATGTAGCAATGTTCTAGAAAAGTCATTGATTGATTAGCTATTTCCCAAACGAAAAAAATTTAAATGTGGTCCAATTTGAAAACTGCTGCAGACGACAGAATGGATGTTTATAAGAGATATGTTTTGTGTACGATAATAGCTCGGAATATATTGAGACAAAAGGAATAAATGTTTTTTTCAGTATTTTCTTTTTTTGCCTAAATGTTTCAAAAGCATATTCAAATAGGGATGTCAAAACTATGTCTTGTTTGGGAAAGGGTTGAATAAAACGTGTAGGCCCTACATTCTAGACCGAGTATTCACAAGAAATGTTTAAACATTTCCCAAATAAACCTGGATTTACGTCTTTGGTAGAAATACTATGACAAAACATCGAGCGAAAAGCAGAAATTGCTACTAATAGTAAGTAATTTCTCCCTTTCCATCAATGTTTTCTCTCATACAGCGCACATAATTTCATGTTTTTTTCCACCCATTTTGTCATCTGAAAAATTCCCGAGTAAATTTTCGAATTTCTAATGCCAATGCATGTGAATAGTACTATCCATCTCAAATATTTTCTAAGCTATTTGTACTGTTGATGTCAAAATCGGGTCCTTTTATTGAAAGGGTGATAGCGCGATACCTATATAGCTAGCTAGAAAAAAACAAATAACTCATAAATTATGTGAAATTACGTTCATGGTTTAATTAATTTGCATTTGTTATGTACAGGTACTGGATCGTTATGAATTAATAGTCAGTATGGAGATCCACTCAGAGCTGTTAAACTGCCTCTGCAGACTTTGCGCTGGACCCCTTTCAAAGTATAGCCACCACAAGCTTGCATTAAGTAAGAAAATTGAAAAGGTACTTGGAATTGATGTGAATTCGGACGAAACATTTTTGCACCCTCCAAGACTATGCGACAAATGCAGAAGGTTGTTGCAGAAATACTACAAAGAAATACAGTCTCACAAAAAGGTTAAAGTTAAACACAATTCATTCCAAGATATTTCATGGATTCCACATTCAGAAAATTGTAAAGTGTGTGACAGTCATATACAGCCGGATATTCGGGAACAAGATTCCGACAGTTTCATTTCGAAGTGTCCGGAAATCATCCTTAAACACGGATACTTGAGTACTAGTTGCCAAGACGATGTAATCTTGTCGTACCCAAAAATAAATTCCAGTGCGGAAAAAATACATTCCCGTGTAAAGATTTTCAAAGACAAACCATTTAGTGTCACTGTCTTAGGGCGGCAGGTTGAGAATGCCCTAATTGTTTCCCAGACAAAAGTATCATCGCCTGACATTTTGTTGAAGATCCTAGATGTTTTGCACACAAGAAAGCTTTGTAAAGGAAGCACTGGGTTTTCTGATTTATTTCCAACACGCGTGTTTGAACGAAATGGGGATGTTGTTGCTTATGTTGAGTCCGGATATGGTACCGAGACTTTTTCTTTTTCCGATTTTTTTTAAATTCAATAACTTAATCAATTATGGATGGATTTTCAAAATTCAAACTGCTACTTGTTTCTCATGATTGTCTGCATCTACTGGTGAGATTATAATACCGATTTTTAGCTTGTTTATTTATTTTTTTCAAAAGATCACTGTCCTTCCTACCTGTATGATAAGAAATGTGCTATCAGTAAACAACGGAGTCCACATACTGGGTACATAATTAGGTGCTAATCTATTATGGTACTTGACTAATTTAAAGGTGTCGCGGCTGCCGGACATCGAACCTTTGATGTGGCAAAGCACGAACTCCATCTCTTCAACCACCTTGGTTATTGCCTATCATAATTCTAGCCACAGTAGCTGATTTCCTATCAGATATCATACTCTGAATCCAGATTTTGGTCGAAACAGTAATAAGAGTTGTTAGTTATTGCCTATCATAATTCTAGCCACAGTAGCTGATTTCCTATCAGATATCATACTCTGAATCCAGATTTTGGTCGAAACAGTAATAAGAGTTGTTAGTTATTGCCTATCATAATTCTAGCCACAGTAGCTGATTTCCTATCAGATATCATACTCTGAATCCAGATTTTGGTCGAAACAGTAATAAGAGTTGTTAGTTATTGCCTATCATAATTCTAGCCACAGTAGCTGATTTCCTTTCAGATATCATACTCTGAATCAAGATTTTGGTCGAAACAGTAATAAGAGTTGTTAGTTATTGCCTATCATAATTCCAGCCACAGTAGCTGATTTCCTTTCGGATATCATACTCTGAATCCAGATTTTGAATCTAGAATACGCCCAAAATGCAGAAGGAGATCACATCACGTGTCAGTTCTTTTACGTTATTGACGTCATTCCTGTCTCTACCTCTAGTTCCAAGATGGACTCAGAAGTGTTCGATTGGCGTATTCATGATCCTGACTGACCAGTCTACTACATCACGGTGGATAATCACGTGATACAATACTTTCAGAAAATCTTCAATAACTTTGTAAATACTGGACCGATTTGAATTCGGTTTGAAGCAGAGAATGTGAACATACGTCGCGCATTAGATGGACGTGTTGGATTTTTGAAAAATCAACTGACAAAAAAGTTATTGAAGATAAACCAAAATTTTGGTTTATCTTCAATAACATTTTTATCAGTTGATTTTTCTAAAATCCAACACGTCCAGCTTATTCCTGGCATTTTCCCACATTCTCTGCTTCAAACCGAATTCAAATTAGTCAAGTATTAAAAAAGATATTAAAGATTATCGGAAATTCTGAGTCACGTGATTATACACCGTGTACATCCTCATTCTGTGTCTGTAGAACGTTCAGCGTGTGTCTATCAGCGTGTTGACAGGTGTAATAATGCTGCAGAATGATGCCGTGCTCTTAACTTAAGAAGGAAAAGCCACAGACTGGTGATTTCGGTACCCAACCATATGCCAATTTGGTTCCTTTGAATAGTGACAAAGTTAGTTTTGTTTGGATATTGAATCGAACCCAAGATCATGACGCTATCGCCTCCATAACGATCAATTTGAATGACGTTGATTAACGAGATCCATTCTTTCACAATTTCGCCTCCGCAAGTTTAAAATCCAAACGTGATTAACCTACAAAAGTGACTTGAATCCAATGCAATCATGTCAATGGACAGTGTATCTGCGACCGGTTCAGCCTTGCGTGTCTGTGAAAACAAGTAAATGGAACACCAACGCAAGGTTGACGTGCACGTCAACGCAAAGAACGAAGTTTGTTCCTCACGGTACGGTGACATATCCATTTCCCTGTCGCATTTCTGATCAAACCGGCTGTACTTTTGCTGCTAAGAAATGATTGCGTCGTTAACACGTTACAACGTTATTGTCCTTACGTCGGCTTGTTTTACGCGACCTGCAAGAGCTTGACCTGCCTTATTGACAACTTACTTAACCCTCAGTAGGGAAATGACGCTTTGATTCGCTCGAAAATGTTAAGCCACCTCTTTGATCGTCACGTCACCAGTCAGCATGCCGATAGCCTTATTCTCTTGATCTAAGGTTCGCCCATTGCGACGTCCCATTTAAATCGTCCAGTAGTTTTTGACGATTCTTTTCTTCATTATACTGGGATAGGTTTTGTCGGTATAAACTGAATGCGCACATGAATGCTCGTGCAAGACGTCATTTTAGCACTATTACGTCATAAAGTCTTTGGCGGGGAGAAACACGTTTACAAACGAAGAACATCATTAGTGAGTTAGTTTTTCTAATTTGCAAATGAGACTGATTAAAGGACATGCCCGTAGGAAGCAATTTCATATCGGGGTGGCTGAAGCCCCTTTGAATATTGGGGGGAAAGGGGGGGTGCTTAATCCGATTTCCGCTAAGTTTTCAGTGTAAAATAAGGAAAATTTGGCATTTTTGGTCAATATTGGGGGGGGGGGGGGGCTAAGCCCACCATAGCCCCCTGTTCCTACGGGCCTGGAGGAAATCTACCTTTGTTTTGCAAAACAATTTTGGTCTTAAAAAATTGCTAAACCCTTTTCCCTTAGTATATCCCATCCCATCCCATGATGCACAATTTCCACCGTGATTTTGAAAAAGCCATGATCACGTGATCACCCCTCTTCTCTGTAGCTCCTGTATATAATGTTATTTTATCTCACCCATGTTGACCGCCATCGATCCTGATCAGTATTAAAAAATCGATGCTTTTAACGAAAACCTCGTAACTGCTGCTTAAGGTGGCCGAATTCGATTCGAGTGCGCATCCAAAACGCGCATGTTGACGTAAATAAGATAGCGACCTAAAGTTTCAGAAAAAAAGGTAGAAAGTTAGATCCGTTACATTTTTTACTTAAACTATACAAATTTTTGCATCAGTTTTTCATCGACCAAGAATAAAACGTGAAAATATATCAGGCCGTATTTGAAATGTTTTGATGACGTCATTTAAACACGTGCGTTTTGGCGTTCAAAGTAACGACGTCGGTAATACGGTAAAGTTAAAGATACACAAAATCGGCCGATTTCTGACGAATTTATCGTTAGAAAAGTCCAAATTTGGTTCGAAATATCGGAATCTACTGACTTTTGTCTAGTACGTTCCTCTTTCACACTACAATTCAAGACATTACACCAATGTTAGATAAATATAGCTTATTCAAAAGTCAATTAGGCATAAAATTTCCCTTTCCCACAATAGAATAAAACAATTTTGAGACGTCAAACATTTATCTTAAAATCTATTATATGTTTTAATCAAACAAGCAACATATTACGATCATGATTATGATTATGTTTTGGTCAATACTTCCTATAACTATGTACTAATAGCTATACAAAAATCGAGCTAAAAGGCTGCTTTTTTTCTGTGGAAAAGTACACGTTTGAGACGGTCTCCCGTTTCTGTACAGTGGTGACATTTGTTTTATTTCTTTATTTTACAGATCATTAATTTTGCAGGTTCATCAATTACCAAATCATTATCAAATTTTCTTAAGCAGAAAATCCTAAAATTTTAACATTTGCGCCAAAGATCAGCTGAAACACTGCTATTTCGGCACTTTTGAGACACCCCCCCCCCCCCCCCAATTCATATACCGAGGTGACTTTTGATTTTTATTTCTTTATTTTACAAATCATTTACTGGTTCATCAATTACCAAAATATCATCAAATTCTCTAGGGCAGAAATTTCTAAAATGTTAACATTTGCGTCAAAAATCAGCTGAAACAGTGCTGTTCCGGCACTTTTGAGACAGCCCCCCATTCATATACTACGGTGACTTTTGTTTTTTATTATTCATTTTACAGATCATGACCAGGTTCATCAATTTACAAAATATCATCAAAAATTAATTCTCTTGGGCAGAAATTCCTAAAATTCAAATATTTGCGTCAAAAATCAGCTGAAACAGTGCTGTTCCGGCACTTTTGAGACAGCCCCCCCCCCATTCATATACTACGGTGATATTTGTTTTTTATTTCTTTATTTTAAAGATCATGACCAGGTTCATCAATTTACAAAATATTATCAAATTCTCTTGGGCAGAAATTCCTAAAATTTTAACATTTGCGTCAAAAATCAGCTGAAACAGAGCTGTTCCGGCACATTTGAGACAGCCCCCATTCATATACTACGGTGACTTTTGTTTTTTATTTCTTTATTTTACAGATCATGACCAGGTTCATCAATTTACAAAATATTATCAAATTCTCTTGGGCAGAAATTCTCTATTTTTTAACATTTGTGTAAAAATATTCAAATTTCCCATTGGCCTCCATGTTAAAAATAGCCATTTCAGTGCTGGTTTTGAGACGGCCCTCATTCTTTCCTTAGACGGTGACTTATCTTTTTTATTATCTTAATTTGTCAGTAAGGATTCACTTTATAACATGTGACAGTACGAGTCAATTCTCTAGGGCAGTTTTCTAGTTATGGAATCGCATTCGGCTACCTTAAAACAAGCTGCAGTTACGAGGTTTTCTTTGAAAAGCCACGATAAACCAGATTGCTGTCTCATCATGGTCCTTAACCCATTACCATACGACAAAACTCAAGACTGGTTCAAATTCAAAGATCGTGCATCCGATAATTTCAATTGAATGAAACTACAGTTTGGGTAGGAAACATCGTGGGAAATGAAGAAAGTGTTTGTGACAAGCAATTTCTTCATTTTCCATACTGTTTTCCGTATCTTTTATCTTGAGGAGAGGCAAAAGGCATCAATGTGTAGGAATGGGTTAGCCCATTACCAGACGGCAAAAATTAAGGCTGGCGCAAATTCAAAGTAGTTACAGACGACAATATGAATGTCAAGAAGGAATGTGTAAAATAGAGTGCAGAAAATATTGAGGCGAAAGGAGAAAATGATGATTATCAGCATTTTCTGCTTTAGTCTCAATGTTTTCCCAAGCCTTTTCAAATTGGGACATCAGAACTTGAGGTCATGTTTGTAAATAATTATGTTAATACTATATCTAGTGCTACAGATAAATTAAGGTAGAATAACCGTAATATGGCCATTTTCAAATTCATAAAACATCGGATTTTTTCGAGCGGCGTCGTTACGTATCCGAATCTATTTCATCTTCGCTAGCCAAGGTTGAACCCACCTACGTTTGTATTCACCCTTGGCGGATTTAGTCCGATTTTCTTGAAATCGCAAAGCGCCGCCTAGCGGTTGTTCTGCTGGTTGTTTACGTCCATTATTGATGACGTCATTAACGTGCGTTGTCTTTCGCGTCATAGGCTACGTCATGCGGATTATGTAAAAGTTAGCTACTTTTTTGGTCGAATTGTCGAAAGTATAATAATTCGTCGATTAAAGTTAGGGAATTCCTGTCTATTGCAGTGAAATTCTTAGGAAAAATCGCCCATATTCGCGTTTTAGAGATGCAAATGCAATGCTTTTTCCCGCCCGTTGCCATGATTTGGTTACTCATAACAAATGTATCAGTCGACAATCTGATTGGTTCCAGCGAGATCTCGCTGGAACCAATGAAAACGCTTTCCAGGAGGCCAAGAAAATCGGACTTAATACGCCAAGGGTGAATACAGAAACGACGTTACGTCGTAGATGTCTACCTTGGCTTGCGAAGATGAACCTATTTGGGAGTGGTCGTAAACATTCGGCGGTGGAAAGTTCAACCGCCGAATGTTTTCGACTTCGCCCAAATAATTCCGATGTCGTGCGAATCTCATCAGGGGTAGACTCATCTTCGCAAGCCAAGGGTGACATCTACGAAGTTGTAGCCTATAAAAGATTGAGAGAGTACAATAGTCCCAGTCGAAATTGACAGCTCTACTTGACGAAGGCTGATGTTTACTGCTGTAAAACCAATCAATTCGTCTGATTTGCACCGTTACAAATACGAACAGAGTTGATTGGTTGCCAAGTAGTAAACATTAGCCTACGTCACTGTCCTTTTCGGCCGGTACTATTGTAGGACAAATTGCTTATGATTAATAGTTTCTCCTTTTCTTTAAATGATTTTCTAAGATATTTGTACTTGAGGCGTCAAAACAAGATCTTGTTCGAGAAGGGGTTAAAACAATCGATGTGATCATAATGATAAAAAATATAAACAGATCAAAGATCGGAAATCAATGTCGAGATCAATTTCCCAATTTTTAAAACAAAAACCTCGTATTTGCAGCTTGAAATAATCTGCAGTTACGATATATATTTTAATGAATGGCATCGATATGTGACGTCATTTTGCGGTTTTTTGACAGAAAGTTGTACATTTCACGTGCATTTCGTGCCAATCCTAGCGGGTGTCATGTAGATTTCATTCTCGATTCTGATTGGTCAATTTGAACCGTAACAAGTTGTGGCGGCCATTCCATTGATTTTAACGGGTGAAATGGATTTGGGATAACATTTAAATTTAAATCTAAACTTTGTTAAATAGCCCGATCTTGTCAAAAAATGATGACAGTAATCATTGATGGTGTATTTTTTTAAGAGTATGAGATTTTAATGAATTTAACAAAATGTATTCATAAATACCAACCTTTTTGACCCGAATAATTTACAAACTTGGACTCGCCTGACGCGTGAACAGTTCTAACAGGTGCCAGACGAACACTTTTTCGCGAGGTCAATGAGGACGAGAAAGGAGAAAAAAGGGAAGAATTAACGGAAAGGGAAAATGGGAAAAGAAGAAGGAATTCGGATGACATTGTCACAGTTTCCTTTTCAATTTAGGACATTTAAAAGTGACATTTTTAAGAGACACTGGAGGATTATAGACTTGGAATACTTAGGACAATTCGCGAAAAAAAAGTGATTTCATGATTTTGTATGACGGATTTCCACAAGAGTGGAACTATTATGAAAGTGTTCGCGTACACAGGTTTGGTGTAGTTAGTATCTTACTTCTGTCTGTCTATTTTCAGTCTTTGTCTTTTTTCTGAGTTCAGTTTTGTCCTATTCAAATCCACCTTCATCCCCCAAAAGCCCGACCCTACTCCTTCGTCATTCCTTTTCGATACAAGAGTTTTAGACTGGTCCAAATTTACAGCTTTTTTCGAAAACCTCGTAACCTCAACTTGTTTAAAGCTGTAGTTACGGGGTTTTTAAGAAAATAAGCACATTTCAAAGGATCAAATTCGCGAATAACGTTAGATCCTACTGAAAACGGAAAATACGCATATGCCATAGCATAGAAAATATTGACGGAGAAGAAGGCAGTCATGATACGATATCTCGATTTTTAGCTCACCTGAGCATAAAGTGCTCAATGTGAACTATTGTGATCGATCAATGCCCGTCGTCTGTCTGTACGTCTGTCTGTCTTTCCGTCCGTTCACGATTACAAAAAAATCTTCTCTTCCTAAAGTACTTGGCAGAATTGGGTGACATTTTACGGATATGATCCTTGGGTTATCCTTTTCCAAAGTACTTCAAAGAATTTGGATCGGGGTCGAAACGGGGTCAAAAAGTATGTCACTAGGTCAAACCTTATTTTTATTCTAGGAGTCAAAGTATTGGTTCAATTATTGTGAACTATGTGAATCTCTGTCTTGTTGGTATCTAGGTCATGATAAAAAGTAGGTCATGCCAATTAAAAAAACAAGGTCACCAGATCTAATGATTAAAAATTCTTCTCTGCTCTAGTTAAGAAAACTTTGCGAGAAAAAACAGAAGTTGCTTTTGAAAAAGTTATTTATTCTAACCCCCCCCCCCCCCAAGTTTTAATATGCCTACATATATTTCATTTTATTGAACATTCAGTCATTGCGGATATCATGCTTGTACTGTCTGCTGATTTTACGTTTGTGTAGTTCGTGTGTTTTGTCTGTAAGCAAGTGAGTAGCTACTGCAATGTTTCATAGGCTAATTTACAAAGACTTCGTAGGATATTTTCTAAAAAGCAAGAAAACGAACGGCAGCAGAAGCATGAACAGAAACAACAACCACATTTAACAACAATCAAAAAGTCTTGCAGTGTGCTTGGTACGTCTTGGTATCGTGTATTAACTGTAGTTTATAAATTTGTTGTTTCATGAAACCAAATTCAAGAGAAACAATATTAAGTGTTTCAAATGCCCCAAATGAGAATACATGAATGAATGAATCAATGAGACTGAATGAATGAGTGAATGAATGAGAAATAATGAATGATTGAACGAACAAACGCACGAACGAATGAATGAATGGATGAATGAATGAATGAATGAACGAATGTATGAATGAACGAATGAATGAATGAATGAATGAATGAATGATCAAATCAACGAATGCAAATGCGACTGAAGGCACCTTTAAATGACCACATGAATTATTGAATGCATAAAAGAATGAATGAACGAATAATTGAATAAACGATTGGGTGAAAAAAATGAACGAAAATAGTAGTTTCTGAAGATTTTTTTTAAGATAGACAGAAACACGACCAAGGTCCACGTCCGATGTTGTAATTTAGATGAATGAGTATAGGTCTCTGTTTAAGTTTAAGGGGGAATGCTCCAGTTTCCTAAATTTTTTCCCAATAATAGAATTTATTAATATTTTGTATGTTGAAATTACATGTTATTACCAATTGAAAAATAAAATAAAAATGGATGGTCAGCGATCTTGTTTGAATTTTATTGGCATTCGTATCACATAACCCTACATCGAAAAAGTGCACAATTTCTTGCACCTGTCCAAGGTCACTAAAATGCTAATAAAAAGCTGTATAGTCATCGTTTAGTCCCGAAAACGGATTTAAAGTAACGTCTTACATTTACTACGAACAGAAAACCCAAAATATGTGCTATTGTAAATGTGTAAATGGGTAATTTCAAAAATAATGCATCCTTTTTTGAAAACTGATATACAGTGCGGGTGAAAAGTTTTTTAGTGATTGTCTTACTCCAGAATATGTATTCTGTTATTGCTAAAATGTGTACAAAATTTTAAGAGAATATCTACTTTCGTTTCAATTTTATAGCATTTTTAGTGTCCAAAATTGTCCCAAGTGTAACGCTTTTAGCGTGACATTTGTATAAAAATTCAATTTTTAAGTGGCAATCATTAAATCTACGGATTTTGAAAGACCCCACAACTTACAATTATACAAAGTGTTGCAACAATACAACAGTTTTTCAATAGTCGTTTAATGGACAACATATATATTGTCCATGAACCATGCCCAGAAAATCACACACCCTCAAAAAACATAAAGGCATAAAATACAATACTCTGGACAATCAAAGGTTATTATTTTGCTACTAGACATCTTTATGTCTCAAAATAGGTATCCTTTGTTAGACAAATATCAATGGTTCAATGTTAGTATGATTTTATGTAATTACTTTCATATAATCTAGTTTTCCTGATGCCATGTCTATGGACACCCAAAAATGTCCCAAGTGTAACGTTTTGTGTTAGAAAGCCTGTATTTTTGTCATGTGATATTGAAACTTATTCTGATTTCTTTTTTACAGATGCGCATCGGCCCCATGAAAGATCTTTAATAGTTAAATCTAAAAAGAATTGTTACTATGAACTTAATCAACCAAAATTCATTGTCCCAAGTGTAACGCTATTTTTGCGATTTAGAGTGATCAAGTAGAAATGCTTAAATATTTAAGTTGCACAGAAAGTTCGATCAAAATATTGCAAAACATGTAGAATTCTGTCTGAATTTTGTTCAGATAACAATTATTGTTCAGAAATGATTGAATTATGTGTCAATTTAATTTATTGTCTGGCTCATACCAATTATCAAGCAGAAATACATATCATTGACTTCTTTGGATCTGCATGAGTTATTTGAACATCCTAAATCAACATATACATTTTTTTAAAATTCATTTAATATCCTTTCAATCCATCGTAAAAGTATTTAAAATGTTTGTCCCAAGTGTAACGGTGTAGAACTTTGAAAAATTCAGCAAAATCTTATCCTGTGATAGTTTGGAAAGTGTTTTTTCATTTGTGTTTCTTGGAAACCAAGTAAAGTAATCATTTATTGACTTAATGAGACTCTTTGGGTTAAAAACAACAAATTTGATATGCAATGGGAAATATTTGGAGCAATGTATTTCACATATAAAATGTGGTGATTACGGTGATGAAACTGTGTGTCTTTGTGAGGAAAACAAGAATAACATCAATTCACAATGTTTTAATGTCACTTTTCACTAATACACCCATTTCGTACCAGCAAAGTCTCTTTCAAAAGAAATTCACATTAATGATTTTTGTTTCAAGAAAAGTGTATTTTTTTCTTTATCTTTGAAACTAAATCCAAAACACTTAAAAGTTATATATATTACAACTTTAGCGTGTTAAATTTTGATACCCACTTACATCTTGGTAATACCTAATACAAAATGTTGAAAATCATAAATGATTTCATCAAATAAGAGACTTCTTGGGGTTTTTAAACACATTCCAGTGATTTATGAAGCTTATTTGGGAAAATGGCACCCATCTGTATCCAAACAGCTACTTTTACAATCGCATCCAGGTGTGTTCTTATCTATATTATCAAAAGCAAACATGAATTGTAACTAGAAAATGGATTTTCTGAGAGCTATTTATGTCATTAGTTTGTCCCAAGTGTAACGGTTTTGCTGAAATTTGATTTTTGATGTGTCCTCATCACATTTCAAGTTATTGTACCCAAATAGTTTTTTGTATGCTGGCTGCAAGTACCCTCCTAATGTAACAGATTAAGTATTGGCTTTGTATATCATGTATGGAACATTTTATGTAAACTTTCCTAGGTAATTGATAAATTTTTTTACTAAAACATCACTAAAAATTGCCATAAAGTTGGTATATTGACATTAGGTAGCCATGTTGTACATCAAATTTTACCTTAACGTTCGTGTAACAATATTAAGTGACATAAGAGATGAAATTTATACATTTAATAGAATTAAAGGAGCGATATAAGGCAAACGTATTTGTTTAAAAATTCTCCAATGTTTCAAATAAAACCGTTGAAATTTGAAAAAAAATTGTTAAGTATTTATATTTTATGTCTGGTTTATAAAAATTTGACATATTGGGATGTGCTTTTGACGAATAATATTTCAATATCAACAACTTCATTTTGGACCCCCTATGTCACGTTTTGGATGCATTATTTTTGAATTTACCCAAATGTATAATATAGCATGCTTACGTGTTCGGTTAGATCAACGAAGCTGGAGTGTTTTATGTCAAAATTTGCATATTTTTGGAAATATTTAAAGTTCTACATAATAGAATTTGATAAAACTCCCTCATTGTATTAAGCAACATGTCCTGGTAATAATTCAAAAAGAAAATGTATAGGTCAGCGCACTTATTAGTGAATTACGGCAATTTTTATCAGCTACACATGAAATAAATGACGCAAAACAGTGGTAACTGCATACACACTTACGACTGTCTTGCTCTAAATATTCGATTTCCATCTTGGGAAAATCAGTTTCGCATAATAAATACACTTTTACCGTCGAAAATGGTAAATTGTAATGATGTGTTGTATTATTGAAAATCTGGTAGCGAAACATATTGGTACGAAACATTTAAATTACTACAGTAAAGTCCGAGTGTTCCGAAAAACTGGAGCATTCCCCCTTAAATACGTCTTATGTTTAACTAGTGAAATATTGAAGTAGTTCACCCATTATTGGATGCCAAACATTTCACGCAATTTCGCTTCCTGATTCGCCGTTTTCCGTGTTAGCGAACTTTGATGAGGGTATCCAGATTTCTAGAAAAAAAATCTGGATAACATCGCCAGTCTCCTTTGCCAAGGATGACGATGAAGATGCACGAAGTGTTTTGTATCAAATGATAATTGCACTACCTCAACTCAATTAGATAAAATAATTACTAACAAATTATATTCATTTTCATTATCAGCGCATTTGTATCTATTCAAGTTGATGCAATCTATTTTTGTAATTCGTTAGAGTATCAATTTGTTGCCTTGTTGAATATTGGCTCAGCACAATTTCTGATATACTGGACTATCAATTCATATATTTAAAGGAACATTTCATTTTTATTTCATTTTTTAATGTATGTCTTTATGCCAAGATTCGTTTTTCTTTTGTACATAAATACAATCATATTTTTGAAGTCGTTGCTGATAAGCGAAAACCACGCCATTAAAGTTGAGATAGATATGACAAATTCCATAATTTGTTTAATTCTAACACAAAAATATATATTTCTCGTAAACGGTGCAATATTCAGGCTTGAAATTTTTAGAATTTTCATAAGGAAATGTGATCTTTCAGATACAAATAAAAGTAACAAATATTAAAAAAAAATGTCTGTGAAATGTCACTTTAAATTATCAGTGATTGTCTTTTTATAATTTTAGACTATGTGTCTTGGATTCATCTACCAGCTTGTGTGTTTAATACACTATTTTTCATAGCAAATCTGTAAAATTGTTGCATCCTGGGACTCGCTAGAATTAAAAATTTGCATCCCATAGACAAAATTATGAGTAAAAGATGCAGGATGCGCAGGTGAAAAAACATCCGAAATTATTATTAGCGCTTTTTGACACCCCTCTAGCAAAATGATTGAGAACATATTGTGGGAAATGAAGAAATTGCTTGAGATAAGCAATTACCAAGTGTCTATAAACTAGGAAACGTTGCAGTACTAGCTATAGATCTATAATATAATAGATATATGTCTAACAGTAAACCTAATGTTTCACTGTTTTCAATTCCATTTGGCCGTATTTTTACCCGTTTCCAAGACCCCTTTCCTACACCATTTTGTCACACCGCTTTTGTACTTTTTGTAAGCATTTTGTCAACAGGAGCTGAAAAATACCGGAGATTGCCGAATTGGCAAAGTGAGTCGAGTAACGAATTTACATGTACATATATAGCGTTGGAAAAGTCGAACTAAAAGGCATGATTGTATTGCACTCGTAAACTACATCGGGAAAGTCGAACTTAAGGGACCACTGCCTTGTACTCGTACACAAACGGAGCAACTACGCTGGCTTTATCGAACTAGAAGGTATAATCGTCTTGTCCCATTTTCTGCCTTTTCTATCGGTAGTTAAGTTAATATTGTGTTTGTGAATCGGGAAGACTTCAAGATTCTCAGCTGTATAGGATTGGACCATTTACCATTTAGAAGTCCGGTGAGTTACATTGCATGAACCAAAACAACTCCGACAAAGTTCTGATCCTTTGTAATACTGTCAGCAATTTATCATTTATATGTTGATAATTATTAATTGCTGAGATTTGGATTATTTTCCAATTTCTTTGGTATGTAACCGTCTGTTTTGCAGATTTACTCGTCTGTTTTTATTTCGGAGCGATCATTAATAGACAAATTTCAGCTCATCAACGCCAAGATCCAATTAAGGTAGTCTACCCCTGATGAAATTAGCCCGACTTCGGAATTATTCCGGCGACGCCAAAACATTCGGCAGTGGAACTTTCCACCGCCGAATGTTTACGACCACGCCCGGATAAGTTCGGATACGTAACGACGACGCTCCTAAGAATCCGATGTTTTGTGAATTTATTTATTTATTATTTTTTTTTGTTTTGTGAATTTAAAAATGGCAACATTACGGGTATTCTACCTTAAGAGATGTCAAATTTCTATACCCGGGCGACAGATGGAAATTTCGTCAAACACAAGATGAAGGATACACAATTACGGTGGTTAATCACGTGATATAACAATTTCAGAAAATCTGCAATAATTTTGTTAATACGGGGTCGATTTGAATTCGGTTTGAAGCAGAGAAGGTGGACAGACGTCACGCATAAGACAGATAAGATAGACATAGTGGATTTAAAATAAAATCAGCTGATAAGAAAGTTATTGAATTTTGGTTGATCTTCAATAACATTTTTGTCAGTAGATATTTCAAAAATCCACCACGTCCAGCTTCTTTCTGGCATTTTCCCTCCTTCTCTGCTTATAACCGGATACAAATTGGTCAAATATTAACAAAAATATTGAAGGTTATCTTAAATTGTGAGTCACGTGATTGTACACCGTGGCAGTCGTTAATCCCCACCCCATCCTTTTTTACCCTTTAGACCTGCTACCCTGCCATAATGCTTTCTGAAATTTATTTCGGAGGAGCATCATATTGTGATGCTTGCAATGTCCGTGTGTACGTTCGTACGAAAGTATTTATATTATCTTTCACATATGCATTTATTCCTATGTAGTCAATATCACATCACAGGTTGATATTCATTCACCAACCTGGATCCTGTTTAAGCTTCTAATGTTTATTCTTGAATTACTCAACAATCAATCTGATTGGCCGAGACTTACGTCTCGTCCAATTATATTGCTTGTTATGTAATTTATTACTAGGGACTATATTAAGAATTTTTGGTCAATACAGACCCATCAATTATTACATTGCCCCTTTGTAGATCCGCTAGCTAAATGTATAGTTTGGCTTCAATGGAACATATTCCAATTCTTAAATTCTGAAGGATCAGAGCTTTGTCGGACATTTTATTTCTAGGAGAGGCAATTTGTTACGGGCAAAGACACGGACGTTGTTTTACCCTGGTTTGCTACACTACAAAGTGCCTTTTCTTGATTATTCATCAACTAACCCTTCCTGTTATCAATTATTCTATGGCTTGGCGCAAAGCTATTGCAATATAGGAATCTCAAGAGCAATGAATTTTTACTAAAATAGATTTTGTTTACCTTTATGTATCGATAAACCGCCTGTGTTGTTATAAAATCTTGCAACTACGAATCGTTTCAAGCCGTACTTACGAGATTTTACGAAATAGTATTGTTTGTCCGAAATTACGTCACGGTTGATTGGACAAAATTGTTCCCTAATACATATAACAAAAAGGCTAAGTGCAAACACTATTGTAAGTGCTTATGAATGTATAGGTACTTACAACAGTTTTGCACTAAGCCAATGATAGGTCTTTATTCTCTTACAATTGCCTTGCGCTGAACACTGTGTTGTAAGTTGTACGTTAGGTTTGTGTAGTCATTCAAAGATGGCGACAACAATACAGCATGAGAGGTAGGTGTCTTAGTTTTTCATTGATAAATTTCTTAAACGGTCGTATCTTGCCTTGATACTGATATCATTATACAGGGGAAATGTATACCTATCAACGGTTCTATATATCAAAGTACCAGTGTTGTCCTATCGTACTCAGTCGTTGTGCAAAGACAGTCCAACACGGAAAACTTTTTTCGAAGCGAGAAAGTTGCCCTTTTAAGGATGATTACATACTAAACAGCGAACTAGGGAACAAACTATTGCTCTTACTTGGATGTTTTTAACATGCTCTTTTCTATGGTTACTGTTATTTTACACAAAAATGTCTAAAATGACCACAAACACCGTGTTTATTAAATGGCCAGACAACGGTGTAGTCAGAATGAAAATATGCAGACACAACGGTGCAGTTTCTGTGATTTATGTACGGTGTGGTTATATTTTCATAACAAATTGTGAACGGTGTAGACATAATGCAATTGTGAACGGTGTAGACTTGAAGTAATACAGAACTTATCATTTCTGGAATGATAATATTTTTATGTTTAATGATAACGTTTTCACGGCTGAGAATCATGTTTTACAATTACTACCGAAATTCTTCAACAATTATGTTAATGATTTTTTATGTGACTGACTTGTAAATGCTTTGCAGCAAAGAAGGTGACAATATGTCTACAAAATATACTTTAACCCTTTCCCAAACAAGACCTGGTTTTGACGTCCCTAATAGAAAATACTTGGGAAAACATTGAAACAAAAGAAGAAACTGCTGATAACCAGCAGTTTCTCCTTTTGTCTCAATATTTTCTGTGCTATTTTATACACATATTTGATGTTTTTCAACATGACTTTTATCGTCTGCAGCAGTTTTTGAATTGGACAACCCTAAAATTTTGACGTTTGGGAAAGGGTTAATCAAAATATATCAGAATCTAGTTTCCTTGCTATTTGTCAAAGCAATTCCGTAAGGGTCAAATAGTAGAAATTACCAAGAATCTGCTGGCGTCTGTTTTATTTTTTTTCTTTATTTTCAGTTCCATGCTGTTCACCTATTACTACTGCCATTTCGAAGGGAGTTTCGAAAAGGTTGTGAAGCATTCGGAACAGGACCATTCCAGTCAGATATTAAAAGTGCGCGGGGGGGGGAGATCAATGATCAGACAGGTCAAAAAGATTTGAAAACTCTGAACTTTAGTATTATTCCTGATATTATCAAGACGTCAGACTAGGACATCATCCCCATTTGCGAGCATAGAATACACAAGATAGACCTCATCAACGTAGAAAAAAGGATTTTGGAGTTAACAAGATTCTTTCTATCGATGATATCCCCGGTTTTGAATGCATGAGTCCTGAACATAAAAAATGACGAAGTTCAACACCCCATAAAGTCGTTCAAAAAGCCCCGACCTTAATTCCTGATAT
The DNA here is from genome assembly GCA_963680895.1 of Fragum sueziense. Lineage (NCBI taxonomy): Eukaryota > Metazoa > Mollusca > Bivalvia > Cardiida > Cardiidae > Fragum > Fragum sueziense. The sequence continues at coordinate 7,112,815 of OY804607.1, forward strand.
TTCCATTGGACGTGCTAAAACAGATGAAACGGATAGGGTCTCTTCTATTTCCCCACGAGAACATGAAAAAATGGCTGAAATGAACAGTTTGTTCCCAGATGTGATTAAGTCATTGAGAAGCATTGATCAACTTGGTATTTGTTTATTTTGGTCAATGAATGTCGGCCCTCGATGGAAAACATTGCATTTCATTTATTTATGGATGTGTGTAAGTCACACTGTCTTGGGAGTACTTCAATGCGTTTTACTCCAATAGTCAAACGATTTTGGCGAATAGAATATTGTCTTTTTCATTGCAAATGATTACATTTTATGAGTGAGCCCAAAAAATCTTGGTCAGAAAATTGTCAGTCCTGAAGAAGAAGTTCATTACGTATGAAAATTCCAAAATGAATTTTGCAGTTCCAGAATTCTATTTTCAAGACTTATCTACTTAAGTCGAACAAGACGAAAAAAAGGCCCAAATGTTTATGAAACAAATTTATAATTTATGTTTTGTTATTTATAATTTATGTTTTGTTGATTGAATCCTTTATTTTGGGTAAAATCAGACTTTTCAACGAGGGGTCAATTTGAAAACAAGATACATTTCGATCAATAATTATCATACTCCATGAGTTGAAATCATTTCATTAATTACAATAATTGATTGTAATAACCAATTAAAACAGTTACAAAGAAAAATTCAAAGCCAGAGCCGAAATTTCGAATCTACAAATCAAATGAACGGATGAACAAGAAATTTGCCGTTGCACTTAACGTGGCTTCAAAATGACGGTTATCGTATGTCTTATTTGATATTTTGTGATGGTATTCCTTTTGATTATCATTTCCGTCAGATGTTTATTCAATCACAAATAACAAAAATGTCTCCCGAAAATTAAATCAAACATACATTGAACTGTTTAAGGCTTAGGAGAATGAAGAAAAGAGAAAACATATTTTCTTAACTTTTGTTTTCATTTACTTTGAGGATGGCAGCATTTTCATCTGAGTTTTCTAAGACCAAAGTATTTGAGGGAGATAAAACAGATGATCTGCTGTCTGATAGAGCTAGTTCGCCCTATACAACATACCAAGTCTACACCGTTCACAATTTGTTGTGAAAATAATAACTACACCGTACAGATAACACAGAAACTGCACCGTTGTGTCTGCATATTTTCACTGTGACTACACCGTTGTTTGGCCATTTAGTAAACACAGCGTTTGTGGTCATTCTAGACATTTGTGTGTAAAATAACGGTAACCATAGAAAAGAGCATGTTAAAAACATCCAAGTTAGAGCAATAGTTTGTTCCCTAGTTCGCTATTTACTATGTAATCATCCTTAAAAGGGCAACTTTCTCGCTTCGAAAAAAGTTTTCCGTGTTGGGCTGTCTTTGCACAACGACTGAGTACGATAGGACAACACTGGTACTTGGCTATATAGCACCGTGAATAGGTATACATTTCTCCTGTACAATGATATCAGTATCAAGACAAGATACGGCCATTTAAGGAAATTATCGACGAAAAACTAAGACACCTACCTCTAACGATTTTCCACCGACGCCATCTTTGATTGACCACTCAAAACTTCCGTACAAACTACACAAATCTAACGTACAACTTACAACACAGTGTATTGAATTGCTTGCCATTTTACGTATTTCGTCTGTCTGAAATTTGTCAATCCGAAGAAGAATCTGTCAGACCAAAGGACCAAAACAGTCAAAACATTAACAAATGTTACTAGAAATAGTAAATTTACTATTTATTGCAAAAAAATCATTGGTGGAAAGAAGAAAATAATAATGTGTGGTTTGTTTGGCTGAAAATGAGTGAATGCATGCATGTCATTCAGGCATGTCAGACAGTCTGACTGACAGAGAGCTGAAAAGCATCAGTCCGACTGAGAAATTGTCAGATATGTCTGACGGACTGACGAATTTCGGAAAGTCTGAACTGTTTCACAGAGCAACAGATAAGAGGGGTAGCTCTAGACCTTTTTTGGAAGGCAACACCGTATACATTGCTTAGGCTATCATATCGTATGATGCGGTTACTCAAATCCTATGTTGCGGTCTCATCGAGACGATTCAAATGAGAACCCACAACACAGGATTGGGATGTCATATAACAATCTTAGAATGATCTAACCCCCTCTTATATACTGCTCTGATTTCATAATGAGCAAGGATCTGGAAAAGGGCGCTTAAGGTAGAATACCTCTAATGAGATTCGCGCGACGTCGGAATTATTCGGACCAGGCCGAAAACATTCAGTGGTGGAACTCTCCACCGCCGAATGTTGACGACCGCGCCCGAAATGGTTCGGACACGCAACGACGCAGCTCGAAAAAAAATCCGATGTTTTATGAATCTCAAAATGGCTACATTACGGGTATTCTACCTTAAAACATATGAGACCACTATGGATCCAGATCAGCCTGCGTATACACGCAGTCTGATCAAGATCTATGCTGTTCTCTGGTAGATTGCCCATGGCCTATATCAATTGTTAGACAACACTATGGATTATGATCACTGTTATATTTCGGGAATATGTGAAAGACTATGGTAACTGTACATGTAGTTATCACAGTCTTGCACCAATTCCCAAATTTTATTCAATTCGTCTTTGTCTCTTTGATTTGATATTTTGCAATTACTTTGCAAGTGTACACAGAATTGACAATGTTGTCACAAGAGCTCAATCTGCACATCGAAAGTTTCTCTACGCACTAAATATAGGCCCCAATAAATGACCTGACAGGGCATCTCTAGCTAATTATCATTTAATAAAGTTCATAAAGAATAACAGGAAGGGTCTTAATACCATCTTTCATTCTAATAAGTATTAACACAGTTATCACATCATCAGACTTACTAACATAAAAATTTGATCAAAGAATTCATTTGTTTTTCCACAAGAAGATTTCTAAAATCAATCGAAGGGGGTACAGCATCACTCAAATTTTGATCATGCTTAGTTTGACGGTATCATGAAATGAAGAGTGAAATCAAGCGCTTAAAGGATGCTGGTTCACCATCATCCATTGGACGCTTGATTTTGCGCTTAATCCTGTCTGGTCACCGGAATAGGAGTTGAACATCCTTAAGGTAGAATTCCCGTAATGTGGCCATTTTGAGATTAATAAAACATCGGATTTTTTTTTGAGCGGCGTCGTATCCGAAGCTATTCGGGCGCGGTCGTAAACATTCCACCACCGACTTTCCACCGCCGAATGTTAACGACATCGCCTGAATAATTCCGACGTCGCGTGAATCTAATTACGGGTATTCTACCTTAAATGCAAGGGTTAGATTATTGGCAGTGGTAAATCATATTCACAGATTACGTTTCGAGACACCATACATGTTAAGTAATGCATTTCTTTTTTCTTGACTGCATTTTGTCATTGTTCTGGTCCTATGTTCTTGTCACTCTCTGGGCTCTTCTTGCCCTTTCTCTTATCTTGTCTGCCCGTCCTGCTGTCTGCATGTAATAACCTAACCCATCTTTAGGTATATTTGCCTGTCTCTGTTTTCTGCATTGTCCTATCTTTGTACCGATTCAGCGTGGCTCCACTTCAGGGGATTCTTCTATTATATCAAGGGCGGATCCAGGATCTTTTTCCAGGGGAGGGGGGGGGGGGGTTCAAGCCCAAATGATGGCTTAAAAATTTTCCAACGAAAACCTCGTAACTGCAGCTTGATTTAATCCAGATTCCGGTATAAAACGGCATAAGAGTTGTTTATTTGTGTCGGCTATCAAACTAGCAAAACGCAATGAGCTTTTATCATATACCATACTCTGAATCCAGATTTTGGTCTAAAACGTCCTTGGAGTTGTGAGTTTTAGTAAACTAACGAATTTTGTTGAGCTGTTATCATAATATCATCCTCTGAATCCAGATTTTCACCTCAAACGGCCTTTGAGTTGTAAATTAGTGTTGACTTTATGATCAGCAACATCTGTTTTTATCAGATACTATCATCTAAATCCAGAGTTTGGTTTTAAATGGCCTTAGAGATGCTAATTATTGTCGCCTATAAAACTAGGAAAATTGTATTAACTTTCTATCAGATACCATCCTCTTAATTCAGAGTTTTATTTAAAACTGTCTTGACGTTGGAACTAGAAACATTTATTGAGTTTCTATCAGACTCCATATTCTGTATCCAGACTTTGGTCTAAAACGGCATTGGAATCGTAAATTAGTTTGGACTATAGGACTATCAAATTTTGTATCCGATTTTGTTGAGTTTCTATCAGATACCATCAACTGATTCCAGATTTTGGTCTAAAGCTGCCATGTACTTGTGAATTATTGTCGACTATAAGAGACGTCACGTCAGTTATTGCTTAACTTTGTAAAAACTGCGTTTATGTTTAATTCGATTCTTCATAAATCCCTTGTTATTTATCGCACACTAACAAAAATTATATTGATAGAAAGAATGAAATACTGGCATTGTAAATATGTTTTCATATTTTTCAAATATTCAATTATTTTTTATTTATCGCACGGTGAACATCCAGCGACGTCGCAATTTTCGCCGGTGATTTGTAACACATTGTAGCAACAATTTATACGTAAATTGCTCTGTTTTCGTCTGTTTCGGGAGAATGTGTGGGACAAAAGTATCAAACGATGTAAAAATATATCCTCTTCATAGTTGTTTACGTGCGAGAGAAGATTCAACATATTATTAGTTTTCAAAATATAATAAAAGTTAGTATATTCGATAGTGGCGTGATTTTTGTATTTAAAATTACACAGTCGGAACATTTTCAAAAATATGTTTTCTGTGATGCATTTAAATAAGAAACTTTTTACACTAAGAAAAAGTACATTAGACACCAATCGAATTGATTTATTAGTCATTGATATCAAATCAGAGAAAACGCCATTTCTAATCTTTTTAAAATGTCTAACCATGATGTCACACGTGCGAAAAATGCCTAAAATCTAGCAATGTACGTTACTTCTCTATATGTTCATGTGTATAATAATGAAAATTCTAATGAAAAGGTGTTAATTTTCCAAAAGTACATATGTTGACGCATATAAAAATGTATACTTTGTCATGTTTTGAAAGAGTTTTCTTCTTGTCATTGCAATTTCAAAATGTCTAACCGTTTTGTCACACGACGTTTGACGTTCACCGGTATTTACGTAACGCTTCATAAGAGCTCGTAGTTATACCGTTAGTATGGAAATAATTTAGCATACATTCTAAATAGTATCAAACGATTTATATCTTTGTGACCTACATTAAAAGTGCATTATTTCTGTTAACTTTATAGTGTTTTCTATAGCAAATGTTCGTTTTATTTTGAAGAAAAAGGGCTAAAGAAGCACCAATAAAAACGACGTTTTCGGTGTTGAAAAAGGCAAATAACTTTAGAAAACAGTGTATCGTTTTTATATAGGCTGGTGGATTTCAATGAAATTTCCACAATACAAAAATATAATTATTCTAAAACACATTTCATAATGTTTTGCTTATTCGCGGTTTAAATTGCAATATTGAAGTCATAAAGCAATCCGCCGGTAACAGGTATTTTTGCGTCATGATGACGTTTACGGCGGAGAGAAAGTGTGCTATAAATTGACTTCGTATCGCGTATAAGTATAATAACACATCAGAAACCAAAACATCTATATACATGTACGCACTGCATCTTATTAATTTATTGTTGATAGTTGTTTCATTTATCTTTAAAGTTAGGTAAATAAGTATGAGTATCTATTACTGCTACTAGTAATAATATATTTGTCATAATTATTTCAAACGTTCAATGCTAATCAGTTGAACCGCGTATATTGCAGAATCTAATGGAAATTTGTTAAATCCTTTCCATGTCAAATTTCTCCTCATACATCGAGTAACAAACTTGCAGATTACTGGGGAAATAATTTCCTGCAAACGCAAACGGCGAAAGCTGAAAATGCCTAAAAATAGAGGACGTTCCAGAAAAAATGGATATATCGCGTTGTCAAGTCTAAAAGCGAGACAGTGTATTCTTCAATCATATGCTACATTATCAACATAAACTATCTTGAAAATGGTGTGTTAGTTCTTATCGAAGAGGAACACGCGCGAAACAGTTGTAAGATGCTTTCAGTGCCATTTCTTAGCTTAAAGATTTTTGTAAAATATTATGTGATTAACTTAATTACTAGTATGCTAAAATGGCACACGTTTACTATAAACTTGTAATATATAACAAACTATCTCATTGAATGATTTGATCTCTTTTAGATCAATAGGCCCTCAAACATGTACATAAGGGCCTACACACTTAATTACAAGTCTTTACTACTACATTTTCGTAACACGTATTATTTAACGCAATTTGAGAGTAACGCGCGACGTTGAGACGTTAAAATAACGCCGACGTCATGTTACAAAAAGTTAAGCAATAACTGACGCAACGTCAGAGTAATTAGATGTGTTGAGTTTCTATCAGATACCATTAACTGATTCCAGATTTTGGTCTAAAGCTGCCATGTACTTGTGAATTATTGTCGACTATAAGAGTAATTAGATGTGTTGAGTTTCTATCAGATACCATCAACTGATTCCAGATTTTGGTTTAAAGCTGCCATGTACTTGTGTGAATTATTGTCGACTATAAGAGTAATTAGATGTGTTGAGTTTCTATCAGATACCATCAACTGATTCCAGATTTTGGTTTAAAGCTGCCATGTACTTGTGTGAATTATTGTCGACTATAAGAGTAATTAGATGTGTTGAGTTTCTATCAGATACCATCAACTGATTCCAGATTTTGGTTTAAAGCTGCCATGTACTTGTGTGAATTATTGTCGACTATAAGAGTAATTAGATGTGTTGAGTTTCTATCAGATACCATCAACTGATTCCAGATTTTGGTTTAAAGCTGCCATGTACTTGTGTGAATTATTGTCGACTATAAGAGTAATTAGATGTGTTGAGTTTCTATCAGATACCATCAACTGATTCCAGATTTTGGTTTAAAGCTGCCATGTACTTGTGAATTATTGTCGACTATAAGAGTAATTAGATGTGTTGAGTTTCTATCAGATACCATTAACTGATTCCAGATTTTGGTTTAAAGCTGCCATGTACTTGTGAATTATTTTCGACTATAAGAGTAATTAGATGTGTTGAGTTTCTATCAGATACCATCAACTGATTCCAGATTTTGGTTTAAAGCTGCCATGTACTTGTGAATTATTGTCGACTATAAGAGTAATTAGATGTGTTGAGTTTCTATCAGATACCATCAACTGATTCCAGATTTTGGTTTAAAGCTGCCATGTACTTGTGTGAATTATTGTCGACTATAAGAGTAATTAGATGTGTTGAGTTTCTATCAGATACCATCAACTGATTCCAGATTTTGGTTTAAAGCTGCCATGTACTTGTGTGAATTATTGTCGACTATAAGAGTAATTAGATGTGTTGAGTTTCTATCAGATACCATCAACTGATTCCAGATTTTGGTTTAAAGCTGCCATGTACTTGTGTGAATTATTGTCGACTATAAGAGTAATTAGATGTGTTGAGTTTCTATCAGATACCATCAACTGATTCCAGATTTTGGTTTAAAGCTGCCATGTACTTGTGTGAATTAGTGTCGACTATAAGAGTAATTAGATGTGTTGGGTTTCTATCAGATCCATCCACTAAATCCAGATTTTGGTTTAAAGCTGCCATGTACTTGTGTGAATTATTGTCGACTATAAGAGTAATTAGATGTGTTGAGTTTCTATCAGATACCATCAACTGATTCCAGATTTTGGTCTAAAGCTGCCATGTACTTGTGTGAATTATTGTCGACTATAAGAGTAATTAGATGTGTTGAGTTTCTATCAGATACCATCAACTAATTCCAGATTTTGGTCTAAAGCTGCCATGTACTTGTGTGAATTATTGTCGACTATAAGAGTAATTAGATGTGTTGAGTTTCTATCAGATACCATCAACTGATTCCAGATTTTGGTCTAAAGCTGCCATGTACTTGTGTGAATTATTGTCGACTATAAGAGTAATTAGATGTGTTGAGTTTCTATCAGATACCATCAACTGATTCCAGATTTTGGTCTAAAGCTGCCATGTACTTGTGTGAATTAGTGTCGACTATAAGAGTAATTAGATGTGTTGGGTTTCTATCAGATCCATCCACTAAATCCAGATTTTGGTCTAAAATAGCATTGGAGTTGTTAATAAGTGTCGGCTATGGAACTAGCAAATTGTGTAGAGTTTCTATCATATACCGTCCTCTGAATCCAGATCTTGGTCTAAAATGGCATTGGAGTTGAAAATTAGTGTCACTCGTGGATTTAAGCAAAATTTGTAATTATTTCATACCAATTCTGAATCCAGAGATTGATCTTAAACGGCATTGGAGTTGTTAACTAGTGGCTGCCATGGAACTAGAAAACAAAATTGTATTGAGTTTCTATCATATACCATCCTCTGAATCCAGAGTTTGATCTAAAACGGCCTTTAAGTTATTAACTGATGTTGGCTATGGAACTAACAAAATTTGTTGAATTTCTACCAAATTCCATCCTCTTAATCAGGATTTTGATTTTTTTAAAATGACCTTCGAATTGTAAATTAGTGTCGACTATAGGACTACCAATTTTTGTTAAGTTTCTTTCAGGTACCATTCACTGAGTCTAAATTTTGGACTAATACGGCCTTAGAGTTGTTAAATACTGTCGACCTTGAAATTATAAAATTGCGTTGAGTTTCTAACAGATACCTTCCACTAAATCCAGATTTTGGTCTAATACGGCCTTAGAGTTGTTAATTACTGTCGACCTTGAAATTATAAAATTGCGTTGAGTTTCTAACAGATACCTTCCACTAAATCCAGATTTTGGTCTAATACGACCGTAGAGTTGTTAATTATTGTCGACTTTGATAATATGAAATTGCGTTGAGTTTCTAACACATACGTTCCACTAAATCCAGATTTTGGTCTAATACGGCCTTAGAGTTGTTAATTACTGTCGACTTTGAAAATATCAAATTGCGTTGAGTTTCTAACAGATACCTTCCACTAAATCCAGATTTTGGTCTAATACGGCCTTAGAGTTGTTAATTACTGTTGACTTTAAAATTATGAAATTGTATTGAGTTTCTATCAGATGATATCCTCTGAATACAGATTTTGGTCCTAAACGGCCTTGTAGCTGTAAATTCATGTCCATTATGGAACTAGCAAAATGTGTTGAGTTTCTATCATATACTATCATCTGAATCCAGATTTTGGTATGAAATGGCATTAGAAATGTTAATTACTGTCGCCTACAAAACTAGAAAATTGTGTTGAGTTTCTATCAGATACCGTCTTCTAAATCCAGAGTTTGATCTTAAACGGTATTGGAGTTTTAAATTAGTATCGACTTTGAAACTAGCAATACTTAGCGAGTTTCTAACATATACCGTTCTATGAATCTAGATTTTGTTCTAGGAAATTAGTGTCGACTACAAGAGTAATTAAAGTAAGTTGAGTTTGAATCATAAATACCATTCTTCGAATCCAAATTTTGGTCTTGAACAGCCATAGAGTTGCTAATTTCTGTCGGCTATATAGGACTAGTAAATTTTGTGGAGTCTATCAGATATCATCCTCTGAATCCAGATTTTGTTCTAAACGGCATTTGAGATGTAAATTAGCGTCCAATATAGATCTTGCAAAATTTGTTGAGTATCTATCACAAACCATCCACTGAATCCAAAGTTTGGTCTTAAACGGCATTGGAGTTGTTAGGCTAAATGGTGGCTGTTATGGGACTAGCAAAATTTGTTGAGTTTCTATCATACCATCCTCTGAATCCAGATTATCTTGGAGTTGTTAATTAGTGTCGACTATGAAACTAGGAAATTATATTGAGTTTCTATCAGCTATCTACCTCTGAATCCAGATTTCGGTCTAAAACGGCCCCGGAGTTGTAAATTTGTGTCGACTATGGGAAAAGCAAATTTTGATCAGTTTCTACCAGATACCATGATCCTTTGAATCCAGATTTTGGTCTAAAACGGCCTTGGTGTTGTTAATTAGTGTCGACTATGGGAAAAGCATATTTTGTTCAGTTTCTATCAGATACCATCCTTTGAATCCAGACTTTGGTCTAAAACGGCATTGGAGTTGCAAATTACTGTCGACTCAAAGACTAGGAAATTGTGGTGACGTTCTATCCAATACCATCCTTTGAATAAAATTTTTGGTCTAAAAACGGTCTTGGAATTTTAAGTTAGTGTCGACTATAGGACAAGCAAATTGTGTTGCCATTAAATTGTAGTGAAAAAAAGGTTGCAGTAAACTGTACAAAGTGAAAATAGGACGCAGTAAACTGTACAAAGTGAAAATAGGACGCAGTAAACTGTACAAAGTGAAAATAGGACACAGCGAACTGTAGTCATCGAAGTAGTTTATGCCAAACGAGTGTTTTTAAGACCTGTGGTACTGCGGACAGACAATCACAAACAGTGATAAGTCCTTTTAACCCTTCTTCAAACAACAATATGAACTGGTTCAATTTGACAGGTGTTCCAGACGACAATTTCAAGTTGATGAAATTTTAAAAATATTACCATTTTTGGTTTTAAAAAAAATGTTAAAAATAAAGAAATTGCTTGTTACAAGCAATTTCTTTATTTTCCACAATGTTTTCCCAAAAAATTCTCGTGAGGGGATTCAAAAAGGGACACTGTGTGGGAACGAGATAAACATTTATCGAACGATAGATGTTCAGAATGTTCCGATTTGAAAGCTGCTGAAGATGTCAAAATTGATGCTTGTGACGAAAGAATTTGTAAACAACATTGGTACAGAAAATATTTAAGCATGAGGTGAAGTTGATGATTATCAGCAATTTCTTCTTTTGTCTCAATGTTTTCCTAATCATTTTCTTAATATGACCGTCAAAGCCAGGTCTTGCTTGAGAAACAGTTGATCATTTACCAGAAAAAATGTAGCATGGTCCTCTTTTCAAAAGGCTTTTGCAGAAGACAAATTTGTCACAGATTACGGTATTTCTACAATATAGAATCTACAGTACCGAAACACTTCTTAATGATACTGCACGACAAAATAACGCAATACTGTTTATAAAACAACATATTTTCCTTATCCATCGAAGGTTCCTAAACTGCTATCATGTGAAAGGTCGTCAGAACTAACAAGTCTTGTTCAGGAAAGGGTTATTTAATCGAGATAATTATAACAGAGATCGGTCTTCAATCATCGAAACAATCTAAAAATAGAAACAAAATCCTCTTATATGCCATTCCAGAACTTGAGCAAGAGCTATAATGGATGTTGAAAGGATATTTTCGGTACGAATAACTGACATTGAGCTATTTTAACCCTTTCCCAAACGGCAAAATTCTTGGGTGATTCACTTTAAAAACTGCCACAAATGACAAGATAGATGTTATTAAAGATAGAATTTGTGTGAAGAATGGTACAGAAAATATTAAGACAAAGGGAGAAACTGCTGGTTATCAGCAGTTTCTTCTTTTGTTTCAATATTTTCCCAAACTATTTCTATTGGGGACGTCAAAACCAGGTCTTGTTTGGGAAAGGGTTAATAGCGTCTGAAGAAGTAATCGCCTTAGCTAGACCGAATACGGTGTTTCAGTAAGATTCGTTACATTGTGTTTTGACGGGAATAGCCGTCCAATGAAATGTAAGATGTACAAAACGTATCCAATCAAATAAATCGGTGTTCCAATCAAATCGATTGGTATTACTCATTCAGTTTTCTTTATTCATTTTTCGTGATAGAAATTTGTTATTTTAAGAAATTATGACTGCTTCTAATGACTTAAATTTGATTATTACAATTTTAACTCGGATCCCAAAACCATTTGTGTGATTTGACTGGAATATCTTAGGGATCTTAAAGATCTTCTACATGTCAATGGGTTTCTATGAACTAAGCAAATTCATGATGTTGATTGTTGATTATTTCACCTTTTGGATCCTCTTTTGAATAAAGAAAATGTTGATAGACTTTGGACAATATGTAAGTCTTTTCCAAGGATTGTGTTATTTGAATTGGTACATTGGATTTCAACTAGGTAAGGTTTTGTTATATTATATAGATCTATCTACATATGAAAGAGATCCACAAAAGTCTATATGTAATCAGCCGAATAAAAGCACCCATTCACATATATATTGAATACAAAATAGTTTTTGATTGAAGATGAGAACCACTTTTTATTGAAGTGTATTTGTTTTATCCAAGCTTTTGTGGCTACAAGTGGCTAGACACCTATCTTCGTTAGATTGAAATAATTTTTGTCAATGGAATTATCATTTGGTCTGGTGGTATGATATACTTCAATTAGGCTGTTTACATTATGTTTCCTTTTTTCATAGATTTCAACTGCGGTTTACAAGTGCCTACAAAGGGAACAAATCTCTGCAGTTTAGTGCGCATCCAGCCTATATACCCGAGTGCTAAACAGGCACCTTATGATGGTGCAATTATACTAAACAGATCACAAAAGCAACATTTGTATATTACACGTAAGTACTTTAAAGTTACATTTCACATTTATTTTTTCATAAATTTTACTTTTATTTTTATCTGAAAGAGCAAATTTTCTTATGAAATTTCTGAACATTTCAAGCCAAAATATTGATCTGTTTACGAGAAATATCTATTTTTGTGTTAAATTAAACAAATTGTTGTGGACAACAGTTCAGATTTATATGGATTTTGTCATTTCTGTCTCAACTGTAAAGGCGTATTTTTCGCTTATAAATAACAAAAAAAAAAAAAAAAAAAAAAAAAAAAAAAAAAAAAAAAAAGCTGAAAGCATCTCTACGCATTAGAATAATCAATCTTTACATCAAGACATACTTTAAAAAATAAAATTGAAATTTTATGTCTCTTTAAACCAATTTTCCGTTTGTTTTATTATTGTAAGTGTTTTAAAATTGGCGAAGATAATATATCATGTTAATCTTCTATAGAATACATTGTAATTCTATGGATTTATGCGGCGACTATTCGTAGTGCTTTGGTTTAAGTTTTCACGTCCAAGTTTCTCAAATCTTTGTTTCTACTAATGCCATGGGCGGATCTAGAGGGGGGTCGGGGGGGGGGGGGGGGGTTCCGGACCCCCCCCCCCCCCCCCTGGCATTGGCCGAAAATTTAATTTTGACTATATAAATTTAGTGTAACGTTAAAAATTTACTACATTTTAAGCCATAATTTGGGATTGGAACCCCCCCCCCCCCCCCCCCCCCCCCCCTGGAAAAAATCTTTGGCTTGGACCCCCCTGGAAAAAAATCCTGGATCCGCCCTTGAATGCTCTTGTTCTGAAACTTTGCATATGTCTCTGTGACCATAGAATCAGCCTCTAGACAAAGATTCGTTACTCTGACATTTAATTTTAATGGATTTTTTATCCTCTTGGACTTAGAGACTCTTGGATAAGCTTTTGCATGCAACTTGCATAAATCTGTAATAACTTTTTCTGTACAGATATTGCTTTTAAAGGGGTGATGGTAACAGATGGTCTAATTGCAAAAAATGAAATTTTTTGGAAAAAAAATATACTTTTGTGTTGGCCACCTCAGAATGGTTAATAATATGCGATTCAGACAGAGATTTGAGCCGAAATTATAAGAGAGATAGCCGAATTTAGGGAGAATCCAAACCAAAATTCAAACCCGTCTCAGATGCGGTTGAATTTATTTTTTAACTGTAACGCATGCGTATACAGCGCGGACCAAGATTCAAACGAGATTCATGCTTGAATTTCAATATGACGTCATCATGTATGTTGTGACGTCATTTAAGAAAGTCGCAGGTCCTACTGTTTTTGACCTACTTTCGACATCGCTTCATGAATTCGGTATCAAATGCGAAAAAAATGAGTCGTTGCTTCAATAGTTTGTCGTAATCATTTAATCAGGTCATATAAAGCTTAAAAAGTGTACATTTCGTTTGTTTTCGACAAATTTTGGTCCAGAATCTTGGAAATAGTAGCTTTAAAATTTGATTGAATGGATTTTTTTTACCTGTTTCGGATTTATTTTTTTTTCACTATCCAGAACTGGAAAGTCGCTTTTTGCTGTCATAAGACAGCTCTTGTTTTGTTTTCTTTTGAATATATCGAGAAGTTTTTCACATATCGACTTGATAGACTAGGAGAAGTTTTCTGTACGAGACCTAAAAATGGTTCCAGGGAGGACAACTTGTTACAAGCAAGAGAAATGCTTAAACGATGTAGCAATGTCCCCTTAATCACTCAAGCCCTGTCTCTCTGTCTGCATCAATGGTGAAGTAGGTCTAAATAGGTCAAAGGTCAACTAGGTGCATAAAATAAATGGTATATGGGGTATAGTTAAACAATCCGCTATAACTCATTTAGGTTTGGGTTAAGAATAACATATTTGGTATCAAAATCAAGCTTAGACATTGATCTTTACTTTGAAGTATAAATATGCAAATTAGCTGATTTGCATATGCATGATTTTGAAGATTTAATTGGAAATTTTGATCATTTTTGGTCATTTTTTCAGAGTGAAGTTCGAACGAAAGCTATAGCCCACTAGGTTGGTGGTGTATATTCACAAATTTGGTACCAAAATAAAGCCTAGACATCTATCTTCAAGTTAAGTTATGCAAAAAAGCTTAATTGCATATGCACATTTTTTTTATTATTTTTAATTAATTGATGAAAATATCACCCATTAGTGAAAATTTGGTATACAGAGCTTTGCAGCTTCCTGGAAGGATATAATCACATTGCATATGTAAAACGTTCTGTCCAAAACAGAAGTTAGAAATTTTAGGTATTTTTTACAGAATCAGATTGAATTACAGTATAGCAGAGTGTTTGGTTTCCATGGAAACATATATTGTAAAAGTAGTTTTTGGGTGAAACGGGACAAACCGCTATCAGTCACTAACTTAGTGACTAAGTCCTTGGTGTAGACAAACAATCAATGTTTTTAAATGAAGACAAGACATCCATTTTTGTTTTTCAGAATAAGTATGCAATTAAGCCTTTGGAGGCTTATTTGCATATTCATAACTTTGAAGAATTTATTGGAACAATTGATGGAATTATAGTCAATTTTTGCGAGTACATCAGAAAAAAATCAGACATATCTCGAATAGTTCTTGGTATAGATTAACAATTTTAGTATCAAATTGAAGCTTTTAAGCATTCGTCTTAATTTTTATGACAGTTATGCAAATGAAATAATTTGCATATGCATACTTTTGTAGATTTAATTGGAAATTCTTGTGAAATTTTCACAGTTTTTGTTAAGAATTTTGCAGGAAAAGGACTATTCTTTAATTAGTTGATGGTGTTCTCTTATAATTTTGGTATCAAAATAAAACATAGGACTCCTTTCTTAATTCCATTTTTGCAAAATAGCTTATTTACAATCCAACATTTTTATACGCCGCCGGAGGCGGACGTATATTGGCGTCATCTTCTCCGTCTGTCCGTCCGTCCGTCCGTCCGTCCGTCCATCCGTCCGTCCGTCCGTCCGTACGTCCGTCCACTTTTCTTGTCAACGCAACTCCTCCTAAGTTTCTGGCTGGATCTTCTTGAAACTTGGTCAATGTTATCACCTCAATTGGTATATGTGCATGAAGGAAGGATTTCATTGTTCGTCGATTTTTGCCTGAGTTATGCCCCTTAAAAACTTAGTCTCTGGGGCTTATTGAAATTGCAGCCTTGTCAACGCAACTCCTCCTAAGTTTCTGGCTGGATCTTAATGAAACTTGGTCAATGTTATCACCTCAATTAGAAGATGTGCATGAAGGAAGGATTTTATTGTTCGTCGATTTTTGCCTGAGTTATGCCCCTTACAAACTTAGTCTCTGGGGCTTATTAAAATTGCAGCCTTGTCAACGCAACTCCTCCTAAGTTTCTGGCTGGATCTTAATGAAACTTGGTCAATGTTATCACCTCAATTGGAAGATGTGCATGAAGGAAGGATTTTATGGTTCGTCGATTTTTGCCTGAGTTATGCCCCTTAAAAACTTAGTCTCTGGGGCTTATTGAAATTGCAGCCTTGTCAACGCAACTCCTCCTAAGTTTCTGGCTGGATCTTAATGAAACTTGGTCAATGTTATCACCTCAATTGGTAGATGTGCATGAAGGAAGGATTTTATGGTTCGTCGATTTTTGCTGGAGTTATGCCCCTTAAAAACTTAGTCTCTGGGGCTTATTGAAATTGCAGGCTTGTCAACACAACTTCTCCTAAGTTTCAGGCTGGATCTTAATGAAACTTGGTCAATGTTATCACCTTAATTGGTAGATGTACATGAAGGAAGGATTTTATGGTTCATTGATTTTTGCCAGAGTTATGCTCCCTTCAATCTTAGTCTCTGGGGCTTATTGAAATTGCAGCCTTGTCAACGCAACTCCTCCTAAGTTTCTGGCTGGATCTTAATGAATCTTGGTCAATGTTATCACCTCAATTAGTAGATGTGCATGTAGGAAGGATTTTATGGTTCATTGATTTTTTCCAGAGTTATGCCCCCTTAAAACTTAGTCTCTGGGACTGAAACTTGGTGGATGTTATTACCTTAATTGGTAGATGTGCATGAAGTAAGGATTTTATGGTTCATTGATTTTTGCCTGAATTATGCCCCCTTGAATCTTAGTCTCTGGGGCTTAATGATATTTTAGCCTCGTGAACGCAATTCCTTCCAGGTTTTTCACTGGATATTTATAAAAAACCTTTTTGTGAACACAATTTTTTTACAGGTTTTTCAGTGAATATTCATAAATCCTTGTCAATGTCATTTTTTTGTCTCAAGTTTTATAAGTGGCGGCGTATATTGTGACGGTGGCACTCTTGTTTATTCTATTTTTAATCATGATGAAAATATCACAAATTTGTGAATATCTGGTACTTGCTTTTTAACATACATAGAAGACACTTAAACATATTGTATAATTATGCACTACTGCCTGTCCCAAACAGAATTAAGCATTTTGAAGTCTTTTTACGAAGGAAAATTGAAATACAGTATGCTAGAGGGTGTTGTTTCTAGAGAAACATATCTTTTTAAACGTGGTAGAGGTTTTATGGGAACAGCTATATTATCTCACAGTTTACAAGATCAACTGACTAACAACTACTGTATCAAAATGAAGCAAAGATTCCTATCTTAGTAATTTGGGAATATTTTTTTCAAATTATCTAAATCATAGATTTTGACTAGGAAACTGGGGCCGTTTATTGGGTGTAATACGATTTCTAGTCTAATTCTGCTGAATGGGTTGAAGAGCAATTGCATGCAGTTTATGGGTGTCCTCTCCTTCTTACCAAATTTTGGATGAAGGAATTTCAAGATTGCAGATAAGGTTAAGAAGACGAAAGAGGTTAAAAGAACGCTACTGCAGAGAGCTGGTTAGAGTTACCAAGGCGTTGACTTCTATAGATTGGGTATTAATAATTTGCAAACTAGATGGAAATGTAACATTGTGGAGTTGGAAGAACTAAACAAACAGTGATTGCGTAATCTACTGATTTCCACCAAAGAGTAAAAAGGAAATCATAGCGATCATATTCATGATTGTTAAGTAATTGTGACGAGATGATTTGCACAAGCAAATTACATGTCTTTATAAGATTAGATTTTGTATAATATATAGACATCAGTTTATCTTGCGACCATTGTACGTGTTATACATAAACAGAATTGGTTTGCTGGTAGCAGAATAAAAAAGATCTGCAAATATATTTAAAACAATAAGGTCATATCATCTTAACCGCCCCCCACCTACTAACATTTGCAATACACAAAATATATCTGGGTCGATATATTTTGACCTTATACTTTTCCAACATACTCCTTATATTCCCTTAAGTACTATACAGGCCAAGGATATCTTACAGCTAGCCCCCAACTGAAACCTATAAAACCTTTGAAAAACTTAAATTTCAGAGCAAAACTTTAAAACCTTTACTTTTTTTGCCAGAAAAACTTTTCAACAGCAAAATAGCCTGTAATTTTCACTCAAAACCTGTATAGTTGTCTTGCAAGCTTAAAGCAAGCGATGGCTTTCGTTCTGCATTATCCCTCTTTGTGCGTAGTTTAACAATGAAAATGCCACCAGATGCCACCAAATTTTACCCAAATTTTTAAAATTTTGTCGGTAAGATCCCGTAATACCCCCTTACGAAACAAGTGTGTATAATGACTTTGACTGTATATTTTCTACAAAAATAGCCATTATTCACTCTTATGTTTTTCATATTTTACACTAAAAGGTCGTTATTTACATAAATGTGAGCCTTTATGAAAACCTTTATTTCTATTTTGGTATGCTAGGAAGCCTGCTACAAACTTTTAGTTAAAGTCTCAAGGGAACAGACCAAAACACTAAGAATCTATTTTATGACTATTTTCGTAACATTTTTTGCTATATTTCAATATAGGTACATACAAGTGACAGATACAGGATTGATTACAACGATAATTATTACTAAATGAATATATTAACATAGTAATAAGTTAAATATTGTCCATAGATTTGTCAGGTATATTGTTATGGGGTTAGCTAAAACAATCACAGGCCCAACGATTTCCGCTATTTCATTTAACAACAGTTTATCTGTGTCTACTCCAAAACATATCAGCTGTGGATCAACGTGGTAATTTTAGACTTAGTAATTGAAAAAGACCAATTGATTGAACACATTTAGTAAATAATCATGATGGGCTTGTGAAGAAGGCCGTGGGAACAGGGGGGGGGGGGGGGAGGGGGCTTAGCCATGCATGTTGTCCAAAAATGCCGAATTTTCCTTATTTTTCACTGAAAATTTAGGGGAAAACAAATTTACCCCCCACAGTTTTCAGACACAGGGGCTTCAGCTACCCCAATATAAAATTGCTTCCTACTTGCATGTGAAGGATGGAGGAAACACACATAATGTCACATGTACTGAGTGATTTGCATAATACGAGATACACGCAGAACCGAAGCGTTCCAATTTCTTGAACAGGTGTTATTATCAGAATTGCAATGATGGCAGTTAACCTTCTGTTTACAGAAATATATTAAATGTATGCCATTTATGTACGAAACGTATTGAAACATGAATACATCTTTAAAGGCACCCATGCAGGGTTGTCAGACGTACAAACATGTAAATATATTAAAGAAATTTTGCATGGAATGGTCAACCTAGATGCACATGTAGCTAGATAATTTCTGTTCAAGGAAATTTCAAATGAAGCTCGTTTAGTCCTTCTAAATCATGTCTGTATATAATTAATCTACCCGCTCCTTATATACTAAATCAAAAGAGAAACGCAACTTCCTTTTCAATTCCTTCTTACGCAAAGACATCAAATCAGATTTAAACAAAATTTAATACATTTAAAGCAATAACATTTCACCTTGTAAAGTTCACCAAATCTTGTTGGTAGTAAATTTCATTAGTAAAAAAAACACCCTGTTTACACCGGGCGTCAGCACAATTTGACAAAAAAAATGTATGTAAGTCGAAAAACACCATCTGGTTCGTTCAGTTTGGTCCGATATTTGAATGTTGTGAAGTCCATACGATTTATTAGCGGTCTCCATTGCAGTCTTAAAACCTATCCCTTAAAACCTATCTAACGCGATGATACGGTCCTGCCTTGACGTCATATCTCTTGCACGTCCGCTTCGTGCTCGATCGGTTGTGGTCCCATTGAGAACCAACAACGTATACAGTCGAAAATGTGTCGATCTGTTGCCCAATCATTTTCTTACGACAACAATTTGACTTTTTCACCTAACAATGCCCGTACTGCAGCCAGGTGCTGTTTTGGCATAGCCATGCTATGCGTAGGGTAGTGAAAAGTGTGTGAACGCTTCGGCTTCTTCTTTGTCTATGTTCTAGCTTGTGTTTGATAAAAAATTGTTTTGATAGAAGTCAGTTAGAAAACACGACATGGGATAATCAGTTTTTAACAGTCACGTGATGCGTTTACGACATCTGAAGAAAATAACACTGTATTTATGAGTATGGATGCAGGTATATCAAAAATGTACACAATAGCCATTAAAAACATATTTTGTCGGAAATATTATGAAAAATTGGGGTTGCGTATCTTTTTTGTCCGAGTATATTTATAGTAACATTCGTTTGAACCTAAACCTTGACAGATACTAAAAAACTTGGTTCCAACACTAAATTTCCTTCCTTTTGGATCTAGATGATACACTGCAACACACAGAAATGCAAATTGCCATTTCCCATGTTGATCTGATTCCTGAAAAGTCTAGCATGGACCCCGTTAATGTCTTATAATGACTGTAAGATATTGAGAGGAGTATTCTCAGCTGTCTTTTATGCTATTTTTTTTTTTTTATTTTGGGTTTTGCTTTATCAAATTGCACTTTAAATTTGTGCATACTAGATAAATATTTGTTGAAAGAGTCGTGGTTTTGACATTGTGATGTTGATATTTGAGCGGTATCAGGCTCCTATGCTGTTTTATTTAATTATCATTTTTGCTCATAAAAATTTGATTAATTTTCATGAATATGTACAACAAATCCATGCAAATATGATTTCAAAACAATAATTTCCTATAACATATCTTTAAATTTATCATAGAATAACATTGATGTGTGAGACATATTGTTACATCAAAGTTTGCACTTTTTGTATTTTTTGGAAAAATTTACCCCACCCACTTTTAGCTATAGCTACAGGCGTAAGCTAAAGACTAATTCTGTAAACAAATATATATAAGTGAAGTACAGGTTTCTAGTCAATTTTTAAGCATAATTTCACAAACACAAACATACATTTGGTATTTTCTAAACTTTTTTTTCATTTTTAGACAAAACTTATTTTGTGATTTTTGGCCATTTTTCGCTATATTTATGTATATTAACAAAGAATTACTGTAAAAAAAGTTACATGTTATTATTGTAAGTAGAAGTGCAAATCGTGTTTTAGCTTTATAAATAAGTAAGTTATGTGGCATTTTAGGAGACATGTGTGACAAATGCACCGAATGACCTTTGACCTGAATAAAATCCCTTTGCGCCATTGATTCGGACAAAGAGACAGGGCTAGAATTGACCGTGATATATAATTGAATCATTCTATATATGTCTCTTGCTTGTAACAAATTGTCCTCCCTGATTGGATTTTTCAGATTTTCACTACCAGTCTATGATAAAGTAATACAAAAAGTTTCAAATTTGATTTTGAAAGCACACCCATTGGGGCATTATCTTTATTTATTAAGAAGCTAGATGCTAAATATAGGCTTACTTTTGTACATCCTTGGTCTAATTTATAATTTCAGATTATTGTAGAAAAAGGACAAGACGGTCGGTGAGACACATGGTGATTCCGGATCAGAACGCTATCGTCAATTCACTCGTCCGATCAGAAGCGTTCGGAAACCCTTCGTTACCCGGGAAACCGCCACGGAAAAGAAGACGGAAACCGCCGAGGAAAGGCGGAAAATGACGAATACTAGGATTAAATTCAAATTCAAATCAGAACTTTGAATTCGTATTTTGTTTTTAAAGCAGTTGTTTGAAAGTGAAAGGCTTTTACGGCAACTTGCATGTAACACTTTGAACCCAAGTCCCAGTTTCTCACTTTGTGTTGATATTTACATTAATAGTGAAGTTTCTTGGAAACCAGACTGCAGCGCGGATTTTACGTTCTTATTGTGGTTTGTTGACTAAACAATGTAACATAATGAGATTCAGGCTACGTCGGAAGCTTTCGGACGATGTGGTAAACTTTCGGTGGTGAAAGGTTCCACTGCCGAATTTTTACGACATCGCACGAATACGTTCGGATACTTACACGAATGTTAATGACGTCACATGAAAAATTCAACGTCGCACGAATCTCATTAGGGTGGACTAGTCTACCTTAATGGTTCGTTTGTTACTTGGAGTCAAACAGTTTAAACTATAAAAGTCTGAGACTAAAAATCTAAAAGTTTGATTGATTGATCGGTAGATTGAAAGATTTTGGTCGAAAAAATGGGATCGAAGTAGTTCCATAAGACGCAGACAGACGGATTTATAGACTGAACAGTTTATTGGCTGGTTATGCTGTAAATATGATATGCATGCATTATGAATTGATTAAGGAATAAGCGAACGAGTGAATGGACGAATCTATAAATGAATTAATAAATGAGTGCGTGAATGAATGAATGAATCAATCAATCTATGAATCGATGGATGAATGAATGATATCTCTTTCGAGAGAAGTATTTTTTTTTTTGCAATCCAATTCTTTTGTAATTATGCCTTTTCAAAAACGTTATAGACAGAATAACTGCTTAGAAACGTTGAATACTGTACGAGTAAATATCACTTGTAGAATCAATTAACTGGTTGACTAAGTTTTGGCTTCTGTCAAATTTTATTGTCTTAATTCGGTGCAAAACAGCAATATCGCATTGACTTGCAGTGCTTTTACCTCTGACGTACACACTCTTGGAATTCATTTCGAATTCCTGCGAGTGATATCAATTTCTTAACCCTGACTCAATCAAGCACAGGTTTTCGCGAACCTACTGGAAAAAAACTTGTATTAAACATCTTTGAAAAAAACAAAAGAAAAAAGAATACAATTCTAATGATCAGCATTTTCTCCTTTTCCCTCTTTGGAGTTTATGCTATATTTATTGCATACCTTCTGCTTTTAGTGTCGTATATAACACATTCGAATTTGGAAGAGCCCGAAAATTAGTCGTTTGGAACTTGTTTAAGTACACGATTAGTGAGTTTCAATGCTTATAAATGCTGTTTTAACGCTATTGTAGTGCTATTCGTTATTCATGTTATTCATGCTTTGTTTTTTCATAGATGTGATATTGGAATTGCATTGACACAAGTTTATCCTTTCCCAATTGGCAAAAAATTTGGACTGTTTCAATTTGAAAGCTGCTTCATACGACTAAAAGTATGTCGGTGAAAATATGTTTTGTGAATTAACACTGAACGTATTGAGGCAAAATCTTCTTTGGCCGCAATTTTTCCACGCATGTTCTAACAAGGCCGTTATTAAAACTAAGTTGCGGACGGCAAATTATGTGTATAATTTCTTGATCCGGTATAGCAGGGAAAATATTGAACGGAGCAATTCTGACTAAATCGTCAAATACGAGTCGTTTGGGAAAGGCTTAAAAGGATCTTTGATTACTTGTATATCTAATAGTGATTATTAATAATTGGAATTAAAAATTAGATTGAAATGACGGGCTTATACGATGCTATAGATACTAGATGAACATATAGTTTCAGGTGAGTTTATTTTACCAATGTTCAAACAATGATATTTTTGACAAGTCTAAATTCAATGTTGATGCAGACGAAAAAGTTAAGTGAATTAAATTTTACATTTTATTTTTTTTGGTAGAAAACATTGTGGGAAGTGAAGATATTACCTGCAAGAAGGGAGTCAAAAAGAGTCATTGTGTGGGGACTGTGGGGCCATGTTAAACCATCTACAGACGACATAATGTAGGACCGGTCCAAATTCAAAGTTTTTTCATACCAAATGTATTATCTGACTCTCAGAATGAAAATTGTATATCGTCACTTCATCAAAAACCTCGTAACTGCAGCTTAAAACAAACTACATTTACGAGGTTTTCGTTGAAAAGCAGTGATATAATAGGAAGGAAATATTTAGGAAATGGGAGAAAATGCTGGTAATCAGCATTTTCGTCCTTTTCTGCAATATCTTTTAAAATTTTCAACATTTAGGTGCTTCCAAAGGCGTCATTGATTGAGAGAAATGGTTTGTTAAAACTATGTAATTCATTACACTTTTTACTCTTGAAAACTCTACAAATAAATATACATGTATAGATCTATTCAAAATTGAAAACGAAAAACACCCACAGGAAACTTTCCAAGAAAAGAAAAAATGGTGACTTATTACCATTTTATTCTTTAACATCTAGGGTTTTACACGTATTCTTTACCGTGGACTTTACAACTATGGATAGTTAAATAAAAGGACAATGTTCCTTTAAAGGGACTGCATCGAAAGAGCACATACTCGTAATATTTGACAGGGGTATGGAAAGGGACCCTTGTAGCATTTGAGAGCAGCATGAAACCAGATCAGATTGTGCCATAGAGCTGTCTAATAAGGGTCCATGCTGACTTATGACATTAATTACAGGTAGAGAAGTTAAAGGGAAGAACATTGATCTAGATCAGATTTCATATAGTTAAATGATGTTCCTAAATACTGTGTTGGGTTCTTTTTCCAGATTCCCGCTGATGTTATATGCTGTTAACAATCTGAATAAAATCCGCTGTTAACTTACAGTAACATCTGACAGGGACCAGTAAATGGTCATCTTCTATGACAATTTCTTCTGACCAATCAAACAAACGCTTTCAAGATTCTGTCCTTCACGATGACATCACTTTTCGGTGAAGAAGCATAGTGTTTACATGTCCTTGTCATAGAAATTATATTTAACTCATTCCCTGCCATAGGCGAGTTCACTCGACTATAGGGGGGTCCCTGCCATAGGCGAGTTCACTCGACAATTTTTTTTAATTTTTCGATAAAATCAGGATTTTTTTGTCAATTTTAGGTTACTTGATATATATCTTCCAAATTTACAGTGCATATAGATGCATTATCCGTTTGCATGTGCTGAAAATTTGAAAGGAATCCATCAAATGAGTCAAAAGTTATGCCTGGTTTTTTGTACAGGGTATTGATTCTTGGAAATTTCTTCGAACTAATTCAGCGGCGAGAGACGCTTCTGAAATCAAAATTTGGCAGGGAAAGAGTTAACAAGAGATTTGATTAGTTAGAGTAAATAAAACCGACTTTGTTTTTTCAAACTTCAAAGAAGATGACCCCTTACTGGTGCCTGACAGATGTTACTGTCAGGTAACATAGGATCTTAATCAGAATGATGTTGATTTTATCATGACTGCCTTGTACATAGGCGTATTTTATATTATTATATATATGTATTTCCAATTATGAATAAAGTTACATTCTGAATTGATATGATATTGTCCATTGTTTTACCTATGAAAAGTTTGCGTCGCTTTTCAACGAAAACCTTGTAACTGCAGCTTGTTTTAAGCTGCAGTTACGAGATTTTTGTTGAAAAGCAGCGGTTTATCCATTCATTAGAGAAAGCATTGAGACGTCATAGTGATAGACAATTAGAAAGATAAGGCTTTTGTTTGCAAACTAGGCCATTCCAACATACGGACGCATTTTGACGCCCCAAATCATCGCTTTTCAACGAAAACCTGCAGTTTGTTTTAAGCTGCAGTTAAGATGTTTTCGTTGAAAAGGCTACGAAATGCTTTGATAGTGAAAGTTGTTGCTGCACATAATTTTGCGATTTTCGGCGATTTTTTATTTACCCCGAAGACAAAGAATGTAAAAATTCATTCACTTGAAATTGTCATCTGCAACATCTTTTTATTTAGACAAGTCTAAAAATGTGCCTGCTGGTAGGCCCTAATGGGTTAAAGAAAGTTCACAGAATATTTGCAAAGTAAAATGTATTGCACGCGCTGATCCAAATTTTTCCCTGAGTGGATTGTGTTTTCCATAAGGGGAGAGGGGGGGACTGTATTGACACAGGAAAATTCCTTAAAATCACTTTGATAAGCCTTTTTAGAAAACAAATTCGAGAGGGGGCCCTTGCCCCGCCCTGGATTCGCACATGTAGGCCTATTGGATATCCATTCTTGTATGACAATTATGCAAACAAATCGTTACTTGCATAATGATCATAAAAGAAGGCGCATTCTATATAGATTTGTCTATTTTTATTGCCGCCATGTTGTGATGACGTAATCACGTGACGAGATCTGAAGTCACGCCACACCTCTCGCGATGTGCGAGATGACATTTTGACTGACCTTTGACAGACTAATTATCGTGTGTATCGTAATTAACGCAATATGTCACAATGTCCTTTGTACTTTCCAAGAAAAGATATTTCAAATTCAGAATCGAATAATTAGATACACGTAATACTTGCTTTTGTCAATCGCACTCCCATAGTGAGGAAAGATCACAGGTTGGAGTTCTTGAAAATTACGGTTGGACGTAAAGATTCCTTTGTAGATTCCAACCCATTTTAATTAGAAGACGGTGTTGCAATATATTAAAAAATAAAATAATGGAATGATGATATTATCTATTTTCGGGACAAGGGAACTTTAGTGACTCGGAACAAAAACAAGAAGTGAAGTGTTTATGAACATTCAAAGCGAACCAATCGAATTCACATTTTGATA
This sequence comes from Fragum sueziense, assembly GCA_963680895.1. Lineage (NCBI taxonomy): Eukaryota > Metazoa > Mollusca > Bivalvia > Cardiida > Cardiidae > Fragum > Fragum sueziense. The sequence goes on from OY804607.1 coordinate 7,139,082, forward strand.
TTACTTTGGGAACTGAAGGTTCGAAGCAAGACGCAAACTTTTTGCAGTGCAAGCGGTGGTGTCTAAAATTCTTATTGCTGTTCGTTTGTTTGAACTAAAAATTGATATCGTCGACTGAGTGTTATTGAGGCAGAGAGAAAAAAAGTACACCAACTTAGTTGACATTTTAATATTACTTTGGGAACTGAAGTTTAGGACCGAGAAACAAGACGCAAACTTTCTTGCAGTCCAAGCGGTGGTGTCTAAAATTCTTATTGCCGTTCGTTTGTTTGAACTTGAAATCGTCGACTGAGTGTTATTGAAGCGGAGAAAAAATTACCTCATTGAGAATGAGCATCATGGACTACCCGCCACCTAGGGTGGGTTTCAGGAGATCAACCCTTTGGAATATCAACCAGGTAAAGATTTCAAGATTTTTTTCTGATTTTTCGGGCGACGTCGTAAATATTTGTTACGTATCCGAAGCCATTTGGGCGACCTCGTAAACATTCGGCGGTGGAACATTCCACCGCCGAATGTTTAAAACGATGTCGCCCGAGTAATCTTTACTTCCCCTGAATCTCACTGGGGTTCGAATACCTTTAATATTGTGTTTGACCTAGTCTAATCAGGGTAAAGAAAAGCAAAGGATTTGTTTGTAATAGCGATTATAATTATGTCAAGAGAAAAAGCTTAGTTACTTTTTTTTCTTGAATGGACTTTGTAGACCTTTTAAGATCAGATAATAAAAACTTATTGACGACAGTCGTCAATAGCTTTTTTTGTCATCTGAATTTAAAAGATCTACTAAATTAATCTTTTCTCTGACTAAAATTTCGCCTTCTCTGCTGCAAAAGAATTTGAAATCCGTCAAACATAAAAATAATTATAGAATGGTTTCTGCGATTGTTGTGTCACGTGATTCCCCGCCGTTGTATGACACGATGTAAGATTTATACCAATCCACATAGAAATCTGCATTTGGAACACCACGGACAATTCTGTCGAATCATACCTTGGATCTACTTTCAGACTATGAATAGAATAGAATAGAAGAACAACACAAAACGTTCGTCTGTAACTAATATCAACAATGAAGCGACAATGATACTGAAATGCATTATTTGCACTTCCAGTGTCCTCTCTTTTTTGAAAGATTAGCCTACTAGAACCATCTTCAAGTCCCGCAAGTTGCCATGGTTGTTCATTTGGATGACCTCGAAAACTACTTTATGTAGCGTAACAACTTCCGGCTAAGAAATCGCACTTTTTTAACATTTCTTCAAACACATACTTCCGAGTTGATGATTCGATCTTCGATATAATTATCCAAGGTGTTCCAACTGAAAAATGTGCTTCCTTGGTTCGAATTCCACTGCATGTTCAAATCTGGTGTTCAATAGACCTATGTAACAACTAAAAAGTTTGAAGAAATCTATTTTAAACTCAGTATTTCGTTTTCAGCGAAAACATCGTAACTGAAGCTAAAAACAAGCTGCAGTTACATGTATGCGTGTTTTAAAAGCATTGATTTGTAGCTCTTTTTATCGCGTAAAAAGAAAGTTGTGCTATATTATTTGGTTCCTAAGCACGGTGGATAAACATACACATGACACAACAATTTCAGAAAATCTTCAATGATTTTGTTGATACGATACCGATTTGAATTCGGTTTGAAGCAGTGAAGGTGGACGGACGTCACGCATTAGATGGAAGCGGTAGATTTTTTTTTTTAAAAAAATCAGCTGATAAAAAAGTTATTGAAGATCAATCAAAATTTTTATCAACATTTCTATCGATTGATTTTTCAAGGAACCCCCACGTCCAGCTTATTTCTGACATAAATGCACCTTCTCTGCTTCAAACCGAATTCAAATTGGAAAGGATGAGTGTCAATAATGCCCTTTCCGTGACCCAGCCCGATTTTCTTCATTTTCGCCACACATGACCACTAATATATTGTCCTTATGTAGGCAAAGTATCAACTTGAACGGAGCCTTGGTTTGGAAGATATGTTAAATCAAAGTGGGTGGGGTTAGTCACTCACTATGCCAATAGATGGTAATCAATTTCTTATATAGTTTTACTAACAATTTATATCTTAAAAACTAGTGATGCAGTGAAATGTATGTGTAATGCACTTTGAATACATGTTTTTGTTTATTCCATTGGATGTCATGTACAGGAGAAAATGAACATTAAACACGTTTATGAATTTTTATGATTTTTGGATAGACTAACTTTACGAAAAACCACAACAGGCTTTTATTTCTCATTTCATTTGATTTATCTTTCTGGTGGTGAATGAAGATATATAACCATAATTTGGAATATGAAAATTTTCAAAATTGCTTTTGCATATTCTCGATTACATGCCCTTGATTTCTTGAAAAAAAAAAATGCCAAAAATTATAAGAAGTACTATTTCGTTTCTGAACCAGACAATTCTTGATAAATCACCATAAAATACAAATAGGAGGACGATACGAGCCTAATGTACACAAAAACATCAGATAATGAGGTTGCAATTGCTATCTTAACAGAGTGGGTGGGGTAATATACTCCAAAATTATGCGTGAAACAGACATGAATATTTCATAGTCAGAATTACTTTTTTAGCATCTTAAATGTATGGTAACGCTTTTATTAGCTCATCTAACAACAAGATGCTCAAGTTGAGCTATTTTGATCGCTTTTCGTCCGTCGTCTGTCTCTCTATCTGCCCATCTATCTGTCTGTTCTTAATTTGGTGTTTACATACTAGCATCCGCAAATATAAGCCAATCTTGACTGAACTTTGTCAAAACAAATATGGTCATAAGTTCTCTTAGGAGTTCGATTATATGCCGGATCGAAATAGAAGGGTCCAGAGTTAACTGCCCTTAAAAGTAAAAAAAAGTAAGTTTTGACATTGGTTCCACTCTAGCATGTACATTTATTGACCAATCAAGATGAAAATTATACACTAGGTTGGTTACTATATTTGCTCGAATTGCTCAGATTTTCAGTCTGATCGAACAAGAAAATCATGAGTTATGTTCCCTTGAATTTGACAAAATTGCAGTTTTCAATTTTGTTTTAGTCTTACAAATACAAATACCGACTAATCGAGACAAATCTTCGACAAAACAATGTTGGTCACAATATGATCTTTAATGAGTTCAAATTTCACCACAATCGGACAACAATTTGCGAAGTTGTCTGCCCTTGAATTTGATTAAATTGCAGTTTTCGACTTTGTTTTCACCTCAAAAACCACAAATATTGACAGATCAAAATGAAACTTGGACAGAGTGTTTGTGACTATAGCAGCTTGGAGAAGTGTGAATTTCAACATAATTATGGTAAGACTTGCTCAGTTATCCGCCCTTGTATTAGACAAAATTAGAGTGAAAACAAAGTCGAAAAGAGTAAATTTCTGATCCAATCAGACTGAAAATATGAGTAATTTGAGCAAATATGGTAACCAGCATTGTGTCTAATTTTCATCTTGGTTGGACAATAATGGTAGGTGCTAGAGTAGAAATAATGTCAAAACTTACTATTTTTGGCGTTTAAGGGCAGATAACTCTGGACCCTTCTATTTCGATCCGGCATATAATCGAACTCCTAAGAGAGTTATGACCATACTTGTTTTGGCAAAGTTCGGTCAAGATTGGCTTATATTTGCGGATGCTAGAATGTAAACATCAAATTAAAAACAGACGAATGGACTGATAGAGAGACATACGATGGAGGAAAAGCGATCAAAATAGCTAAACTTGAGAATTTTGTGCTCAGATGAGCTAATAAAAACGTTACCATACATTTAAGATGCTAAAAAAGCAATTCTGACAATGAAATATTCATGTCTGTTTCACGCTTAATTTTAGAGTATATTACCCCACCCACTCTGTTAAGACAACCGCTTTACCTGATGTTTTTGTGTACACAGGGCTATTATCGTCCTCCAATTGGTATTTTTAGGAGATTTATCAAGAATTGTTTGGTTCAGAAACGAAATAGTACTTCTTATATTTTTTTTTTTGCATTTTTATCAAGAAATCAAGCGCAGGTAATCAAGAATATACAAAAGCAATTTTGATTTTTTTATATTACTAATTATGGTTATATATCTTCATTCACCACCAGAAAGATAAATCAAATGAAATGAGAAATAAAAGCCTGTTGTGGTTTTTCGTAAAGTTAGTCCATCCAAAAATCATAAAAAATCATAAACGTGCTTAATGCCCCTTTTCTCCTGTACATGGCATCCAATGGAATAAACAACAAACCAAGGCTCCGTTCAAGTTGATACTTTATCTACATAAGGTCAATATGTTAGTGGTCATGTGTGGCGGAAATGAAGAAAATCGGGCTGGGTCACGGAAAGGGCCTTATTGACACTCATCCTTTGGACAATTTTATTTAGAAAAATTTGTGGGAAATGAAGAAATTGCTTTTCACAAGCAATATCTCCATTTTCCACAATGTTTCCCAAGCCTTTATCTTAAGAGGAGTTTAAAGGAGTCCTTGAGTGGGAATGTGTTAAGGCATACAGCCCATCATTAAAAACACCACTTTCTAGCCATACGAAATGCATTAAATTACACACACTTGTAAATTCACAAAAGTTGATTCACTATGCCGGATTTCAAGATTAGGCTTCAAGAAGAAAAAAAATATGTAAATATTATTTCACTCAGTGACTCTATATTCATATGCATGGGAGGTAATTTTGAACATTTTTAGCTCGACTTTTCGAAGAAAATGAGAGCTTATACTGTCACCCGGGCGTCGGCGTTGGCGTCGGCGTCGGCGTTGGCGTTGCAACAAAGGTTAAAGTTTTTTCAAACATCAATAACTTCCATACTATCAAAGGGATTCAACCCAAACTTGGAATACTTATTCACCATCACACACTCTACCTTACTATCAAGGCCCATGACCCTGGCTGCACTATACCGGTATTTAGAGTTATGCCCCTTTATACTAAGCAACTTAGAAAGTCGAGCGCGCTGTCTTCGGACAGCTCTTGTTGTAAAATATTTCCGCAAGTATGAATTAATTCAAAATTCTAAACCGTGCAAAATGCTTATTTGTATGGAGCGCGAAAAGGGTCTTAAGTCAATATAGCGCTAGACCTATAATTAAAATAGGGGTAGACCGCTAAAATAGCGGACTACCCTTATATTCTTAGCGGTCTACCGATAAAAATATCGGTCTACCCATAAAATAAGGGTAGACCCCTATTTCAAATAACGGTCTAGCGATGAAATTACCGGTAGACCGCTATTTTTATCGGTAGGCCCCTGTTTTTTCGATAGCCAATCACAGAGCTTGTACTATACTGTCGTTGATATTCTCGGTGTGTTGAGGATGTAACGAGCCGTTTGATTGGCTAATGAGATTTCGAGCAGAAGGGTCAAAAATAATTATCGGTCTACCGGTAATTTTATCGCTAGACCGTTATTCGAAATAGGGGTCTACCCTTATTTTATGGGTAGACCGATATTTTTATCGGTAGACCGCTAAAAATATAAGGGTAGACCACTATTTTTAGCGGTCTACCCCTATTTTTATTATAGGTCTAGCGCTATATTGACTTTAGACCCTATTCGCGTGCCATATATTTGTATTTGGAATGGAAATGTAACACAGTTTAGGAATTACTGGTACTTTTCAAATTTCGCCTCTGGCTCTTTAGTGCTTATCATGGGTTGCATACCTTAAGATATAGTTGAAAGGGGGAGCAACATTTATTTCAAGACTTTTTAAACATTATTTTTGTTTTTATTGATAAGAATCGGGTCACATATGTTCACCTATCCAACCTCCTCAATATTTTAGAAGCTACACAGAAAAAGGCTAAGAAGGGGAAAGATATCGCCTATAGGTAAAATATGTCTACAATTGACAAAGACACTCATTTTGACACATTTCACAGTCTCGTTTGTCATTGTAACCTTTGAACACTTCAAAACATCAAACGATACCCGCTCGTATAAACCTTTCCCAAACAAGATCTGGGGCGCTTTCTTTAGACGAGATTTTTTTAAAGAATTTTTTAAAAATGTTTTAGAAAAAGCGTTTTTAAGACCTAGATTCTGACCGAGGTGTCCCAAATGCTCCATACTTCATACAAATGTTTCTACAGAGTTAACCTAAAAGGTTCCGCAGAAAGTATAGGGTAATGGCGCCTCCAATTGAGCGTCTTAAAGTCTTGCTCTAAAGAACGCGTTATCATAAAACATCTTATTAATAAGAAATATCAAGATATCTCAAGAACACGCCTCTGGTTTTGGCGTCCATAAGAGAATTGGCTTTGGAAAACATTGACACAATAGAAGAAAATGCTGATACATTGTGACCAGCATTTTCTCCCTTTGCGTCAATACTTTCTGCGCTATATTGTATACAAATTCCTTCTTTTTTATCTGCCTATATTGTCGTCTGCAGCAGCTATCAAGTTGGAACATACGCGTTTGGGAAAGGGTTAAATATTTGCTCAGCTAGTCATTGAATATCGAAAAAGGCTTTCCATTGATATATGTTTCATTGTAGAGACATCCAGAAAAGTCCTGTAAGGTCCATTTTGTATGCATGTTCGTGCCATATGAAAGCGGCATCAAAACTGTGCGAGATAAAGATATTTGTGACGTCATGGTAACAAGACGACGTCGAATATTTGAAAAATGAATGTCAGGTTGCAATCAGAAAAAACTTCTAGTTTTCGTAGAGTAACAGGTAATAAATACGGGATTCCACATAAAAACGTTTTTTTTTCTCTGTTTGCCTTTCTCCCTATCTTCTTCTCATGACGTTTAATATTAAAGCCAGGGTTTCGCGTTTTACGTATAGCACGCCTGTGAATTAATCAGGTCCATTTGTCCCCTGACTCAAGTCAACTGTACTTTGCCTGTGAACAGAAAAAGATCCGGAGTGGGTAAAGAATGAATGAAGACGAATAGGGAGGTTGGGAGCGGTTGGTTGATTGACAGGCTTAATTATTCTGTTTTTAATCCTTTCCCCTAAAATAACCCTTTCCCAAACAATAAAATGTTAGTGTAGTCCAATTTGAAAGCTGTTGTACATAATAAAATTATTCTTATCAAACCTAATATTTTCGAATGATATAGCACGGAAAATGTTGAGACAAAAGGAGAAAATGCTGAATATCAGCATTTTCTTCTTTTGTTCAATCTTTTCCCAAACCTATTCTATTTGGGACGTCAAAAACATGTCTTGTGTGGGAAAGGGGTTTACGCAACTGGCTGTCAAAAAAGCCACCGGTTAAGATTTTACTCCGGTATCCAACCATGCGTTTTATAACGTTTTAAAAATAACAAAACGTTAAACCGACGTGCCCTTCATGCTACGTTAAATACGCGTACATCAGGATTTCGGACCGGTTTTTCGATTCATGCAAACAGCTGTTTTTAAAATGACGTCATGGTTTTAAATTTAATTACATTTTGTGCACTTTAAGTTGAAATTTAGATTAATACTACTTGAAAAAATATCTTAACGCGTTCTCAAACATTTAAAATTACGTCTTTGACGTTTAAATTCAAAAAGACACTATGTTACGCTATCGACGTATAATTCTATATACGTAATCGGACAACGCCCAAACTTACGGATATGAAAATACAGTAACGTATTATATTTGGAACAGGATTTCAACATTTAGTGAATATTTCGAAGTTACGTTTTTCGCGTTAGTGAACATTTCGGATAGTAACGTTATTTACGTTAATTGAAGCATAATAATATCTCAGGAAAAATGGCATCTTGGAGAATACGGTTCCATGACAAGGTATGTTTTAGTTATTTAAGGTAGTCTATCCCTAATGAAATTCGTTCGACGTCGGAATTATTCGGGCGACGTCGAAAACATTTGGCGGTGGAACTTTCCACCGCCGAATGTTTACGACCGCGCTCGAATATGTTCGGATACGTAACGCTGACGCTCGAAAAAAATCGGATGTTTTATTAATCTCAAAATCGCCACATTTCGGGTATTCTACCTTACTGTCGTTCGCGTTCCTTTCATTATGCAAGCTCAGATATATCTTTGCATCAGTGGGGCTCAGCCAGAATAGCAATTTTCTTTTAAGGTAGTCCTAGTCCACACAATATGAGATTCATGCGACGTGAATTTTTTCATGCGCCGTCGTTTCTTGTCCGAACCTATTCGTACGACATCGTAAACATTCGGCGGTGGAACTTTCCACCACCGAATGTTTACGAGATCGTCTGAACGATTCCGACATCGCGCGAATCTCTTTAGGGGTGGCCTACCTTAACGGGGTAAACAGCGGCGTTTACAACAGACTTCCATAGTGTTCAGAAAACAGTGAGAAAAGGACGAAAATATTGGTAATCAACATTGCATGTTTTCCCAGAAAATTTAATGTATTCTATCATTTAGATCCTGATATCTCTATGACATGTATGAAGAAGGGGTCTGGAAGTACTTTAGAGAAAACAAAATAGCTTATGGATGTCATTTCCCCATTTTCAAAAGTTTTACAACCTGTAAAATACAATGCTCTTTAAATTGACTTCAGCAAGTCTCTATGACTGTTGCATGGCCGGATCAAGAGGGGGGTCGGGGGGTCCATACCCCCCTCCCTGGCATTGGCCGAAAATTAATTTTTGACTATATAAATTTAGTGTAACGTTACATATTTATTACATTTTAAGCCATAATTTGAGCTTGGACTCCCCACTGGAAAAAAAATCTTGGGCTTGGACCCCCCCCTGGAAAAAAATTCCTGATTCCGCCCTTGTGTTGCATTGACGTACACCGTCGCTTTTCAACAAGAACATCGTAATCATGTTTAAAGCTGTACATTATTACATACAATTACGTAGCCTTTATCATGGTATAACTTTAAAGAAAAGTTCGCATGTTGATACATATAGCTAGTGTTGCCTATCTTTTCCATACTGTTTTATGGGTAACAAGGCAAAGCTGCTGTATTTTCTGTGCGTTTTTATGATGAACGTATCCCACTGGTGGTGAACTCGGCCAAAGCGAGGGACGTTTTTTCGTGATCAATGTATTCCGTCGGTGTTGTTATAAAATATCGTAACTACGGCTTTATCGAAGCCGTAGTTACGAGATTTTATAACAACACCGACAGTTTGTCAATACAAAACGGTAAACCCGGTCTGCTTTTAGAACAAGTTCAGTGTCATTAGAAAAAAAATCTATAAACTCACATTTAATCGCAAAATATCTATACCTTGTTGTAGAGAAAAATGTTTTAGTTCACCACAAGTGGTATCCTGCATTGTTTTGAATTATAGCCGCGTGTCTCGTTCACGGTGGCTTATAATCACGAATCGGCATCCATAAGACGTTAGAAATAGTTTTAAGGTAGTCTACCTCGATGAGATTCGCGCGACGTCGGAATTATTCGGGCGACGTCGAAAACGTTCGGCAGTGGAACTTTCCACCGCCGAATGTTTACGACCGCGCCCGAATAAGTTCGGATACGTAACGACGCCGCTTAAAAAAAAACCGACGTATTATGTTTCTCAAAATGGCGACATTACGGGCATTCTTCTACCTTAAATTTCAAATGCTCCATGGCCTGGTAGCATACACCATTTCACGTCCACATCACGGCTATAGCACGTCAAAACAGGAGACCCGAACGCGATATGGACGAGGAATCGTATGTGATCGAACCTTTAGATAAAAACAGGGTTGTACCATTTTGAGGAAGATATTTCGTTGTAGTTTTCATGAACAAAATATATAACTACGCGTCGTTGCATTTATGATTTGAGAACTATTTAATTAGCATAACATGACGGATTAAGTACTTCGGTTTTAATAATTAGTCCATTATTAAATACACGTGGCTCACCGAAACGTGACGAGCCTTTATCTTAAGCTAGCTTTTTTATGCTCCCCGAAAAAAAATCGGGGGAGCATATAGTCGCCACGCTGTCCGTGCGTGCGTGCGTGCGTCCGTCCGTGTGTCCGTCCGTCCACAGCCAGATCTCAGCAACCCTTGGACCAAATTCAATGGAACTTCACATGCGAACTCCCTGGGATAATAGGCCTACCTAGGGACATTTTTCTCCGTTTCTTAATTTGAGGCTGCGTCATGGAAAAAGGGACCTTAGTGTGAAAATTAGTTTTTCTCTAATTTCTCTTCATCTAATTGGCAGAATTAAATGAAATTTTATTGTACTTATGTAATAAACAGGGTGTTCCAGACCCACAAAAAATCTGTCATGGGAAAAGGGGGCTGAATGTATGATAGCTTTTATTTTGTGACAAACACTTATTCGGGGAGCATAATCCGTCCTGACGGCTCTTGTTTCAAATTGACCTATCTGATTTGGAATGTATTACTTCGGCCTACTTTCAATATGTAAGCGCCTATGAAATGCGTAGTAATATCAACATAATTTTATTTTAACTCGTGTGCTCGCTTTGGAATGACGTCAAAGAATAATCAGGATCTTAGTCAACGGAGGTCTTACACATGGCTGCTTTTCGTCGAAAACCTCGTAACTCTTAAAACAAGCTGTGGTTAAGAGGTTTTCGTTGAAAAGCGACGATATGGGCTGCAATCTGGAAAATGGGCCCTTATACATGTAGCATTTTGGAATTACATTGTAAATGCATTGTATCATGATTCGATATTTGCATGAAGTAAAATAGACTAAAATGTAGTCTAAAATGGATCCAATCTAAAAGCTTACAATAAATTATTGCTACTGGTCACATACAAGCTATTGGAGAATAAATTAATCTACATATGCACAGTCTGATCTGGATCAATGTTGTTCTCTAATGCAATAAAGGACCCTTTTCCGGATCCCGGCTCATAATATATATCGTCGTTGTAAATGCAAAACCTCGTATCTCGTTTTTGGAAAATTTTAAAGGGGAGGTAAAAAAGTGTAATAACTTTTCCAAACTGAAATGTTTAACTTGAAATTTAGACGTAATTGTTCACAAATGATTTGTCATTAATACTGATCAGTAAAAATATCTCAAAACCTGCAAGAATTTTCTTTAACTGGACACACAAGTTTGTACTTTGAAAATCACAAGAATCGACATACGAGGTTTTGCATTTACACCGATGATATCACATTTTCTTGATCCCTGCTCAAATATGTGCACTTATACATGTATAATAGAGTATTATCTCGACGCCCATTATCAAAATTGTCGACCCTATTCTCAAAAATGCGATAAAATATGCACATTTTAATTGAAATAATCTATCACTATCTTTTTTAGAAGAAAAGTATATGGAGTCTTTGTGTGTTTTTTCTACATTCATTTAATCATTTCACTAAGACAATTCATATATGTCATAAAGTCGAATGCTTTTAATTATTTAGGGGTTTTTTTTGCATATTATCAAGAGTGCTTTTAACCATTTAGCAAACAAGATATGGTATTGGCGTCCGCAATAAAATATACTACAGGAAAGAAGAAACGCAACAACTATTTTTTGTTATTTCTCTTAATTCTTTTATGTTATTGAGTCAAAAATGTAACTGATTATTACAGGGTACTGTATCTTGATATTAATCTTTGTGTTTACGTTAGAACCTGTCTAACCTGTGAGATAACGTCAAAATAGACGTTTACACGTTTTCTCACGCGCAAACCTTTAAATATCCAAACTTTACATAGAACTCTTTTAATTTGTGTAGATGCACGTCGACTCGACAAAATGCAATGATTTTTGTTTGGATTAAATCCCTAATATCGTTTTGCAACCTATTCAAAGACGTCGTCCGGTAGCAATTGTGATGATTACAAATGGAACATCTCAACCCGCAGTTGCTGCTGGGGTTGGTGTACATCGGTTGACATAATATTGCTTGAGATGACGTCTCAGAACTAACAGAACAACTGAAGGTCGCCCGAAAAGCGGTCGTCAACGTCTAACGTCATGACGTCAGGACCATAACGTGCGTTTATTTTACCTACGGAAACAAATACTGTTATCGAAAAAAAAACCAAAAAACTGTTGATGCTATTCATGAACAGTACAGCAATCAAATTTCAGCCAGGTATCGTTATAGTCCGTTTGGATTGCGTGCAAGACTGCATTTAACGTTGACGCCATACCGCTCTCGTTTAAACGCATTTTAATGACAAGTACAACATGTGATATTGATGAAATTTAGACACAATAAAGTAAAATGGTTAAGCTTTACTATGCATTGAAAAAAGTATGCGAATTGTGGCGATTTTGAGAAAAACAAATACAAAACGCATGGCAAAATTTTTTGTTGCGTTTCTTTTTCCTTTAGTATACTTGTGATAGGTCTATAATTGAAATACAAAACAAAGCCTGATTACCAACATTTTCTCATTTTATCTCAATATATATGATTCATTGTACACAAAACTTACTTATAAATATCAACAGCTATCTTGCAAAAGCTTTCAGTTTGGACCAACCCAAGTTCTTGTTGTTTAAAAAAGGCCTAACTAATTTGCTAGCATTAATAACTTGCACATATATCCAGTTTTCAACTCCTTTGACAAAGTTTTGATAAACCAAAAATTGGCACTACAGAGACGAAACAGTAAGATATAAAAGATTGGGCGGACAATTTTTAAACTAATTTTACAATAAACCGGTTTTCGTTGAAATGATTTAAGGGATGGTCGTTTTTAATTTGGTGAAATGATTAATTAGATCTATTCCCAATTTAAAACAAAACAAAGACGTCGCATACCGGTATGTGTAACCCTTTCTCAAACGAAAAAAAAAGTTACAATTTGAACGCTGTTGTAGACAACAAATTGAATGCCTATAATGACAATTACATTTGTATATATAACACTATGAAAAAATATTAAAGCAAAAGCAGAAAATGCTGATCATCACAATTTATTTTGTTTTGTCCCAATGTTTTCCGAAGCCTTTGCTGTAAGGAACGTGAAAAACAGGTTCGGTGTGGTAAATGGTTAACACTTTACAGGAATCAAAGAATTTTTTTTACATTTCTTTGGTTTTCCTGGTCAGGAAAATGTGGTTGATAAAGAATATTAACTGCTTGTCACAAACAATTTCTGATTTGGCGTCAACAATGACAACACGTCGGTGTTATTGCAAAACCCCAATACTCATTCTTGCAAAGCTTTAAACGCATCGTACTCTATCGAGAGAACAGAAGGAAATAATGATATGTTTCACGTTGTTACATACTTGTTTCAGTGGCCACTTGCAGTACTTAGCATTTAATTTGGACTTACTGATAGTGTTGATTTTTTGGAATACAAATGTATGTTTATCTTGATACTGATAAAGTACTGTCGTTGATGGCGTTATGGACATGCGCTTTAAGCCAAATATTTTGCTATTGCAGTGCGCATGTACGACAAGAGTCACGCACAAAACTTTTTTAAAACGAACTGTTTCACCCATTCCCACACATTAACGCTTTTAGATTTCCAACAAGGTAAAGGATTTTAAATGGGAACGTCCGATCAAAACTTGTAGTTTCAGTGAGCATGATATATATGAGTTACAACATATCACGATTTGCGGCTGGATCCTATTTGTATGAAACCGCATCGTTCTGTACGAGAAACGTACGTGTTCTCATGCTCACCAATTCACTTTTAAAAAGATCATTTCATTTATGTTTGTAAAACTTAACCTTGCCGATCTCGGAATAGTCCGGTTACTCTGGCAGACAAAAAAGAACAAGATCGGTTGAAACTGAAAGCTGCTGCAGACTGCAAAATGTGCGTTGATAAAAATTGTACATGTATTTTGTGCGATATAGCACAGAAAATATTGAAGCAAAAGGAGAAAATGCTGATCATCAGCATTTTCTTCTTTTGTCTCAATGTTTTCCCACGCCTTTTCTATTAAGGACGTCAAAACAAGGTCTTATTTGGGAAAGGGTTAAACCAAAATACACCAGACGTTACTGAAAATAGAAAGTGGCCTTTTGATGAAAGAAAAGGAAATAAAAGAAATATAAATCTATTTGAAAGCTGTTGCAGACGACAAAATCGATGTTAATTAATATTGGATTTCCGTACAGTACAACACGGAGCATATTGAGGCAAAAGGAGAAAAGGCTAATGTTTTCCTACCCCTTTTCTACCAGGGATGTCTAAATCAGTGGTCAGTTTCATCAAAAGATTTAAAACGTATTTCTGACTTACCAATGTCTTATTAGGCCCTACATACATGTAATATTATTCAGGACAAGAGTCGCTTATCGCCCATTCAATCAAGACCTTGGTTATGCGATTGTTATTTTAAGCGTTTCGGAAGACATCGGTAAGTCAGAAATACGTCTTAAATATTTTGATGAAACCGGTGCCAGGTCTTATTTTGGGAAAGGGTTAAACACACTAAGAAAAGCATGTAGCATTACAAATTCTAATTCCGATCAATAAATCTTTTTGATTGGACAGAGCGCTAAAAACGTCATAATAATGACACGTTAAAATATGCAGAAAACGACAAGGTTACGGCATCGTGTTGTCATACGTCACATTGTATACCCTTAACCCTTTCCCAAACAAGACCTGCTTTTGACGTCCCCAAGACAGATGGCTTGGGAAAATATTGAGGCAAAAGAAGAAACTGCTGAAAACCAGCAGTTTCTCCTTTTGTCTCAATATTTTCTATGCCATATTTACACAAATTCTATCTTTAATGACTTCTGTTTTGTCATTTGTGGCAGTTTTTGAAGTGGATCACACTAAAATTATATGCTGTGGTGGTCGAATTTGAAACTTACAGCAGACGACACAATAGGTGGTATCCGTGGTCGAGAGGTTCCGAGTTCGATCTTCAGTAGCGGAGGTTGTTCTTGGCTTCTCATTGGCCCACACTTTATGCGCGAGTACTGTTGTTTCCCGAAAAACGGAAACGAGAGGGAATGTAGGCCTATCATCAAATAAGCTTAAATAAACTAGCTTTCGTCCCAATCGATGTAAAATATATACTGATTGACTTTAAAAACGCATCATTTATTTTTAGCTCACCTGAGCACGAAGTGCTCGAGGTATGTTATTGTGGTCACTTTTGTCCGGCGTCTGTCCGTCCATCCGTCAACAATTTGGATGTTTACACTCTAGCATCCACAAAAGTCAGGCAATCTTTATCAAACTTGGCCAAAACAAGTAGGATCATAATTTCTCGGACAAGTTCGATTATGGGCATGATCGGACCAGAATGTGCAGAGTTATTTGCCCTTGAATGTCAAAAAATGCTGTTTTTAACTTTGTTTACACTCTAGCATCTACAATTATTTATCAATCAAAACAAAACTTAGACATAATATTGGAGGCTATAAGATCTCGAATAAGTTCGATTTTCGATTCGGCAAAATTGCTATTTTCGGCTGTTTTCAACCTTGTTTACACTCTAAAATCTACAATTATTAATTAATCAGGACAAAACTTGGACACAATGAAGGCTATATCTCAGCCATTGAATCGAATTTTTGTCTGAGATTTTCAGGAAATAATGGGAAGATGTTAAGCTTTTGTTTAATATACACTACTACATAGTTGATTCTTTATTTTGCATATTAAAGCCGGATGAATTTCAGTGATGCGTTTTTAAAGTCAGTCAGTATATCAGCCGATATGCTATAACGAATAGCCAGACACCAATATTTTAGTCTGGAATACATAGTTTGGTATTTGGGGGTAGAAAACATTGTATGAAATGAATAATTTGTTTGTCCAAAGCATTTTCTTGATGTTTTCTAAAGCCAATTTCTTTTATGGAGCCTAAAGGAGTCATTATGTGGGAATAGGTTAACACTTTCCCAAACGACAAAATTTTACAGTGGTCCAATTTGAAACAAGCTGCAGACGATAAAATAGGTGCTACTTAGTGTATAATTTGTGAATGGTATAGCCAAGAAAACATTGAGACAAAAGAAGAAAACGCTGGTTGTCATAATTTTCTTCTTTTGTCTCAATGTTTTCGCCATAGCCAAATAGGCGCGTAAAACCATGGTTTGTTTTGACGAGGGTTATATAGTAAAGTCTAGTCAATTCTTTCTTTAAAAGTGCCTTAAGGTATACAGACCATCATTAAAATATCCTAATTAAAACACCACTTTCTAGCCATACGAGATGCATCAAATTACACACACTTGTAAATACACTTCACATAAGTGGATTGACCGTGACAGATTTCAAGATTATGCTTCAAGAAGAAAATAATTTACAAATATCATTTTACTCTATATTCATATGCAATGAATGTAATTTTGAACATTTTTGTCAAATATTTCCATAAGTATGCATAAATTCCAAATTCTAAACCGTTCGAAATGCTTATGTTAGTAGCCTATTCGGAATAGAAATGTAACACTGTTTAAGACTCTCTTACAACCGGTCGTACGTGCTCTTGCGGGCGGTCTGCGTGCTGTCTGCGTCTAAAACGTACGTTTAGTCGTGCGATGCACGCACGTGCAACGTACGATTTTTGCGGACGCAACCACGACGCAGACTGCACGCAGCAAAGAATTGACCGGACAATTCTTACGCGGCGCTCTTACAACCCGTCGTGCGTCTTTATAAATCGTGCGATTTTGCAGCGTTTAAAAACGTACGATTTAAAAAGACGCACGACGGGTTGTAAGAGAGGCTTTAGGAATTTACTGGCACTTTTCAAATTTCGCCTCTGGCTCTTTAGTGCTAATGATGGGTTGCATACCTTTACCCCACAAATAAAAGGCTTTTAAAAACATTGTGGAAAATGAAGAAATTGCTTGTGACAAGCAATTTCCTTTTTTGTCATAATATTTCTACTCAAAAGGACAAAACAGTGGCATCTGCGGCATTTTTGAATTGGCAACAGTCTAAAATTCAATCGCTTTGGAAAGGTTAAACCTTTGCGAAAAAGAGCGGATATATCACAAATATTGAGTCCATCGTTAATGTTTCCAATAAGGTACCAGATTTGGAACACATGTAGTATAGATCCATAAAAATGATTTTGTAGGTAGGGCACAAAATCTGAAGCCCCATTGATTTTTTATAAGCAATACCCTTATTATGGCAGATATTGACTTAGTTTTTTCGACTTCATCCATATTTAAGTACCAGCAGAACCAATGAATAACTTTTAAACTTGTTTAGAAAGGCGTTGAAAGTTCATTTGTGTCGGTTATAATAATTAGAAGAAAAAATGATGAAGTGGTGACCATCTTTGAAATCCAAGATGGCCACGTCAAATGGATATACAAATGACTTCATGAAAACCGCCGATGCTTTAAATATTGAAGTAGAAACAAAAAGTAAGCCACTTTCTGCCATAATAAGAAAGATATTGCTCACAGCAGGCTAAACTAGGCGACCAGAATGGTAATCAGCATGGCAGTCATCTGTTGTTCAAATTTGGGACTCTACCTACAAAACCATTCGCAATTTCAAAAAATACCTACAATGTATAACTACAGGTAAACTCATTCCGAAAACAAGGACCGAAATCACTTCTTTATCATCATCTCATTTGTCGTTTACAATATCTTTCAAATTGGTATAACTCAGTATAAATGGCCAGGCAGAGCATTTCTGTCGATTGGGTTGCTCTGCAAGTCATTAAATCGTGACCTTTACATTCTAATTTGTTCTCGGAGACGGTCTTAACTTATAACCCTTTCCAAACAAGACCTGGTTTTGGCGTTCCTAATAAAAAAGGATTCGGAAAACAATATTTTCCGTGGTTAATTGCACAAAGATCCAGTCATTTTTAAAATCCATTTTGCCGTCTAAAGCAGCTTTCAAATAAAGCCACCATACAGTCCTGCTATCTGGGAAAGGGTTAAATATAGATCCAGTCTTTTTTTTAAAATTCCTTTCTGACAAAATTATCACCCACCAATGGGTTTAAAATCGTTAACCTAAGTGGGCGAGCAGCTGGAGGCTCGGTAAGGGTATTGTAGCTGTACTGATTTGAGAAACAACAGGAATCCCTGGGTAGGTTCTCCAGACGCCGCGATATGACCCTGGCAGTTGAAAACGGCGTAAAACCCCAATAAACTCAAACTTTTTTAAATTCCATTTTGCCGTCTTTCAAATTCAGCCACCCTAAAGTCCTGCCATTTGGGTAAGGGTTGAATAGGCAGTTTACCCATTACCAAACAGTTAAAGTGATATTTCACATTTATTTCAATTTTAAAAAGTATTGATGCAAAGATTGTTTATTCTAATGCGTAGAAATGCTATCAGTTTTTTGAAGTTGTTATTTATAAGCGGAAAATACGCCTTCAAAGCTGATACAGAAATGACAAATTCTATATAAATCTGAACTGTTGTCCACAACAATTTGTTTAATTTTAGCACAGAAATATATATTTCTCGTAAACGACTCAATATTTTGGCTTGAAAGCGTCCTCTTACAGATAGAATAAAAGTAAAATTTATGTAAAAATAATTCTGAAATGTCTAAGACTAGTCTAAATTTAAAGATGTTGCAGAACGACAATTTCAAGTGAATAAATCTACACAATGTTTGGTCTTTTGGGGTAGAAAACATCGTGGGAAATGAAGAATTTGCTTGTCAAACAAATTCTTCTTTTTCCACAATGTTTTCCAAAGCCTGTATCTTTTGGGAGGTCAAAAAGAGTCTATGTGTTGGAATGGAATACGACCTTTACGTCACCTTATAGACGCAATGCAATAAATCTGCCTTTTTTGAAAGGCGGTTTCCATAATATGCAAATTATGTTTGTGAATTAAAAGCTTGTCATATCTATCTGGCATGTGTTTTACAAGAATACTTTAACCCTTTCCCAAACAGCAAAATCTTAGAGAGGTTCTTAAAAAAGCTACTACAGACGAAAAAACGAATGTTGATAGAAATAGAATTTATTTGTGTTTTGATTTAGTTCAGAAAATATTTAGAAAAAAGGGGAAACTACTGGTTATCAGCATTTTCTTCTTTTGTCTCAATATTTACCAGCCTTCTCTTCTAGGTGCATCAAAACCAGGGCTTGTTTGGGAAAGGGTTAACAGAATTACGAGGGTTAACAGAATTACGAGTTTAATGTACAATATACTACAGAAATAGTTTGCATTTATTCTTCCGCAAGTTATACCATACTTTATAAAACAATTAAAGAAAGAAGGAAACGTTGATTGTTGATATTTTCATCTTTTTCTCCCAATGTTTCTCTAAGCTTTCCCCTAGTGAGTTAAAAGGAACTTGCTCGTTAACCAATTACCAGACTACAATATTTTAGACTGGCCCAAATTCAAAGATGTTGCAGACGACAATTGCAAGTGAAAGAAATTTTACATTTTTTGGTCTTTTTACATAGAAAACACTGTGGGAAATGAAGAAATTGCTTGTCACAAGCAATTTCTTCATTTTCCACAATGTTTTCCCAGGCCAGTTTCTCATGGGGAGTCAAAAAGAGTCACTGTGTGGTAATGGGTTAAGGGATTGTGAGAAAAATCCGTGTACAGTAAAACATTGTTTTCTTTTAGCTCCTTTCAAAACAATGCCTGACTTTGACGTCTCTTATGGAAAATGCATGGAAAAACATTGATGCAAAAGAAGAAAGCATTTAACCCCTCTGTCTTCATATTTGATTGTACACAAATCCCGTCTTTATAAACATGAACTCTGTCGTCTGCAGCATCCATCAAATTAGACTACCCCAATTTTCTTTTGTTTTGGAAAGGGTTAAAAGCACAACGCACTTGTAGGGAGGGCATTGTGTGTAATTTGTAAGACAAGCATGTCACGGTTACGTTGACGTCTACGTTAACGTTTATTTTTTACGTTACAAGAAAAAGAAACTTGTTAGCACGACGTAGATGAAAAAAAGTCATAATCTTTTGACCCATTCCCACACAGTGACGCTTTTTGACGCCCATCAAGAATAATGCTTGGGAAAACGTTGTGGAAAATGAAGAAATTGCTTGTGACAAGCAATTTCTTCATTTTCCACAATGTTTTCTAACCTAAAATGGAAATTGGAACAGTCCAAAATTTTGCTGTCTATTAACTCTCTTTCCAGCGCAAACAACTACATGTATTTTGCCGGTCATTTATGTTTTAAATCATATGTTGTTTTAAAGATCCCCACTTCCAAAAATTCGGATTATTCCTTGACATTTTTACACCTTTTCTGTACAAATATATTAGAAAGGATTGGTTGCAATAAGGGCTCAGAAATATATTTACTTTAAATTCTCGGATAGATAAGGTTACATAATATCTTTAATTCATATGTGTAAAGCCGCGTTCCCATTGCCGACCAAATCAACTCGCCTAAATTCCCCGATCAAACCCGATTAAACTCGATCAAAATTTAATGTATTTACACGACTTCTTCTTTATTTCTTGTCGATTAATTCTCGATCATTTTTGCCGACCTCGCTTGATCGTCCCGATCGTCCCGATCACTCTTGCCGACCAAGCTCGATCAGTACTCGATCGCTTGATCGAGCTTGATCGAGTTGATTTGGTCGGCAATGGGAACGAGCCTTAAAACAGCTGACGTGTGCTTATTTTTAGAGATTTTGGCTGTCAATATTTTATTCCTTTGTCTCAATGCTTTTCTATGTCTTTTTTTATGGGACGCCAAAAACAATGTCTTATTTGGGAAAGGGTTGAAAGATGACAAATGGATAACTTGTCCATAATTGTAGTTGCAGGTATCTGATCGTAATGGTTTGGTATCTAAACTGTCGTAAAAATAACATATTTTAGCTGGAGTTATGATATTTACATTACCAAATGGCAACTACAATCTGCATACCAATATAACACACGTCATGTTTTGACTGGCCCCTATTGGCCCCTAGGGGTTCCGAAACAAACATATTTCACAATGATTGTGTCATAAAGTGATAGTGTGTAATAGGAATGATACCAGCTAGCGTGAGAAATATTAAATTATATCTTTAATTTTGAGTTCTTTTGTTAATTGGCAGCTTTATTTCATTTGGTATCTAAGCTAGGAAACGTCATTATATACTAGTCAAAACTTCTAACCGACCACTTAATTTCTGTCACACTTAGTGCCAGGATAACCACTATTGTTTTTTTTTCATTGAATAGAATAAACATTTTCAAAATGAAAAAGAATAAACTGTTACTAAAATTATGTTTCGAATGTATAAAAATTGACACAAGTTTAACCATACCCCTTATTTCGATTTCCATAGATTTTAACATTGGTGGGTGGGGAATTCTGTGGAAAATCTGTTCATATTTGGGCAATATTCAATAGAATAAAATTCTTTTTTTCGAGAATAGCGCTTCTTTACCGATTAACTAGCAATTGTGATAGATAATTTCAGATTTTTATTTGGTCCGAAATGAGATTTTTTGTCGAATATCGCAGTTTTCGTGATTTTTTAAATGGGGGTTCTTGTCTTTCATGTTATCCCAAAGAGAAACATTAGCTTTTTAACACGCAACGTTTGAACGAAAAGTTCTTCAAATGACCACCCTTTTGATAGGCGTAAGCCCCTTACAAATCAGATTATCATAAATATTTCAAAAATGCGCAAAACAAAGTGAGCGGTTAGGAGTTTTGACTAGTATATTTTCTGTTCATTTTTTAAGGGAAAGAATCCATGGATCGCAAATAGTATGTCTTCTACAACAATTTTAAAATATTATGATATACAACAACCACGAGCATTTTATTTTATTCTATTATCATGCGTGATTCGAACAAACTCATGCAAAATTGTTTTGGAAATTAAGAAAGCATGTTTCCATTGTTTAGGCCTACATAGGGGAATTTTGTAAGCATGCGCCATAATATCGGCACCGGACATTAGTTGAAACAATTTAAATCGGGCTCTGGAAAAGGGACCTTCAAAGCATTTGATACTACCATGTTTACAGATCTTTCATATTGTGCACAATACTACATGTATATTTATCACATTTTTGTTGTCTGTAAATGCCTTAAATTTTGAACAGCCTAGATGTTTTACCGTTTTAAAGAGGATAAAATACTTCATTCAAACTGCCAAGAAATAGTTTCCGTAAATTCTAATTCTGTTTTCAGTGGCCCCATTTGGCATCCCTGTACGCAAGCACACACAATCTGGATGAGGAAGGGAAGTACCCTGACCCCATTATGGGGCAGGACAATGTGTTTGACCCGTCGGAGCCCTACGGTGCCTACCGTTACTACATACATCCAACAGGTGCGAGGTCAGAGTTCAGCCTTGAAGAACCCACATACGTCAACCGTCCAGTCTATAAAGACGAAGAATCGAGGAGTTCCGATTATACGTCTGGTGACAGTTTAAGACGCGGATCCACTTGCCGTGTGTTACTGTGTGTATTTCTCGTGCTGAGTTTTATTGGTGTCGTTGTTGCTGCAATTACATTAGCTGTTCTATGTAAGTTAACAATTTTCTTGCATATCATAGCTCACGATAAATGACCTGGTAGAGCATCTCTAGCTAATCTATAGAGCTCAAAATTATTTTTCTCATATATAAAGTGAGACATTTTGAAAACGTTAACTCCATTATAAGAAATGGGAATTCATCAAAACTGCATCTTGTCGGCTGCGTTCAAAAATGCAATAACTATATGCCGTCTTCAAGCCGAAGTTACGACATTTTTCGAACGTAGCCTACGATGTATCATTCACAAATAGAAATATGTCAACTAATCCTTTGATATCTATTTTGCATAAAGACCATGCAAATACATGTAGCTATATTCATTCACTGTTTAACCCTTTCCCAAACGACATCAATTTGCAGTCTGCTCGATATAGAAAATTGCTGTAGACGTCAAAATCGATATTGATAAAAATCTTATTTTGTTCATTTTTGAGCAGGAATGTATAAAGAGGCAAAATGTTTGTTACAAGTATGTCTTCGTTTCTCTCATTGTTTACTGTCGATTTCGTATTCATGAATGTCAAAGTCAGGTATTTTTTTGGAAAATGTTTAAAAGCTGCGTTGAAAATGGCAAATCATTATTGAGACGAATTTCTAATACATAACGACTATATTATGATAAATCAGCTATTTGATTGAACGCTTAGAACCTTTTAATGGTTTTACCTTTCCATTTTTACTATAAAACTGTGACCAAACACGCTAAAATGGACCTTCTGGGTGTCAAAAACCGACCTTAGTCAGTCTGCACAATCCGATGTAATTTACTGGACCCAGATTGATTTTGTTATCCTACTTGTTATTCGTTGGATGCTAATTTTCCGAATGTAACGTCCGGTTGACTCCTGCTTAGCCTGATAATGTTTCTCGACATGAGTTTTTATGGACTTCAAAAGTACCTTTTAACACATGCTATGACTATAATCATACCAATCTTAATCTATTACCGCACATTGACGCTTTTTGATGCCCCATAAGATAAAGATTTAGGAAAACATTGTGGAAAATGAAGAAATTGCTTATGAAAAGCAATTTCTTCATTTCCCACAACGTTTTCCTACCCAAAAGACCATAAAAGTAAAATTTCATTCACTTTGAATTGTCGTCTGCAACCTCTTTCAATTTGGACAAGGTTAGAATATTGTCGTCTGGTAATGGGTTAACCTCAAATGCTAAAGACCCCGAGTTTCCAGGTTCTAGTTCATGTGAAGTTTTTTTTTGTATCATTATAGTATCCAAAACTCCCCGATCCAGAAAACTAGCAGACGCGCCAATAGGTAATTATGTTTTATTATATACTTACTAGTGTCCCAAACAAGTCTTGTTTTTATCGTTACTAAAGAAACCCTAAAGAAAAGTGCCTCATTAAAGTTTGAAAATAGTGAGAGAAAAAAGAAGAAAATCTTGAACATGAATATAGGTGTATACTTAAATAGGGACCAAATTCATCAAGTAAACAGTCACGTAATTTCGGACATAATTAAATGTCGTTGACTACATCAAAAACACTTTGAAAATAGCCGACCGTTGACACTCATTATCTCGACATCGGACGAGTCAAATGTCTGTGTATGTAGAAATGAAATCAAGTCCTATCTTCATGAATGGAGATCAAAAATT
This sequence comes from Fragum sueziense, assembly GCA_963680895.1. Classification (NCBI taxonomy): domain Eukaryota; kingdom Metazoa; phylum Mollusca; class Bivalvia; order Cardiida; family Cardiidae; genus Fragum; species Fragum sueziense. Next base: position 7,163,038 of record OY804607.1, read on the forward strand.
TAAAAAAGAAATGTTTTCGACATAAATATAGCCATTGAAATATAGGAGGAAAATGATAGAAATGGCTCGTCTCGAGCAATTTCTTTCCTTTTCCTTCTATATTTCAATTATGAATGTAGTTAATGAGTAACAGAAATGGTCAAAAGTAATGCTTATCGAAACAGAACAAATCCGTACGAATCGAACTCTGGATATGTCGAAGTATTTTGTCGATCTCTCTGACTTTAACACTTTAGAGTACTAGTATATGTCGCGATAAATGACCTGGCAGAGCATCTCTAGCTAATAGAGATAATCTGCCAGGTCATTTATCGAGACATACCGGCTGTATTTTGTTTTATCTATTCCTTGTTTATCACATATTTCCAGAAGAATATGAATCCATGGCTAGCCTGCTAGGACGGACATTTAACGAATCATTACTGGATAAAAACAGCGACGACTATAAACAGTTGGAGAAAGAACTTTGTATAGCGGTAGGTCAAAAAACTATTTTTCTCTATTTAAAACAGTTCTGAAATTTTCGACTCCATAATTTCATAACAAGCCAGAGCAACAGACAGGGGATAGAGACATTATAGTGTTTTAATTTCACATCTAAAACCCTATGGTTTGGATAGTCATTTGAATCATATCAACGAGACAATTCTAGTGAGTTTCCAAAAAAAAAAAAAAAAAAAAAAAAAATCATAGTGTTTGTTGAACCTTTAGTGAAATATTCAATTTTGAAAAACCACAATCCCTTCTTATATACTGAGAGGCAAAAGAAAGTATACACTTTTTGATTTTCGATATCTCTCTTAATTTCCATCATATCGACTCAAAATTTTGCACTATTTATTCCTACTCATAGACCAATAATGCAGTCTTGTTAAATTTTACCTGAAATTGCTTTATTACCTGTACTCTTGCTACATGCCGATCTTGCAAATTTTGCACGTGCGACTTAGTGGAGCATCAAATATTGTTGTTAATCCTTAATGGAATTCTTTATCAGTTATCACAACAAATCACAACGTTAAATTTTCTCTAACTTCCTAACACAATTCTCGGTGGCTGGTAGAAAATGATCAACATACCCATTTTTGCCATTAAGACCCATTTTTCTATGACGCAGCGTAATACGAAAGAAACGTGACACAATATACACTTATTCAGGTAGCATAGGAACATCCTGTGCAAATTTTATCAAAATCCGTCTATAAATTTAGAATGGGTAATGTCAGATAACTTGTTTGCATCAAGCCCCTTTTGCCATGACGCATCATAATACGGAAAGCACTAACAATATACGCATGGTCCTAGGTAACTAGGCTCTTTCTGCGAACATTTTATCCAAATCCGTTCATAAATGTAGGGTTTGTGTCAACGTGAATAATTGTGTTAATTTATTTCCTAAATCCCCTTTTTCGATGCCGCTGTATGATAGGAAAAAACCTGCGCAACGGAATGAAGGACATATAGACGGGTAGGCGAAGAAATGTACATAAAACAAACGACCTTCATCAGTGGCGTTTAGAAATCGTAATAATCTATACATCGTTTTCTTAGAATACATGGAAGAACTAGGATGTATACTTATTTTTGCCTCTCAGTATATAAAGTTCTGACAAGTAACCCGGACGTTGGTCGGATGTATGTCTCTGACATTCGGATTGATTATTGTGCAAGTAGGCCCTTCGTGCCAAAGAGTACGATCCTATAGCACACAAATGCTGGTTTGCAACATTTTGTTTATTTGCCTAAATTTTTTGTAAGCCTTTTCCCTACTTGAAAAAAAAGATAATCAGCTGTTTCTTCTTTTGTCTCAATAATTCCTGTGCTATATTTTACACAAATCTCATCTTCTCAGTGAGACAAATATGGATAATAGTGTTTGAGTTTGCCAGGAACACCTGTAACAGATTGGTAAATTCATCACATTTGTTCGAGAGGTGATCAAAAAGTAAAATCGAAGAAAATGACAATACTTTTCCAGGCACATTTTGTTTACCCGTAGTATAAACCTTTTTATTTTTTCCAGTTGGAGCAAATCTTTAAGGAGCCAGACTCACCAGTAAAACACGAGTTCGCAGGATGTGAAGTGATAGAATTTGCGTGAGTTTTCTTCTTAAGGTAGTCCACCCTAATGACATTTACGCGACGGCGAAGTTATTGGGGGCGAATAGGTCCTGATACGTCACGAATGTTAACGGCATGGCACGAAAAATTCCGACGTCGCGAGAATCTTATTAGGGGTGGATTGCCTTAAATACAACATTCGTTACTTTATGGATTTTGGGTTTTACTTCTGCAACAACCATACTTTAAAAGTAATTATTGTTGTCTTTTTTACATTTCATTTGTACATGTATCTGCAAATGCAAATAGCTATTGTGCCTAATTCAACAATCATCCTTATTTTCTCATCTCTTTGAATTTACCCAACACCTGAATCCGACTGACCACGACTAATGTGCCGTTAAACCAGATGATTGTAATGATATTTAGAATAAGGAACAGGATTTAGAATTGTTGGAGACGTAATGAGTTGAAATTGTTAATTGTTATCATTCTCTCGTGTATTTCAAATTTGTTTTTTCCCGAAAATTAGAGCTTCTTTAGAAGGATTAACTAATCACTCGTTTTGTTTGCTTTCTTTTGCAGTGAGGGAAGTGTGCTGGCTCGATTTCGAATAAAGCTACAGCCAAAACTACCGGAGGGTTTCAAAAAGGAATTGCGTATCCGCCAAAAGATAGAAGAGCATTTCTCCAAGAAGATAAAAGAACACGGACCATGGCAGTCAGTGAAGTTTAACCCAGATTTTATCCGTAGATTCGTGAAGATAGAACCACCGAAGGTAGAAACTAGTCCACCAACTACCTCACCAACCAGCGAAGGTACAACTTCGGCTAAAACCGTGAAGCCAGGCATAATAGATGTTACCACTAAGTCAATTAACATAACAGAAAGTACAGAACCAGTGACCACCGCAAGTCAGTCCGTTGTAAACGAAACTGTTACAATCGGTGCTACTACAATTAAAGAAGAAAACGTGACAGTTTCTACAACTCAGATGTTAGAAGGCACAACAGTAACAAGTAACGTTACACAAACGTTGGAACCTTCCACAGAAAGTCCAGTGTCCACCATAGATGACACGGCCATCATTAAGGAAACTAAAGCTTCTGTCTCAAACGTATCTGAGGTGGATATAACGAATTTTACAGTGCCCGAAACAACCATTAAAGTAACAAATGATGTTAAGATGACGACAGTCACTGATTTAATTAATGTTACAACTACCACCATAGATCCATTCATCTTATTTGAGAATGTGACATTTCCATTCAATGATTCAACAAGTACCGATTTAGGTATCGACGATGTAGGAAATGCAACAAAAGCAGAGGAAGTCACAGCCGCTACTGTAGATGCAGGCACTATTACAACAACAGCAAAGGTTGGAACTGAATCTACCGGTTCTCCTACAGGCACTACAAGTTTAGTTGGCAACGTAACAGAGACAGCTACTGGAGATATGAAACAGACAACTGTTGCACCAATACGCCCTAAAGGAACATCCGTTGCTGAGGGCGTTACATCAGTAACAACTGATAAATTAAATGAAACAACAGTTGTAACTGAAAGGCCAAGTACTGTAGAACAATTAAATGAAACTGTTACACCAATAGACAAAACTAATGTTACACAACAATCTATAATGACTGAGAGTACGTTGAATGACATGACAGATTTTGCAAGCCTTTTCAACGAAACAACAGAATTCGCAATAGATCCAACACAAACACTTGAAATCACAACACCCGTTGACAAAACAATGGATATTACTGTTAGTACAGCTGGAACCCTCTCACCAACTGTACCCGAGCAGACTGCTATGGATGTCGGCACCACAGGTTCTGTAGAGGTGACCACACTTCTTGACACTGTGACGAACGAAAGCATATCTGATAAAATCTCCACCATGCGTGAAGACACAACCAAAGGGGCTACGGGAATGCTACCATCAGACACAACTTTAAAACCAGCCTCAGATATTACGTTGAAAACGGTTCAAGACGAAGCTACACAGGGAGAAGGGTTAACGACTGAATCTGTTTCGGAAGTGCAGAGCACAACAGAAACAGTCACTATTGATTTACTCGCTAATATAACCAATACAACTGAGTTCGCGTTCCTTGAGACCACTACAGCTGAAAACGTCACTGGGCCAGATATGGTATTTATTACTGATTCAACGTCAAACGATACGACTACAATAACAGATCAAACCTTTGAAAAGGTAACTACATCAGCGCCAGTCGTTACTCACTCAATCACGACCGATTCAGTGTTAATGACAACTATGCCACAACAGGCTGCCATTACAACAGAAGCACCGACAGATTCAACAATATTGGCAGCAACAACAGAGATCCACGCAATAGAATCAATGACAACATTAGAAGGCCAGAATGTTACAACCGACGGCCAAATGCCAGGAACTACAAATGGAACTGATGCTACTCCCCAGACAACCCAAATTATCAGCGAGATTATACAAAAGGACACAGTTGCAGTGGTTGATAGAGCCCCACAGACATTTGTTATGCAAGATGCAACGCAACAAGCTGGTACAACAACTGAAGTGCCTACTGTAGAACAAACAACAACATTTGTTGATAACATAACGGTCATTGATGGTGGTGTTACAATAACCCAAGAAGCGACCACACAGATAAACTTCACCGAAATAACAACAATTGAAGAAACATCTGTTTTACCGGAGGCAACACCATCACAAACTGTGTCACCACCCGACGAGACAACAATGCCACCATCACAAGCTTCTCAAGCTACTGTATCCCCTGACCAAGGTCTAACTACTTCATTAACAGACACCACCCAGGAAGGAACAACGTCTGATACAATAGTTGCTGACACTACGATGTCTGAGACTACGCCTGCATCGACGGGTACAACTGTCGATTCAGCAACGACAATGCGTGCCGATGCGATACAAACAACAATGGCTGACACTGCTGCAACTACAGCACAAACAGAATTACAACAGAATGTTACCACTGCATATATGTATGAAAATGTAACAGCAACGGACATGATCACGACAACTGATGCATTAAATGAAACCGTACCGATAGATTTAACGTCTGGCAATATGACAACTACTGTTTCTGCATCTCTTGATTTAACAACGGCTCCAGGGGATGCAACTTCTGTTGACTCTGTGCCCGTTACTACAATGTTACCAACAGCAGTGTCTGCTCAAGCTGATATTGCAACCACTGCTGTCGACCAAGCTACAACTCAAACAGATACGAAATCAGACAATATTACAGACATTATGACAGAAACAACCGTCTCCGATACAGCTCCATCTACACCAGGACAAAGCACGGAAGCAATACAATCAACACAAATGTCACTGCAACTTACCGATACAATAACAACAGTACAGTCAACTGGAAAAACAACACTTGTTACTGATACAATGCTCAATGCTACAGAGATGCCAACACAAGTACCCGAACAAACTACCATGGGTGATACCGCGACTACAATGAATATTACAACTGATTTTACAACAATGGATGCACTTCTTGATAATACAACCGCTACAGAAACAGTGGATTTGGCTAACTTTACTACAGCTGCAGTAGCACAGGACAAATTAACCACTTCTAAACAAATGACGAGTACATTGATGCCTGATAAAATAACTGATTTCACAACATCAGCGCCTGGCGATGATACCACACAGTTTTCAGATACTACAATGCTCCCTGAGCAGACACCAACAATGCTAGATACTGCTATTTCAACACTGTCGTCTAACGATTCTATTGCTATGACTACGTCTTTGGATGGTTCAATGAATGTGTCAGATATAGTCAGTACAGACTCAGGGGTGACTGTCGATGTCCTAACACAACAACCCCAAACGACGGTATCGGATACTGTGTTAAGCACTGATCAAATACTTCTCAATGGTACTGATGCAGACCAGAATGCCTCGCTAGATACTACACAAGCTCCAGCAAGTACGGATCAATCTGCTACAACATTGGTCGCTGAAACTACAATGTCTGCTACGGGCGATGTATCAGACACAACAGTAAAGACTGATTCGTCCACAGCTGCTCCTTCTGGAACAACACCAAAGACAACAGAGACTCCTGATCAAACTGTGGCTCCAGTTGTTGATATGGCAACGACAGACATGCTGCTTAACTTTACTGACATGTACTACAATGTCACTGATTTGTATGAAAATGTAACTGATGATGCATTCACGACTGACATGCCCAAAGTTACAACAGGTAAGCCAGTAACAAGTGATCAATCAGTATCGAACGTTACTGATACTGTGCAGCAAGTAACAACATTGGCGCTTAACATGTCGGAATCAGTAACCGATACAAGTGTAACGGGTGTTGTTACAGTTATGCCCTCGGATAATGGTACAGTTATGGCAGGGTTAACAACTCAATCCACCAAGGAAACAACTACGACAATACTAAGTGCAAATGCCACAACTGAATATCCTGTCATGACAGATGGTGTTTCACCTGAAGCCAACGCTACAATGATAATGGACCCAACTACACAAGAGACTTTGCCATCAAACTCAACTTTAGCCGGTGAAACATTCACAACTGATTCATCTGCCACAGAGCAACCATCCAATATTTCTGGTATCATTACTGAAAGCTCTAACGCTACTACTATAACAAAGGATTCTACACAATCAAAAGTAACAACAGTGTCTAGTTCAAACGTGACAGCAGAATCATTAGCCCCCGAAGAAGTTTCAAACATAACAAGTGCTCCAACGATAGATTCTAAAATGTCAGAGACTATAAACATGACAGAATCGCCATATACTGAAAATGCTACAATATATGACATGACATTTGAAAACACTACAGACTTTTATTACCTAAATGAAACAACCACGAGTGTTATTTCTAATGCGACAATCTCGGACAGTGCAGCTGTGATTTTACCAGATCTTAGTGCAAGTAATGAAACTGTTGGTATAAAACATTCAAGCAACGAAACAACTTTATCAAGTGAAGTTAAAACTAATGAAAGTGTCATTGCCTCTGAGATGTTCTCATCTTTGCCATTGAACTAATCACTCACGTATTATATTATAATCAAAGTACAAATGAGCTGGGATCTGGAAAAGGGTATGTCTCTCATTGTATTTGAGAACAACATGGATTCAGATCAGTCTGCGTATACACGCAGTCTGATCAGGATTCATGTTGTTCTCCAATAGCTTCTTCATGGTATGTAACAGCTATAAAAGATCAGCAGTGATATTCATCAGACTGTATTGTGGTAGAGATACAGATAAGAGGGTGTTGGTGGATTTTAAAAATGCAATATTTCATTTATCGTTCGTCAAACCATATATTGTGGGTACTCATTAGAATCGTCTCAACGAGACGATTCAAATGAGCACCCTCAATATAGGGTTTGGATTAAAAAACAAATTTAGAATGCCTTTAAATCATATGCTAACATTGTTCTGTTATGGCGCAGGTATATCTCAAGTGCTTTCAGCTCTTTTTCTAGATCCAGGATCAAATACATTAAACGAGTCTGGATCTGGAAAAATGTCCCTTATAGCATTTTTTTTAAAAATTGAGTTTGAAGATAAGCCTGTTGTCAAATGCAGTGCAATATGCATCCGTGCTGCTCTTTTTACGTTACTACAGGTCACTAAGAAGCTATTAGAGAACAACATGGATCCTTATCAGACTGTGCGTATGCACAGACTGATTTGGATCTATGTTGGGCTCAATAGCCTTAAGGGACGTTTTTCCAGATCCTAAATTTTTCAAATGATGTTCATATCACGCGAAGTTTGAAGTCAGAAAGAGTGGTAACAATAGGTCAATTTGTGTGGAGTTGCGTCTGTGGACCTTTTTGGTAGCTAAAAGGGCGAAAGTTTCGTCATTACATTTCAATTTCTTGAAATGTGTTCATACTGTGGGATTTAATTTTTGAAATATGTTCGTAACATGTCATAATGCTTTGAACAATCGCAGACATTGTGTCGTTATACTTAGTTGAAAGGGAAGGGAATGATGGAACCTAATAAGTAAGCCCACACGGCTGAAATAGTCACGTTTTTATTAGCGAAATGTTACACAGTTATCAGCAAATATGATAATTCTTAAAGATACATGTATGTAAAAATGCAACCTATGCGAATGCATATTCACAAGCACTTTTCAAACGTAGCACCGAAACCATAGTTTGAAAATATGCTGATAATTATACATATATTTTTCAAATGTTCATAATACATAAATTACATAGAAAAGTGTAAGTTTGTTGGCTACAAATGCAGAAACGGGTCAATGTATTTACTATCAACACAATTTGATTTGTCAAAGGCACATATTTATACTCACAAGCAATGAATTATATACATTATGTACATTCTATTCAAATTCTACGGAAAGCACCAATCCTAGTCTCAGCAATTTCTTGTAATCGAGCCTATAGGTCCAGGAAATGGTCATTTATACAATTTGAGACAAATAATGTATCCAGAAATAGATCAGCCAGCATAAAGTCACAATCAGTACTTAATTAATATATCGATGCTTTTCAACAAAAAACTCACAACTGCAGCTTGTTTTAAGCTGCAGATACGAGGTTTTTGTTGAAAAGCAGCGATATTTTCTTAAAGCTTATTCAGCAATGCAGAAATAACCGGAATTCAGATTGAAACCTGGTAAGACTACATTAAAGCACATAACAGACTGATCTAGGTCAATATTTGTTTCAAATGTCAAAAAGGTCCCTATCAAAGTCTAGGCTCAAATGAATCGCATTGTTAACTAGCGTTTATAACTATTTATGTGCTAAAGTAATCATAAATATGCCTATCGCTGTTTTTCAACGAACACATCAAAAGCACAGTTGTAGTTACGTAAATTTGTTGAAAATTTTGTTGAAAAGCGACTATACGAGGGGTGATCCAAAAGTTCGTAAAACGGACTCATTACTTCCATATTACTAGCTTAGACAGTGTATAGATTTGTAATATTGTAGTTTAAGATCTATAGACTCTATTAAAATGAAAAGATTTACCAAACAAAATTTAGTACCCGTAAACTGTGTTACCATAGAAACGCAGGTACGCCTGGGCGGGGGAGCACATAAAGATAATACATGGTCGTTAATTAAATAGAATTTTCTGTAATTTGAGCAAAAATACTTTGACGCAAATTATTATTACGCAAGTATGACATCCTTACGTCAAGTTGGATATGTTGTTGTAGAAGTTGCTACGAAAACACTACATTTTCTCTAAGATAGAACAAACCAAGGGAAATGCGACATGACGTCAGCACTTAATTAGAATATCGGTCAGGCATAACATTCTGCCTCGATCTTAGTCGTACGCCAACACAGGCGTTAAAATATTAAAGAAAACGAGTATAAGGTGCTGTAGGGAAATTGTGTGTAAGTTGCACTCGAGAGTCTAACTTTAATAATGGATAATTGATGCAGTGATAGTCTTGCAATCAGCCACAGCCTGATTAACGACGTCAGAAATGGGGTAAATAGGCATAGACTTCGATTTGATCGCAAGCCGATCTTAAAACAGACACACTGAACATTGTTCAACATTCCGATTCTAAATATTATGAGTAAGCTTTCAGCACAAGTATATCTTAGGCACAGAATTGTATGAGAGTAAATAGGGCCTTTAAAAATAAAGGTTCATAATCGTGTGAAGATGACGTCGCATTTGACGTTCTTGCTCCCCCGCCTCGCGCATGGTCTTTGTCTAAAATTCATCACTGTACACAAACTGTTATATGTACACAACTAAAACTTTCCATGTTTTTTTTTAAAGATGTCACAGTTAATGACTGTATAACTTTTGTTTTGATAGTCAACACTCCTGAAATTTTATTAACCCATTTTACGAACTTTTGGATCACCCCTCGTATGTTGACAAAAAGTGTAATCAGCACCTTTCTCTGCCTAATATAGCTCACGATAAATGACCTGGCAGACTATCTATAGCTATAAGCTAGAGATGCTCTGCCATGTCATTTGTCGAAACTTATTCACTGTATTTGTATTTTCTATCATCAAATATATCATCGGTGTAAAAGCAAAACCTCATAACTACAGCTTTATCCAAGCTTTAGTTACGAGGTTTTGCATAAACATCGACGATATGAAACTTACTTGTCATAATACTTGTATAAATATGCACATGTATATGTATATAAAATGGTATAATACAGATATGATATATGTTCATGTAATAAAAATTAATGAATAAATACTATATTTATAGATTTGTAGACATGCTTTTGTTTAAGAAACCGTCGCTTCAACTTTTGTTTCATCTTCTGAAACTCAGATGTCTCTCCATAAATGTGTCGAACCAGTCGTTTCAGGGGATGTATCAAAACGTACAATTAAACTGCACGGCCATTGTCATATCTTATATCTACGAGTATGTCAAATGACTGAGGTTTTTTAACTCTCTGACATCAAACTATCCAATTCTACCAGCATGTTCACGCCATATTTCATTTTGTTTCTTCTAGTTCGAAGAAGCTAATGAACTCAACAACATTGTTTGTGATAACTTTCAACTTCCACATTTTACCCTCTTTAAGCCTTTCCAAAACAAGACCTGATTCTGACGTCCTAATAGAGAAGGCTTTGGAAAACCTTGAAACAAAAGAAGAAACTGCTGATAACCAGCAATTTCTCCTTTTGTCTCAATATTTACTATGTTATAACATACACAAATCTCATCTCTATAAATATTCATTTTGTCGTCTGCAACAGCCTTCAAATATGATCACCCTAAAATTGTATCGTTTGGGAAAGGCATCAGGTTTTATAGTTTAATCATGCGGATTAACAAACATTTCACTAACATGTATTGGGATAATACGGCCCTACCCTTTCTAATCTTGCAGTGAAATCACAGCACACCTTGTAAAACTTGACAGCCACAGAGACAAAACAACTGTGTCGCAAAGAGCTCGGACTTACCCACAGGCATAAGCCGCATAACGTTGGCGGGAGATCAAAACCTCGTAACTACAGCTTGAAAAAGGTGAAGTTACCAGGTTTTGACCTCTCACCGATGATATTTCTAATCACGTTCAAATTTTTGATTTCGAATTACTTATTTCATTGTCCCTCTTTTTCACAACGACTTTAGTCTTTGTATTTGCATCTGCGGTATTAGTTTGTTTATCTTTTCTATTTCCACTGGAAAAGAGAAACTTAAAATTCGACGTTGTTTTCATCGGTAAACGCATAAACCCGCCACTCATTAGACTTTCAGCTACGACATCTTTTGGTCTTTTTGTGTCTGTTTTATTTACATTCAGGGCTACCCCACTTGCATTACCCATTTTGTTCACCTCAAAAAGTTTGACACTTTTAATAGCAGATGCACCGTCTTTGGTGTTTAGATTGGCGATATAATTGTTTTTATCTTCTCGCGTAATTCCGATGGTTGTTGATTTAACATTTTGAAAGTCGGTTACACTTTGAACGCCCCTTGGTATATATGTTGTTGTATCTGATGTTGAAACAGACAAAACTGTGGTAGAAGCTTCGGTTGATATTTCATCATATAGATAGTCTACAGATTCCGTAGTCTTTTCTTCATTCGATGTTGTTACATTCAGTAGTCCAATTTGTTCAGTGATAGACGCAGGAGTAGGTGCAGCCGAGGTCCCTGTGCTTTCTACTTTTGGAGCAACAGTTGATTTGTCAGACGTTATTGTCTTTTCTGATTCATGGTAAGCTGTTTGAGTAACTTTCGGCTTATAATCTATTTTAGTCGACAAAGTAGTGACAGTACTGTGTCTTTTTGCGTCTGTTACTTTTTCTGTAGCGTTATCATTTTGGCGTTTGCTTGTTTTCGTTGTTGTGTCGTATTTTTCAAGTTCAGGCTTCTTTGTGTATTTACCTTTAGTCACTGAGGAAATCATTTCTGTTATCGATTCAACAAGTTTTGCCTTATCTAGATAAGCATTTACTGCTTCTGATACCTCTTGCTTAATATTTGTAGTTTGTTTCAGATTAGCGGTACTCTTGTTTACCGTAATATTAGGTGTAGTAGTTTCTGGGCTTTCTGTCGTTCCGTTGTTTGCTAAAATTTCAAGCGTCGTATTGTTTAAATCAGAAGAAGATATAGCTGAGTTCTTTGCTGTAGAATCAGGTTGTATATCAGCCGGTGTCACTTTCGTATTGGCACCGACTTCAGTAAGAGTACCATTTGTATCGGTAGTGACTTCTATTTGAGTCTCTTTTATATCTACAGTGACTATGGTTGGATTATCTTTTGTACCAGTAGCGGCTCCAGTTGGAGTATCTTTCGTTTTGGTAGTGGCATCTGTTTCTTTTGCATATGCGGTGACTTCAGTTGGAGTCTCCTTTGCATCTAGAGTGACTTTAATTGGAATCTCTTTTGCATCTGTAGTGACTTCCCTTGGAGTTTCTTTTGTATCGGCAGTGACTTCTGTTTTAGTATCTTTTATATTTGTGGTGACTATATTAGGGGTTTCTTTTGTATCTGTAGTGACTTCAGATTTATTATCAGTTTTATCACCCATTACTTCAGGTAGGAAATCTATAAAACCTCCGGTCTTCGGGAAAATAAGACCAGTGTTTTCAAATATGTTCCTGTATCTTTCTTTTGGTTTCGAATCCTTCTTCAGAACGGACTCATTGTTTGTATTTCTGCAATGATGAATGCGTATATTAGTCTTGAAAAGTTGATCTTACTCAACCCGTTACCAGAAGGCAAAATTTTAGACTGGTTTGAATTCAAAGATGGTGCAGACGACGATTTGAACTGAATCATATATGATGTTTTTGTCTTGCACGGCCGCTTATCTACTAAATCACAACATTTTGTTGTGTATGAAAAAAGGTTTAGAGGATATCCGGTTGGCAGTTAGAGGAGCCGACAAATCGGCGGTTGAAAGGTGAGTCTCGTCTTTAAATCGAAATGTTCTTGTTTCTAGCTCGAAAATAAAAAATCGGAGAACGTCATACAACCCTTTATTCATTTTCACATATTTGTGAGCCCCATCCAAACCCCGATTTCCAGAGATTGAACGGAAATTCATTTTCTCCCGTTGCAAGGGTAGCCCCAATATTGACATTTCGTCAATCCTGATGAGCGTTTGTCTACTTTCTGAGGATGAATGGCCCAAAACCTGTGCGTATTATAAAATAGTTGTATATAAATTACATCGTGCAAACAATATTTTAATAACTTACTGTCGATCTTTGAAGAAAATCAGTTCTTCCGGTCAATTTGTGCGTTAAAGGATAGGTTGTGAGTAAGAGGATAGGCTGTGATTTAGATGACAGAATGCATTCTTCGCATTTAATACCATTTGTCATTGTTAAAATATGCGAATTAAGTCAAACCGAAATACTCTCATTACTAGACTAGTCTTGTCCTAAGATTTACCCTTATTTCACTTCAGAATCACTTTGTCGTTTTTATTTGACAGAGTACGAGTTCATTGTGATATGATATAGAAAATCCGTTTTTACACACCAGTTATATATCATATTACATTATCTCATCTAAATGAATGTAAGGTTCTTATGCATAATAGATTTATAACAATGTTTGATATAAACATTCACTATCATTTGTGTTTCTTTCTGTCTGTCTGTACTCTGTGCGTCTTCATGTGAACTTTTATACTATTCCAAGTAAATACTGTGCAATATTCTAACCATTTTTGTATGCTCTAAAGTAGCCTCTTTAGAATACAATGCGTAAGAAGTGGAAAAACCGGAGACAATAAAGACGTGCCAAAAATACAGGGACCCGTATTACTAACGATCGTACATTTGATTTTTGCATAATTACTTGTAACAACAGCCCTGATTGGCTCAGTCGGATTTGTCGTGCAATCAGATGTCTTGTTACACAGTTTACACAAAAACTTGATCATAAGATGTTTAGTAATACGTGGCCCAGGTCTGTAAATCTTGTTTATCCATAGATCTTCTTGTTCATTAATTCAATATGTTTAATATTAAGTCATCAATCATATAGGCCTACGAATTGATACATTAATAAATTTTGCAAGTTGTAACATACATTAAAGTTGAACTTTGTGAAATCCGTACTCTCTTAGTAATCTCTTCTTTTGTGTCAATACTTTACAATCCCTTTCTAATAAGTACGTTATACAATGCTTTGTATGAGAAAGGGTTAAAGAATCCCATGTAAAAGCAACGGAACAAGAGATTTCTTCAAAAATCCTATCCCATACAAGATATATTTTATAACTCCCTTTTAAAGTAGTTTCGGAAAACATCGAGAGAAATAAGAAATTTTTGATGATCAGCCCTTCCCTCAATATTTACGCCATCAAACATATACTTCTCACATCTGTAATTCTTTATAAATAAAGCAGTTCAAAATTGTGTCATTTTGAAAACACTTTACCCATTACCAAAATGGCTAAATATTTGACTTTTCCAAAGCAAAAGATGTAGCAGACATGAATATCAGGTGTACGAAATTTTAAAAAGAGAACACACAAACGCCCTCTTAATTTAAATTTTCATTTTAGATTATCACATGCAGATGGGCAGACAAGCAGACAATGTTAAAGGTCTGTGTCCCTGATCTTTCAATTTACTGGGCGTAAAAAATACGTTATGCCATTTCACTCACCCTTTAAAAAGAACTGATTTTCTTCAAAGATCGACAGTAAGTTATTAAAATATTGTTTGCACGATGTAATTTATATACAACTATTTTATTATACACACAGGTTTTGGGCCATTCATCCTCAGAAAGTAGACAAACGCTCATCAGGATTGACGAAATGTCAATATTGGGGCTACCCTTGCAACGGGAGAAAATGAATTTCCGTTCAATCTCTGGAAATCGGGGTTTGGATGGGGCTCACAAATATGTGAAAATGAATAAAGGGTTGTATGACATTCTCCGATTTTTTATTTTCGAGCTAGAAACAAGAACATTTCGATTAAAAGACGAGACTCGCCTTTCACCCGCCGATTTGTCGGCTCCTCTAACTGCCAACCGGATATCCTCTAAACTTTTTTTCATACACAACAAAATGTTGTGATTTAGTAGATAAGCGGCCGTGTCTTGTTTGGTAGGAAACATTGTGGCAAATGAAAAAATTGCCCGTCACAAGCAATTTCTTCATTCTTAATGATAGTTTCCAAGGCCATTGGGGCGTCGAAATGCGTCATTATGTGAATTTAGTGACATATTATTATGTAGATCTATAACATAAAGTTATGATTAAGTCAAAATCATTTTAATCTAACCTAGGTCTAAATGCATGTCCCGTTCATATGAAATGGGCTAAGGATCTAATATTGTGCCGTTACCGTTTATAATCCAAGAAACACCCACACATATTTAAGAATGGGGGTAAAAAGCAGCTTTCAAATGAGATCAACATTTTCCCTAAACACGAGCTGATTTTGAAATTCTCAATAAAGAATGTTTTGGAAATTATTGAGACAAAAGAAGTGGTCATAAACACCATTTTATTTTGTCCCAATATTTTCTGTGTCATACCAAAATGTTAATTTTTATGAATGGTCACTATGCCATGATAAGCTTTCAAATGAGACCACCCTAAATTACCGTTTGGAAAGGCTTAATTTCATACCTAGTATCTGCAAGATGTTTAAGGGCTCGTAGAAACTTCTCCTTGAGTGTGTACCCGTCACTTGGTTTAACGTCTATTTCAATATGTAAACCCTCCAATCCTTTTGTAAACCTGTAAATACATGTCCATGTATATCATCGCTTTTTCAACAAAAAACTGCAGGTACGATGTTTTGTAGAAAAGCAGTGATATAATGCAAGAATTAGTTTGTAGCGAATTTGTCTTGCTTTGCAAATTACTACTGATACATCACAAGCATATTTTCTCAAAGTTAACTTCTATTTCTTTACCTGCAAGAGAATATATCATTATGAAAAATCTAAAAGAAAAATGTTGTTAATATGAAGAGTTGACTGTACTTTTCATAATAGTGGTTAACCACAGTTCATATGTCTTTGCATGTATGTGTGAACTGGAATTTGAACGGGAACTAAATCATTGATACCAATAATTTGAATTCAACATAGTTATTTCCCTTTGATCAGAGCATTACGTCCGTGGAAACGCTAAGAAAATAATGACGCAGTACTTTATGACGTTGGCGCCTTTATTGTTAAGGTAGTCCACCGCTAATGAGATTCAAGCGACGTCTTAATCTATATTGCAAAGTCGTTTAAATTAACAATCGTTATGTATCCGAAACCATTCGTGCGTCGTCATAAACATTCAGCTGTAGAGACGTCGCGCACGGTATTGGGGAATTTTCCAAAAAACGCTACCCTCTGCGATTCCTAACTGAATTTTTTAAGAACAGTTTTCCTTCTCAAAACTTTGTTATATATCAAAATAACCGCAAAACCATGATCTTTTTTTATGACATACTATTTTCAGCTTGTTAGTTCATATAAATTTACTAGAAAGACTTTTTGTTCGTAAATAAGGCGAAAAAACGCGTGTAACATGTAACATAAATTTTCAACGGCGACGGATATTTATAAACAACTTTGCGATTAAGTAACGTCAAACACATTGAAAAATATATCATTTGACAGTGGAAATGCTGTAGAATGTTTTGCCGAACGAAAATCAAATTTTGATGTCGATAACGCAAATAAGCCCGGGTTGTGCACGAAAAATTGCAGTGTAACAATTAGAATTACGTCGTAGAAAAATTCACAATTTCGTTTGATATTTTGTGAATTAATGACTGAAATGCAACAAAACTTGATATAAGAAATATTATTTTTCTCTATTTCTATAATATATACAAGAAAATTAGTTAGCATAATAAACGAAGCATTTATGATATAAAATGCGTGTGGACAGAAATTGTTTCAGGTCGTTCAAAACTCTACTTTTTTACCCTTTAGAGTTTAAAAAATACCGGTTCCCTTATTCATACAACGATTTAATTTCAATATGGAAATATTATTTTTTTCTTGTTTGTTATATCAAAATTTCAACACAAAGTAATGAAACGTAAAAAAGATATTCAAATTTGTTCGTGTGGACAGAATTTTTATAAACGTATTTTTTTTTTATTGACGTAGCCTTAAAAGTACCTATGTGGCCCATTTTAAGACGAAAATAAAACGAATCAAAGTGAAGTTAAAGCTTAAGAAGTGCAAAAGACAGAAAAGGTAGAGATTTTCTTAAAACATGGTCCTGTCTTTTTAAATCACATTAGTTTGTACAGAGAGTAAGCATTAAAAGCACAGTATAACCGTCTACGTAAAAACTTCAACGTTACGTAATTATTAGAATAATGACGTTCGCTGGTTTGACGTTACATTTAGTTCCCCAATACCGTGCGCGACGTCTAGAACGTTCCAACGCCGAATATACAAATGTATACGACGTTGCCCGAATATTCAGATGTCGGTGAATCTCGTTAGGGCTGGACTACCTTAAGGCAACCTCGATTGTCTTAGAAATTACGGGACCACGATTCTTAACCCATTACCACACTCTTTACCACTGACTGTTTTTGACTCCTCACAAGAAAATGGATTTTGAAAACATTGTGTAAATTGAAGAAATTGCTTGTCACAAGCAATTTCTTCATTTCCCACAATCTTTTCTACCCAAAAAGACGAAAAAATGTAGAATTTCATTCATTTTAACTTGTCGTCTGCAATATCTTTGAATTTGGAACAGTCCATCATTTTGTCGTTTGGTAATGGGTTAACAAGAGGGCCATGATGGCCCTAGATCGCTCACCTGAAATTTTTTGCCTTGTTGAAATAAACATTTTGACCTGTATAGCAGCAAATTAAGAATTTTGCAATAAAGCCACTTTTCCTCAATTTTTCAAAAGAATGAAACACAATTCAGCCTTTTCAAAAGTGTTTGCTCTTTTGCCCTTTTTCTGATGCCGCTGCACTAAGAGCTTTGATATTAATCAAATTCTTATAACAACTTTGAAAGTCCTTCACCCAAAGATCATTCATGTGAAGTTTTAAGAATATTGGCCAACTACATGTAGTAAGCCAGAAGATTTTTAAAAGATTTGGCAATTTTCCCCTTTTGTCATGCCGCGGCAGTCAAAGGCTTTGATGGCATCAAAGTCTCTCAAAAACTTTGAAAGCCCTTCACCCAAGGATCATTCATGGGAAGTTTCAAGAAGATTGGCCACCTAGTTGAAGGCAGAAGATTTTTACAAGATTTGGCTATTTTTCCCTTTTCTCATGCCACCGCAGCCAAAGCCTTTGATGGAATCAAATTCTTTTAACAACTTTGAAAGCCCTTCACCCATGGATAATTCATATTAAGTTACAAGAATATTGGCCTACTAGTTAGGCAGAAGAAGATTTTTTAAATGATTTGGCTATTTTCCCCTTTTCTTATGCCACGGCAGTCAAAGGCTTTGATGGAATCCAAGTCTTGCAAAAAGTTTGAAAGTCCTTCACCCAAGGATCATTCATGGGAAGTTTCAAGAATATTTGCTTGCTAATTAGGCAGAAGAAGATTTTTAAAAGATTTGGCTATTTTCCCCTTTTCTCGTGCCGCGGCAGCCAAAGTCTTTGATGGAATCAAATTCTTTTAACAACTTTGAAAGCCCTTCATTCAAAGATCATTCATGTGAAGTCTCAAGAATATTGGCCTACTGGTTAGACAGAAGAAGATTTTTAAAAGATTTGGCTATTTTCCGCTTTTCTCGTGCCGCGGCAGCCAGAGTCTTTGATGGAATCAAATTCTTTTAACAACTTTGAAAGCCCTTCACCCAAAGATCATTCCTGCCAAGTTTCAAGAAGATTGGTCCACTGGTTTAGGAGGAGAAGATCTTTAAAGAAATTGTGGACGGACGGACGGACGGCCGGACGGCCGGACGGACGGACGACGGACAACGACCGATCACAATACCTCACCTTGAGCACTTTGTGCTCAGGTGAGCTAAAAAGCACTTACTTGAGAATGGTGTCACAACTTTGCAATCCTCTGTCTATTGGGAATCTTGAATCATTTAGCATACTCAGAACCTGTAAATAATAAGATAGACCACACAAATGAGATTTACGCGACGTAGGAATTATTCGGGCGATGTCGTAAACGTTCGGCGGTGGAACGTTCCACCACCGAACGTTTCCGACGTCGTCCGAATAGGTAGGATTCGTAAGATACGTAACGAAGGTTAATGACGTCGTGTGAATAATTTTGTCGTCGCGTGAATATCAAAAGTGGTGGACTATGTTAACATAAAAATAATTATTACCATGGAAAAAACGGATGAAAGCGAATTCCTTGAAATTGAACTATAGATGTAGAAACATCATAACTATTCATTTGTATAAACTGTGATCCGTCTCACTAAAAAGGCCGATCTATATAGTGTAAAGAATATCGACACTAATAAACCTGCGCAATCGGCACAAACAGACCAGGATCGAAACTTTGCACTCCACGGTCATTATCCCTAAAATGGTTCAGTTTATTTTCATGCGTTCATTTTTACTTGTTATAACTCACGATAAATGGCATGGCAGAATAGCACGTGCATATCGAATGAGATGCTCTGCCATCGTCAGTTATACGATATTTGCAAAATATGAACATAATTATGAACAATTCTTGCATAAAGGCTAGTGTCATGTAAAATGAAACCAGTAGTAGCATTTATAATAACGATTGTGAATGATTTAGGATAATAAAAGCTAAACATGCGTCATGTCAAATGAAATTAGCAATAATTAATACGAACCAGGTTGCAGAATTGGTCTGTCAGAGCTCTTCTTTCGGGGCCTTCCAAATCGGCATCCACGTACGAAACTGAAGGGGAAAATAAGAAAAAATGATTTGTTAGATTTGTTTGCATGAACATAGTTTTGAAGTAGACACTGGGGTAAATAAAAGTATAGTGTATAATAATTGAGCCAGGATAATAAAAAAGGCCCTATAAGGCTTTTGAGCCAAACATGGTTCAAGATCAGCCTGCCTATACACGCAGTCTGATCTTGAACCATGTTGTTCTTCAATAGTTTCTTGTTGACATGTATCAACCACGAGACAGCAGCATAGACCCCAGTATCCCAATCAGACTGCATTT
The DNA here is from genome assembly GCA_963680895.1 of Fragum sueziense. Taxonomy (NCBI): domain Eukaryota; kingdom Metazoa; phylum Mollusca; class Bivalvia; order Cardiida; family Cardiidae; genus Fragum; species Fragum sueziense. Next base: position 7,183,225 of record OY804607.1, read on the forward strand.
AGGCACAGAGTAATCTGAAAGTGTAATAGACTAAAATCAGATCCTGGTTCATTTATGATTTCTTAACCCCGGAGTCTTTTAATTCCTTTCACGGAATCGTTTTCTTTCATTCAATAAACTTTTTTATGCTATATTTTTGCTTCCTCCGGAAGCAATTTAATGCGCGAGTATATGTTTTCTACATTCAAACGAAGGGAAACGGCAAATTTAGGTAAAGTGTGATTTACATGTCAATTTGATATGTAAGTATTAGTTTCTGATTTGACATTTTACTGTTTTCAACACGTTCAATTGACCTAGATAGTGTTGACATTGACGACGACGACGACAACGACGACGACGACAACGACAACAACGACAACAACAACAAAAACAACATTTGCAATACTCTTTGACTTTCAATAAGATGTAGACTCGCCTAATTACGATTATCTAAAGAACCCACCCAAACATGGGCCTACGTAGATTCATGGTATGATGAATTTCTTTTTGACCCAAATGAACAGTATGATTGTTGCAAGAATGTTGTATGGAACAAAAAATCATTATTTGGTGCTATTTGCATTCGACTCATTGCATTTCAAAATGAATAACTTTATTTAAAGTTAAAAAAAGCAAAGAAAACGCAATTAATTCACTTTGAAGAAAAAATGTACATGTACATATTTTTTTTATATATTATATACATGTATATCTAATGTATTCCTTGTAAATGGCGCGATACTTTGGTTTGAAATTTTCAGAATTCAAATAAGAAAAAAAACTTGGAAATATAAAGGACCTCTACTGATAAGGCGAGAAATCTCCCTAAAAGGCTCAAATGGAAAAGTCATTTTTCAAAACATGCAAATTGATTATTATTTCGAACTGTATTGTTAGATATGTATCTTAATCATATGAAAACTGATTTTGTACGATCGAAACGATTCGACAGGTACAGATAACTCTTGGTTTCTGTACCTACCCCCAAAATTACATTTTCTTACCCCACCATTATTCATTAAACCAGATTTAAGTTTTCTTTAGTTTTATAAGCAAAAAAATTTCTGTAAATGTAAGGACAATTGGTGTTGAAATCATAAACCATTTTTCGATTTGTCCTTAATGCGCATGCGCATCATTGAAACGAGTTTAAAGGCGAAATCTTCCCGCCAAAATTATGGCATATGGTATATGAGTACTATTTTTAGTATAAAAGTATGTTCCCCCCGTGACCCAGCAAATCCTTTTCACCAAGGAAGCCTATGATCCAGTTACACAACATATGTCAATGGGAAGCTGGGTCAAGGGGGGGAACGATGTTAGCCAGCCTTGGGAAGGTAGGTATGCCTCGGTTTTTGGCGGGAAAGTGCGCGTTTAAAGTTGTTTCAATGGTGCGCATGCGCAATACGGACAAAACCAAAGCTGCCATATGATGTCAACACCATTTATCCCTGTATCTGTAGAAAATAAATTGCAAATAAAAATAAAAGAATCTTCATTTTACCTCTTTGAATACCGGTAGTGTAAGAAAACGAAACCATTTAGGTGGGTACTAAAATCAAGAGTTATCTGCACCTATAGAACTTTTAAAATGACATAAAAATCGGTGTTTATTTCCTTTATTTGCCTACCTAACCATAAAGCTTAATTTTGTTTCTCAATTTGTTAGTTTTGAGAATTGACCCATCGAGCTGAGCCTTTTAGGGAGAATTCTCGCCTTATCCGTATAGGTCCTTTGTGTCGTATGGGAAAAGGTTATTAAAGTGTAGCGAGTAAAGTGTCCTAGTCCAAAGACCGAAGGGCGAGAGGGGATGGTTTTGATTTATACGTTTTTGGGCTCGATTTTGACGTGTATGTGGACTTGTAACTTGTCATGTAAAAATAGAATAGGAAACAATTTTTAACAATTTTCCACATAATGGCGCTTATTGACACCCCAAAAAGATTAAGGCTTTGGATCATTTGTGGAAACTGAAGAAACTGCCTGTGTCCTTTATATTTCATTTCCCTAATAAATATATCCACAACAATTTTGGATTTGGGTCTGGTAATCGGTTAACCCTTTCCAAAACAAGACCTGGTTTTGACATGCCTAGAATGATAGGCTTAGGAAAACATTGAGACAAAAGAAGAAACTGCTGATAACCAGCAGTTTCTCCTTTCGCCTCAATATTTTCTGTGCTATATTTTATACAAATCCTTCCTCTAACAACATCCATTTTGACACCAGAAGCACCTTTCAATTTTGATTACCCTAAATTTTTGACGTTTGGGAAAGGGTTAAATCATTCCACAGACGTCAATAAATGGACAGGTCATAAAGAGTCTGCAGGCAAAAAAAATGATGTTGATTAAAATATAATTTGAATTTAATATGGTCCAGAAGATATTGAGACAAATTGAGAAAATGTTGATCATCAGCATATCCTCTTTTATCTCAAAGGTTTCTCAAGCATAGGCTACCTTTTCAGGGTAATTCGAGTCTTCTCTAATGAAAATTCGCTCTCTGATATTTGGATGTCGCTATTTAGCGATAGCGACATCCAGATATCAAAGAGCGAATTTTCATCAGAGAAGACTCGGATTACATTTCAGGGATGTAAAACCATGATATGTTTGGGAAAGGCTTAAAACTCTACAGCAGACGACAAAAACTGTCGAACTATTCGAAGGTAATATAGACGTCTAAACTACCAAGGTGTTGTTTGGAAAGTGTTACTTTTCAAAATATGAAAAAAAAAGACGACAAAAATGTTACTGGAAAAAATAAGTTTACAAGTTAGAACATTGAAATGCTAAATATGTTAAATGATTAAATGAATGACAAAGGCGGATCAAGGATTTTTTTCCAAGCCCAACGATTTTTTCCATGGGGAGGGGGAGGAGGGCCCAACCCCAAATAATGGCTTTTAAGTTTTTCGCCAATGCCAGGGGGACCCCCGACCCCCTCTAGATCCGCCCCTGAATGGGGTTTAATACCCCTTTTTGACTGTTATAGCCATATCGCGGTCGTTGGAGCGCATAACCATAGATTCCTGGCACCCCTCTTACAATAATTTCGTATATATATACCATCGCCTTTCAACAAAAACCTCGTAACGGCAGCTTAAAAAAGCTGCAGTTACGAGGGTTTTTGTTGAAAAGCGACGATATACTCGTGATATACAGCACAAACACACATTAGGCCTACCTGTAACTTTTTTCATCAGCTCGGCCTTTTCATAAGAACACGATTTTTCATTTAGTTTTGAGAAGGTTTTACTCTCTCTAATAGGGTATGAAAGCAGAATGCATTTACAATACTTTAGCTTGGCATTTTCAGGAATTACATAAAAACGTGCTCTTTCAGAAAAAAATATAAATAAAAGTAGAATTTACCAGAAAATACCAACGGAATGCCTAGAGTTTGTACTAGAGTACAAAACATGTTAACACCAGCCAGTATTTGTAACCTGGTAATATGGGTCAATACCTTAATTGACATTAAAAAATCATTTAACCCATTCCCAAACGGCAAAATTTTAGGGTAGTCTTATTCAAAAGCTGCCACATATGACAAAATTGAAGATATTAAAGATAGAATTTGTGTAAAATATGAAATAGGAAATATTGAGACAAAAGATGATTATCAGCAGTTTCATCTTTTGTTTCAATGTTTTCCCAAGCCTGTCCAATTAGGGGCGTCAAAACGAGGCCCCGGTTTCTCGAAAAAAAAAAAAAAAAAAAAAAAAAAAAACCTTAAGTACGTTCTCAGACTGAAATCTGAGCACCGTGCTCAAATCGCACGAAATCCACGTGGACTTCAATCGAATACCCTTCAACTTTGGAGAATCTTCCATTGAATTTGAGCATGTTCTCATGAGTATGTAAAAGTTTTTTTTTTCCGAGAAACCGGGACCAGGTCTTGTTTGGGAAAGGGTTTAGGAGAGGTCAATTTTAATTAGCTTTTGTCGAGCATGTAGTGAGAATAAGGTGAAAATATGTCAGGAAAAATAATGATTTATGTTTGCCAATCAAATTAAAAGCGCGTGTTTCTTAATTGCCGCTGGCCAAACCTCATGTCCAACCAACTTTTTCCATCATTATATTTTTTTTCCTTTTCGTATTGATATCCTTTACAAAATCATGACTACATGTAGTAATTTATGAGCAGTGATTTGTTTTCTTTTCGAAAAGATATGTCTGAAGGTAGTTCACCCCTAATGAGATTGGCGCGACGTCGGAATTATTCGGGCGACGTCGAAAACATTAGGCGGTGGAACGTTCCACCGCCGAATGTTTTCGACGTATCCCGACTAGGTTCGGATACGTTACGAATGTTAAACGACGTCGCACGAATAATTTCGACGTCACGTGAATCTCATTAGGGGTGGTATATCTTAAGACTAGGCAACCTGAATTATGTAGTTTCTCGAAAAATATTTTAAATTGCATATTAAGTCTTCTCTATGTTAAAAATGTCTTAAGTACAGCTTAAAGAAGCTGTAGTTATGACGTTTTAGAACGTAACCGAAGAATTGATATCTATACTTGATTGAACTTGACAACTTATTGTCAGGTTCAAACTAATATTATGACAGCTTTCACAGAATTCATATGAGGCCAAACTACCGGTCATGACGGGGGTTTTGAACATATACAAATAGGGTGTCCGTTTTTATAGCATTACACAATTTTGACTGAATTTCTATATGGAAAAATGAAATAACTAAGCTACAGAGGAGGGTGGAACGTTTGAACCCGCTAACCTACCATAAGTTCATTAAATCTCGCTTCGACAATGTTTAACCCTTTCGATGCCAGAGATTTATTTCAAAATGGCTCCGTATTTGCCAGGCCATTTTCAGGAAATTTGAAAAATTGTGTTTTCGTAAAAAATCAGCTTTAAATATATAAAATTCTTTATAAAGAACATTTAAAACTTACCAAAGTTCTGTTTTAAATCTTTTAATCCACCATTTAAAGCTCATTTTCAGATATTTTTGCTAAAAACGTGTGCAGCGAAAAATGACGAAAAATGTCAACGTCACCAACTCGTACATGTCGTCATTTTTGCTGTCTAAATAAAAAGAATCGTCACTTTCGAAGTCAGCACATATTTCCGATGGTGTATCATTATATAATCTTGCTAAAACCTCCTCATCTGTATAGAATTTACATGTTCTAAGTACATTTTATCGTAATTCAACGAGTACACTCACCATGTCCGCCATGTTGTATTTAATGTTTCAAAACAAAAAAATGCTCTGACCGGGTAACTATTTGATACTATTTTTAGGTGATCTAAATATATATTTTCTATTTTAAGATATGATTTGGAAAGCTAAGATGTTGATTGGTCGAAATGCATTACACATCATGACATATTCTAAAAATAGAACAAAATACATAAGGGTTTTTCCACAGGACGGATATACCCGTCCAACTGCACTTGGGCGACATTTTCGCAGGACGGGTATACCCGTCCTGGGGCATCGAAAGGGTAAAACATGCTCGTTATGAATGCCTAAACTGAATTTGATAACAGCCAATATAAAGCAGCATTTCACGAAAGTGGTCATTAAAGTAAACGATTTTCCTAAGACGAAGGAAAAAATGGCACTGGCCTAAAAGTGAAAATCATTACAAGTTTAGAAAGTATAAAAACGGTGGATAATCACGTGATGTAACAATTTCAGAAAATCTTCAATAAATTTGTTAATACTGGTCCGATTTGAATTCGGTTTGAAGCAGAGAAGGTGGACAGACGTCACACATTAGATGACCGCGTTGGATTTTTGAAAAATCAATTGATAAAAAAGTTATTTAAGATAAACCAAAATTTTGGTTTATCTTCAATAACTTTTTCATCAGTTGATTTTATCACGTACAGCTTATTTCTGACGTTATTCCAACTTCTCTGCTCCAAACCGAATTTAAATTGGTCAAGTATTGACAAAAATATTGACGATTTTCTGAAATTCTAAGTCACGAGATTAGCCATCGTGATAAAGCCATAGAAGTAAGAAATAAAGGAGACGATGAAGGAGAGAAAGTAGCTTTTTCGAGCCACTTATTTCCCTTTTCCAAACCTTTTATAAACCCTTCTTGAAGAGCAACAAAAATGGATTCATGTTTTGTTTTTAACTTATCTTTGTACGATATCGATGGTTTAAGGTATTCAACCCCTAAATAGCACCAAAGAGCCAGAGGCGAAATTCGAAAAAATGCCAGTAATTCCTAAACTGCGTTACATTTCCATTCCAAATACAAATATAAGCATTTTGTATGGTTTAAAATTCAGGATTAATGAATTTTTATGGGAATATTTGACAAAAATGTTCTCCCTTGCTTATGAATATGGAGTAAGATAATATTTGTAAAGTATTTTCTTCTTGAAGCATAATCTTGAAAACCGTCACGGTGAATCAACTTATGTGAAGTGTATTCACAAGCGTGTGTAATTTGATGCATTTCGTATGGCTAGAAAGTGGTGTTTTAATTAGGGTCTGTAAACCTTAATAAGGGCATAACTCGTGGTTTAATTCACATTACAAAGAGAATTTCACCTTCGTCCATTTTTTTGCTAATTTATTGTACAAGTTATACGAATATTGACCTTTGCGTAAATCAGTGAACCTTTCCCAAACAGGACCTTGTTTTGCTGCCCATAAACTATCTTGGCGAATATTCAGTCAAAAGATAGAAAAAAATGCTGATTACCGACATGTTCTCCTGTTGTCTTTTTTGTGGTGCTAATTTATACACAAATGCTATTGTTGACAACATCTTTTATCGTCCCCACGGCTTCCAAATTGGATCAGTCTATTTGACACTTGAGAAGGGTTATTACACGATATGCGAAGACGGACACAAAATTTTTAAGTTTGTACTTAAGTTTAGACTGTTCGTGGTAAGCTACAGATAAGAATGAGTAAAACTTTTCAAAATGCAATATTTCATAACTGAATGGTTCAAATCAAAACCCTTTGTTGTGGGTACTCATTGGAATCGTCTCCACGATTCCACTGAGTACCCATAATATAGGGGTTTGATTTGAAATAACAAATTTAGAATGTCTCCATCCCCTCTTATTTGTTGCTCCGAATTTTTCAGTCTGAAAGCTGTTTTGTATCTGGAAAATGTGTCTTGGTAAAGTTAGGAATTGTGTATTTCTAGAAAATACTTAAACAAAATTTGACAAAATGTTGATTATCAGTATTTTCTTCTTTTACATCAATGTTTTTCCAATACTTTTCTACCTTAGACGTCAAATGCAAGTCTTGTTTGGGAAAGATTTAGTCTCTTTCATATGTTAAATAAAAATATGCCTATATTGCTGAGATACGATGTTAAAAGGAGAATGTTCAGATAGCTCCTTTTCGCGCGCCGGAGTAGGCTATACATAACTGACCAAAATCATGTAAATACTAGTAGTTTTTGCTCATTAATTGGTTGTTGTACAAAAAACATCTACATGACCCGATATATTTTGACCTTCTTTTGTTGGTATTTGATACACTGTTTTATTCAAACACAGAGAGCCCAATGCAAATTCGGTCAATTCCCCCAAAGATATTTAAGGTACAATACGCCTGATGGCAACTTTAGAAATTGGGGTGACAAACACTTCTGTCTGATAGTACATTATAATAGACATCTATATGTGCAATATGACAGAAATTCGTCCAGAGGTTAACTAGAAAATTGATTTTCTCTTATCCAACCCCCAACTTACAAAATTCCAATATGGCGGCCACCACTGAAAGCAAAAAAAGTATCTGAATTTTGAACATAAACATATTAAATGTGTCTAGATTTTGGTTTTTATTATCAAAAACATGTTTACCCATCGCCTGATGTGAAATGATATGACCCTTCTGCGCATATGAGAGATATTTGTTTAAATTACTGCGTGCTTATTTACAAAATAAAGCCTTATTATTTCCGAATTTGAAATTTATGCCTCTCAAACAAATGTTGACAGTGCCAGAAATAAGTCCACGCACTCTCTAAAACCGATATCAAAATTATTCTTATATGTGTAGAAACACGATAAAATCCACATATGTACATTTTATCCGTCAAAATTTGAAAATATATAAAGGTAATTCTTAGTGCCCTCATACTTTCGAACGCACTATTTCTTTCCCAAAAGAAGTCAATGTCCCAAATAAAGGGAACCGTAGCCCATATCTAATTATATGATTATAACTAAAACCCAAACGTTGTATAAGACTTTCAGAAGTTGGCAAATGATAACATATCAGTTGTGATTTCGTATGACTTGCACTATTTTAACCCTTTACCTTGTAACCAATTGAACATCGCTATTTGTAAAAAGTAATGCAAATTAATCTTTTTATAGTTTATTACAGCTTCCTTATACCACTTCTACTGGATTGCATATTGAATCTAAGGACTTAAATGGAAAAAGAATTTATAAAAAAGGGATCAAATCACGGATCAAACCACGTAACAATTAACTGACAACGAGTTTGCACTTTTGAATAAGGATCGCCGGCAAAGAAGTGATGAAAATCGAATGCGAATGTCTGAACAATGATGATCTCATCCACGCGTCGTTCTCAAACGATAGGCGTTTGATCACTACATCATAGATTTCATTAGAATACATGTATGTGTCTCCGACTGTAGGGTTTTTCGGTATATTGAGCCAATCAGTACCAATGGAAGAAACGAGAGTTATACATACTACAATTTGTTTCCTAAATAGGGAGTTTCATTAAGTATCAAAGTTTCTAATCACATACAAACTGGCGATATCAATCAAAATCATATAAAATTACACGAAAAATGTCTCTGAAAAATTGATGTTAAACGGAGAATTATACCAGAAAAAGATATTCGGGGTGTATTCGGGGAATTTTATTTACAAAGGGAAGTAATATTTAGCAATATTGTTGCTAAAAATAGATACGGAAACTGTCGACATGTGTCGAAAATGTACGACAATAGTAAAAATGCATTAGAATTATTCTACCTTAAGGGGGAATGCTCCAGTTTTTCGGAACACTCGGACTTTACTGTAGTAATTTAAATGTTTCGTACCAATATGTTTCGCTACCAGATTTTCAATAATATAACACATCATTACAATTTACCATTTTCGACGGTAAGAGTGTATTTATTATGCGAAACTGATTTTCCCAAGATGAAAATCGAATATTTAGAGCAAGACTGTCGTAAGTGTGTATGCATTTACCACTGTTTTGCGCCATTTAATTCATGTGTAGCTGATAAAAATTGCCGTAATTCACTAATAAGTGCGCTGACCTATACATTTTCTTTTTGAATTATTACCAGGACATCTTGCTTAATACAATGAGGGAGTTTTATCAAATTCTATTATGTAGAACTTGAAATATTTCCAAAAATATACAAATTTTGACATAAACCACTCCAGCTTCGTTGATCTAACCGAACACGTGAGCATGCTGTTTTATACATTTACGCATTTATATTAGCACATATTTTGGGATTTCTGTTCGTACTAAATGTAAGACGTTACTTTAAATCCGTTTTCGGGACTAAACGATGAATATACAGCTTTTTATTAGCATCTTAGTGACCTCGGACAGGTGCAAGAAATTGTGCACTTTTTCGATGTAGGGTTATGTGATACGAATGCCAATAAAATTCAAACAAGATCGCTGACCACACATTTTTACTTTATTTTTCAATTGGTAATAACATGTAATTTCAACATACAAAATATGAATAAATTCTATTATTGGGGAAAAATTTAGGAAACTGGAGCATTCCCCCTTAAAATGAAAGGAAATATGAAAAAATGGTCCTTATATTTCAAGATTGGGCCCAACCCACAGTCTGATCAAGATCCATGTTGTTCTTTCATAGCTTCCTCTTGACATGAGCCAACTGATAGAGAGCAGCATTGATCCTGATCAGACTGTATTTAGTCCACAGCCAGTATCTGGAAACATGATATCGGTGATATTCAACAAAAACCTCGTTACTGCAACACTGAGAGAAAAGAAGAAATTTTTGATAATCTGCAATTTCCATTCCCCCTCAATATTTGCTAAGCTATATAATTTTAGATGTACAAACTTTACTATATATATTTACACCATTTTCGTCGTTCTTTCAAATCGGAGAGGTAATTTATATCGTCGTTTTGAGAAAGGGCGAATCCATTCCTACAGAATGAATCTTTTTGATTTAAAAAACATCGTTTTCTACACACAGAGAAAAATGTAAATTGTCATTCGTTTGAAATTTTCGTCTGCAACATTTTTGAATTTGGACCGACCAAAAACAAAAATTTTGTCTACTGGTAATATATTAAAGGGAGATGACCACATACGGTATACACTCTTTGTAACAACCAACTGACATGGCTGCAGAGTCGGCAGTTTCCCAAAATAGCAAAAGAACTGTTTAGACCACGGCGGGGAACTAAGTGAGACAATAATTGCAGAAAATGTACAATACTTCTATCAAAACGTGACGGATTTGAAAATGAGTTGAAGCAGACAAGAAGGAAAAAAGGAACAAAACATCAAGGATTTTCTGGATGTGACGAGTCTTTTAAACAACAACTGGTAAAAGTATTAACGACCAAACAAAAACGTTTTGGTCGTCAACATTTTATCTGGCGCTGTTTAACCCTCTCCCAAACAAGACCTGGTTTCCTTAACAGAATAGGCTTGGGAAAACATTGAAACAAAAGAAGAAACTGCTGATAACCAACAGTTTCTCCTTTTTATACCCCCCACAACAAAGTTATGGGGGGGGGGGTATACTGGAATCAGGTTGTCCGTCCGTCCGTCCGTCCGTCCGTGGACATAATCTTGTGTCCTCTTCTCCTCCCACAGTTTTTGACCAATTTTTCTGAAATTTTACCAGGATGTTTCCTGTCATATGAAGTTGTGCACCTGCAATTTTCATCTTGATCCAGTGATTAGTTTTAGAGTTATGCCACTTTGAACTTTTTAATGGGGGGGGGGGAAAGTAGTCAAAATTACGGGAAGTAGTCAAAATTTACAATTTCGTTTCTGTGTTCTAACTCAAGAACCGTTTGACCTAGGATCATGAAACTTTACACAGTTGTCGGCCATGACCCAAGGAGGTGCCCTATTGTTTTGGTCAAAGGTCAAGGTCACAGTTGGACTTTGTTTAAAATCCGTTTCCATGCTCTAAGTCAAGAACCTTTTGACCGATAGCACTTTTTCAGTGACAAGGCTTTAGTGCGGGGTATTCGTCCGCTTTGCGACAGTTCTAGTTTCTCAATATTTTCTGTGTCATATTTTACACAAATCTTATCTTTAATAACACTCATTTTGTCATTTGCGGCAGTTTTTGAAGTGGATCACCCAAAAATTTTGCCGTTTGGGAAAGGGTTAAATGATCCACAACCTACAGAAAATCTCTGACATATTCACACCTTCTCTGCTTCAAACTGAACTCACAAAGTCTCGTAGTAATAGACTTATTGAAAAATTTCGGCGATTGTTATTTGTTGTTGCTGATGTGTCACGTGATTCCCGTCATGATTAAGAATAATGATGTACGTACCTTGGTCACTTTTACTGTGTCCTGTTAGACCGAATTCCGGTTGTGTCACTGAAACAAACAATAGGGAATCATTTATCCAGAGGTGCGTTCTTTAGAGCGAGATTTCTAAAGATATCTCGAGATTTCTTAAGATATTTTAACATAAAGCATTCTTTAGATTAAGATTTTTAAGTCGTTCAATGGGAGGCGCCATTACTCTTTACTTCATGCGGAATCCTCAGTCAACTCTGTAGAAACGATATAAAGAAAATTGACCGAGTGGTTCCGAATGCTCCATAATTTATAAACCGTGGTGTTCCGAATGCTCCATACTTTAAACAAATGACGGCATGATGAGGAGGGGCTAAGCCCGCCCAATGTTGGCCCAAAATGCCGAATTTTCTTAATTTTACACTGAAAATTTTGGGAAAATCCAAATTAGCCCCGCCAATATTCAGGACAAAGGCTTTAGCTCCATTGCTTCCTACGGGCATGTGTTGTATATTATTCACAAGACTGATAAAATCTATTTTGTCACCTACTGCAGCTTTTTAGTTAGACGACCCTAAATTTTTATGTTAATCCATTACCAAACTTGTCCAAATTCAAATATGTTGCAGACGACAATTTAAAGTGGATAAAATATTTATTCTTTGGGTTCTTTTTGGGGTAGAAAACACTGTGGATAATGAAGAAATTGCTTGTCACAAGCAATTTCTTCATTTTCCACGGTGTTTTCTAAAACCACTATCATGTGAGGGAGTCAAAAAGAGTCATTGTATGGTAATGGGTTAAAGTAACAAGTACTTACACAATATAGCCAGACCAATCCCAGCAAATGCCGCGGCCAGGACACTGAGTATGAGGAACAAACAGAGTATTCCGCGACATATCTTCTCGCATCGTTTATCTCCCTTTGTTACTCTCGAGGAGGATTCTTCGTCAGTTATTTCCCCTCCACGAGATTCTGCAGGAAGAGAAAAATCGAAAAATAACAGAGTGTTTTGAATTCTGCACGCATGAGTTTTTAAGAAATATACTAGTCAAAACTTCTAACCGGCCACTTGAAAAACAAAGATATTTTTTTCTGTGGCGATTGGATTTTCATGAAATTTGCTATGTGAATTTTTAAGCAACTTTCCAGATGATTTTGGCGAAAAGTTACCGCTTTTTTATTGAAATAAAAGCGCAACGTGAGAAAAGCTCAAAAAGCTCTAAATTCAAACAGAGCTCAGAATATTGTCAATGTAGTGTTTTTGGTCTCATGGATCGTTAGCTACAACATAGACTAAGAACAAAATTGAAAATGTTTGACAATTGTGCTCGGCATATGGCCGTAAAAGAAAATGAAAGAGGTCATGTATGCAGAAAAACGGTTCTTAAAGACAACATCTAAAACACCTTTTTCTTCGAAAATGCTTTAAATATAGACTAATGATTCATGGCGAGCTACAAAATGTAGAATATGCGTAAAAAATCAGTTTGATGCATCTTTTTTCCACACCAGACCATATTTGAGGATATTCGCTTGATAAAATGTTATGCCGGTTGAATTTAAACTCCATTTTACCATGCCTCCCATTCTTTCTGCTTCTGCTGTAGTCAAAAGTCACACAAAATTGGCAATGTTTTCCAATTTTTTTGTTGGTCTTGGTTGCAGCTAACGATTTGTGTACTTTGAATTGTTGAAAGTGTAGCATCTCGAGCTCTATTAAGATTAAGAGCTTTTTGAGCTTTTCCTTTATTACACATCAAAATTTGACAATTCGTGATAAATCATCATTGAAATCTACGGGCATTATGCTTAAAAATTAACATATCAAATTTCATTAAAGTGTAATAAATTTTAAAAAAGTTATAGTCATTTTTAAAGTGGCCGGTTAGAACATTTGACCAGTATATAAGGATTTTTGAAATAACATAGAAACTGGGATGTTGGAGAATTTTGATGGATATCATTTTGATCAAAAGCCACACTGTTCTAACAACGTTTATCTCCCTTTGTTACTCTCGAGGTCGAGTCTTCGCCAGTTATCTCCCTCCAAGAGATTCTACCATATTTTTTTGTTTTAAATTTAAGGATTTTCGAAATAACACGGAATCTGGGATCTTGGAGGCCTTTGAGACAAACATCAATCCAGATGGACATCATTTTGATCAAAAGCCACGCTGTTCTTACAACGTTTATCTCCCTTTGTTACTCTCGAGGATGAGTTTTCGCCATTTATCCCCCTCCTAGAGATTATACAAGAATATTTTTGTTTTAAAAATATAAGGATTTTCGAAATAACACAGAGTCTGGGATTTTGGAGGCTTTTGAGACAAACATAAATCCAGATGGACATCATACACGTATTGAACAAAAGTCACGATGTTCTAACAACGTTTATCTCCCTTTGTGACTCTCGAGGAGGATTCTTCGTCAGTAATCTCCCCTCCTCGAGATTCTGCAGGAAGAGAAAATCGAAAAATAATAGGATGTTTTGAATTCTGCACGTAGGATTTTTTTTAAATGTAAGGATTTTCATAGGGTCTGGGATCTTGGAGGATTTTGAGACAAACATAGATCCAGATGGGCATAAGATCGATCAAGAGTCACGATGTTCTAACAGCGTTTATCTCCCTTTGTTACCCTCGATGATGATTCCTCGTGAGTAATCTCCCCTCTACGTGATTTTGCAAGTGGGAGGACAAAAACATGTCAGAATTTTTCAACACAACATTTTATAGGTTTACAACCCATTATCATCTATGAAACTCTTCGTGTAATTTCGGGTGTCATCGATGACAAAAGAAATAAACGAGCGATACGCTCGTCAATTTCGGTACGCCATGTCCTTGTCAATTTCTGGAGGGAAACACGCTGAACCGGTGTCTCTTTTTTTAAGGGGAGACCCCATATTATACTACATATTAGAGTACATATCACACTGTGGATATTCATGTGATACACTATTTTAAAAAAAAAAATCTACAATAATTTTGTAAATATTGGACCGATTTGAATTCGGTTGGAAGCAGAGAATGTGGACAGACGTCACGCATTAGATGGACGTGGTTGATTTTTGTCCAGCTTATTCCTGACATTTTCCCACATTCTCTGCTTCAAACCGAGTTCAAATTGATCAAGTATTAAAAAAAGATATTGAAAATTATCGGAAATTCTGAGTCACGTAATTATACACCACGTAAAATCTCACCTGCCCATGTATCCGGATTTGAGCTCCAGCTCCGTATACTAGGATTCTTTATACCAAATTCCGGACTAGGCGTAATATTCGGATAGTCTATTTCTGTCTCGCTTCGCATCATCATTGTCGTCATGGCTGGCCACTGCAAAAATATTCAACCCATTACCACACAATGACTCTTTTTGGCCCCCTATAAGATAATGGCTTTGGAAAACGTTGTGGAAAATGAAGAAATTGCTTGTGACAAGCAATTTCTTCATTTCCCACAATGTTTTCTACCCCGAAAGTCGTAAAATTTTTAAATTTGATCCCATTGAAATTGTCGTCTGCAACTTCTTTCAATTTAGACAAGCTTGAAATTTTGTTGTTTGGGTTAAGCGTGAAAATTCTTCGATCTCTGTTGACGGGAAACGTCGTAGAATATTAAATAACAGCAGCGGATCGAAAAATTGATTAAGTTGGTTATCACAAATTTTTGAATTGTAGACTATAAATTAATGCATTATAGGCTTATGTTGCCTGGGATTTTAACGGGAGCTGTATCTACCAAATTAACTAATTGGCCGAGACATAGGAAACGTCCAATCAGATGGATTGTTATAAAAAATGAGAACGAGAAAAAGAATTAATACTCTTTTTCTTATTCTTGTGCTTATTTTGTTTATGATATAAGTGCATACAGATCGCAGTTTTCAATGTGGACAACCGGTATTGATTTATGATATGGCGGGAAATAATAGTCATTGATGTATAATGTCAGTCAAATGACAACTAAATTGTTTTTTGTTGACATGTACTCTCCTATATTTAACACCCACGTGACCAAGATTTGGGCTACTGTTAAAGGGACGTTATATTCCAATTTCATTTTTCTAAAGTATGTCTTGATGCCAAGATTGGTTATTCTAATGCGTATAAATGCTATCAGTTGTTTGAAGTTGCTGCTTATAAGCGAAAAATACGCCTTTGCAGTTGAGACAGAAATGGCAAATGCCATATAAATTTGAACTGTTTAATCTTATTACAAAAATATATTTCTCATACACGGTGCAATATTTTTGCTTGAAATTTTCATAATTTTCAAAAGAAAATATGCTCTTTCAATTAAAGATAAAAGTAAAATTTACGAAAAAAATAATGTGAAATGTCACTTTAAGTCTCGATATCTCTATTTGTTAAACAAATGTGTTAAATTTATGAACGTTTTTGAATTCTTTTCTATACTCATTTGCCAAATGAGCCATTGTTTTGGTGCCCAACACGGTAGAATAAAGTCACTTTTCAACAAAAACTCTTGTTTAAAGCTGCAGTTACGAGGTTTTTGTTGAAAAGCATCGATAAGCTTAGGATTACATTTAGAGTGACAATTCGCAAGTATCATTTATTTCAGTATTTTCTGTGTTTGATCACTCTAATAATTTATAGATCTCCTACCATTTTCTCAAACAATCGTATGTTGTGTCGAATTTCGACTATCCTAACGTATTTTTGAGATTGTCTTTGAGATCGAGAAAACAGATATTAACTATACGACACTGCTTATCAACGAAAACCTCGTAACTGTAGCTTATAACGAGCTGCAGTAATGAGATTTCCGTTGAAAAACGATGATGAATACCTTATTCTGGAATCTGTCTCTCCAACTTTCACGAAATGATCCAGCACGAACAAACTGTTCAATTGTGTCCGCCATCTTTCTTTCCAAGATTTTTTTTTTATGTCAACACGAAATCCGAAAATGAAAATACCACTCGTCTATTATATCTCTAAAATTCTTGTAAGGGCACTGTAGTCAGTTGTTCAAATTCTGCTTCTAGTATGATTGAAAACATCTTTCATCGAAAATGTTCACGAAAAGATTGCTATAAAATTACCATTAAAATCTAGAATTACAAGAAAAAATCCCCAAATCCTTTCTGAGGCACTGGTACACACAATATGGTTTTGAAAAAATAATATCGGTGATTTGAAAATGACTACAGACGATATTTTGTATATGAATTAACTCAGTCAACCATTTTTCGAACTTTAATAGTTCCTTTTCACAGTTTTTTCTACATGTAAATTCAATAGATCTAAGTGGAAGGAAAAACTACATATGTGCTTCGAAGAATTTTTCGAAAATTAGGTCATTATTCTTTCTCCATACATTGCACCTAAATATGTAAATATTGTGTCCAGATTAACTAATTGATGAAAAAGGTGAAGGTGCAACTATGCAAATGTGTACGTAAATATGTCAACCAAACTCCGGAATATGATTACACATCAGACTGCACGGTGTAATCGGCGACATTTTGATGTCTACATAGACGCTGGATAGTCCATAAAACAATATCAATTATACCGCTTTTACGACTATCAAAATTTTACGACGACCTGAGTCCATTTGTGACGGCCACGATTTATGATTATTTCTTAGAATTGCATTAATGTAGTGCAATTTTAATCACGATAATGTATTGGCGTACTTATGACATGGAATCAAGTGACGCAATAACTGCAGAAAATATGCATAAGTGTCTTAAGCCTCTCTTACAACCCGTCGTGCGTCTTTTTAAATCGTACGTTTTAAAACTCTGCAAAATCGCATGATTTATAAAGACGCACGACGGGTTGTAAGAGCGCCTCAAAATATGTACATTCAAAGCAGGTCAAAAGTATGACTCTCTTTTGAGAAAAGTACGGATTCTTCGTGAATTTTCTGGAATTTCAGTATATCGT
This sequence comes from Fragum sueziense, assembly GCA_963680895.1. NCBI lineage: Eukaryota > Metazoa > Mollusca > Bivalvia > Cardiida > Cardiidae > Fragum > Fragum sueziense. The sequence goes on from OY804607.1 coordinate 7,200,642, forward strand.
TCCCTGCGTCACACGCATGCGTGTCGTACGTGCTCCGTACTTCTGTTTTACTTGCTCCTGGCGTTCTAAAAGACGCCGAATGGTCGTAGCAAAGAATTGTCCGGTCAATTCTTTGCTGCGTGCAGTCTGCGTCGTGGTTGCGTCCACCAAAATCGTACGTTGCACGTGCGAGGCTTTAATACGTGTAAGAGAGGCTTTAATACGTGACTGAATCTAAAACATTTTGAAGCGGAGAAGATGGATATACTTCAGGATTTGCTGGATGTGGAAAACCATTTAAGGTCAGCTGATAAAAAAAAGTTATTGACTACCAAGTACTATTTAATTAACTTGGTCGTCAATAACTTGTTATCCGCTGATTTTGACAATATCTACTACACCCAGAAAATATCTGGCTATTTTCCACCTTTTTTTGTTTCAAAATGAATTCAAATTTATCGCGTGTTAACATAATCATAGGCGATTTTCTGAAATAATTGCGTCACTTGATTCCCCGTAGCCGCACAAGTGAAATAATCCAGCCTCCAATAACTGCTGACAAATAATAATACTAATAGTAATAATAAAAAAATGATAATAAATAAATGAAAAAAAGAAAAAAATAGACACAAAAAATTAGCAAAACCTTGTATCACTTTTCAACGAAAAACCTGGTAACTGCAGCTTATGACAAGCTGCAGTTACGCGGCTTTTGTTGAAAAGCAACAACATATAAATGCATTAATTTGCAAAGATTTTGAAAATTGAATGCGGGGTAAATTCATGATTACAATAGAGATCTTTTTGCAGACATTTCTAGAGAAAACCGAAAATATTGTTCAAACATAAAAAGTTTGTGAATATTTCGCCATTATCTTAAACTACGAGAGGTGATCCAAAAATTCGTGCAATGGACGCATTACTCATATATGATACCCCAAAAGGAAGTTTAGTATTTTGGCGGCTGCATTGCTTTCTTGTTATTTGAATCATTAATCATTTTTATATCGATTGAATACCAAAGATGGCGAGAGTTTTTTCACAGAAAAACAGGCTGACATTCATCTTATTGTCAGTTTAAAAATGGATTTACCCTAAAATTATGCCGGTTGAGAAAGGGTTATATGGAATCACTGTACATATTACTGATTTCATTTGACATGGCACTGACCTTTAGGTAAGACAATTTCATATTTTGCAAATAATCTAAAATACACCAAGAGATTTAAATTATGATAAAGGGGTATAAAAGAAATGAAAGAAAATATGACTATTTTTAGGAAAAATATCACGTGTCTTATTTAGATAAGAAAAGCTAAAGCTGCGCTATGTCAAATAAAGTCAGTAATACACGCACGTGGAGCACTTATATACGACAATGCAGATACAAACTGCATTGTCAAAATCACGGCGAGGAATCTCGTGATACGAACTTTTTGATATTTTTCAATACATCGGTGGATAAATAATCGATATTGACATTATTTGAAGCAGAGATTGCGGGTACACCAGAAATTAGCTAAATGCGACGTTTTTTTTTTTCAGAACAAAGCCTGATAAAAAGTTATTGAAGACCAACCAAAATTACTTTAAAACCATATGTTGTTTAAAAGATCGACAGAATCTAGAAAATTCCTGGCTTTTTCTTGTCTTCTCTGTTTCAAACTCTTTTCAAATCGATCATATAATAATTTATAAAAAAATGATTTTACGAAAATATCGAAATTGCTTTTTCACGTAATTCCCCACCGTGAAAATGGCATTACAAGACGGATTCTAAAGAATTTGAACAACGTAATAAATATCATGTTCTAAATACCTCAACGTTTTTTTCATAATAGGCGAAACAAACAGTTAATATTGTTTGTAAGTACTATTATCATGTCGATTAATGCTCAAAGTCATGGGCATATAAGTATAAAATGAAGTTCGTTTTCAATTTCATCTCATGCCATTAGTCTCGATCGTTCTGTTTAACCAGTCTAAATATGATAGTTGTATATTTGTCTATTCTAAATGAAACTATTTCGAATGTTCGGAATATAACAAGAAAAAAAAATAAATAAATAAAATAAAGTTTGTGAAAGTGATAAACGTCCAATGGCATTTTTGGAAAAGTTGAGATATTATTAAAATGAAAATGATAATAATAGACAATTTATATCCAAGAAATCTAAAAACTACAGACTCAAATCCCAATTATTTAAATAGATATAAGTCCAGAATCATTTTTTGTTCTCACTAATTTTTTTACACATACAAAAAGCACATTATTCACAAATCGAAATCTGACTCAGTAACCACAAAACGTTAACAAACAAATGCTCCTGTAGCTGACATGCGGCGCTAATTAGCACGCGGATGGAATGTTGACGTTTTGGACAATAAGGTGGTCATAATAAAACTATTCTGGACTCGTTAACTGGTCACGTAGTATTTCGTTGCTTTTCAATAAAAACCTCGTAACTGCAGCTTAAAACAAGCTGCAGTTACGAGGTTTTTGTAGAAAAGCAGCGATATGCAGTGTCCATTTAGATTGTCAACTATCTCACCACAATGCACTTGTATTGCTTATTGATATGGTTAGAAAATATCGAAGAAGGAGAAAATGAACGCTTTTTAACATTATTTTACATTATTTCCTACCTGTCTTTCATTGTGTCCGATACTTTTGCTTTGACTCATAAGCAGACGGCGGAGGTTTAGACATTTTTGGTATAATTATATCTTTATTTTCCATATAATTATATAAACATAATAAACGTAGATAAAGTATTGGTTATTATATCTTTATTTCCTCCAATACTGAAGATTGTCATATATGAACAAGTGATTACAAATATATCAAACAATTGAAAGAAGATAAACATACAGGAGAGAACATATACAAACAGAAAGGCAGACAGAATAGAAAAATGTATAAATGTATGTACATACAGATTAGTCAATATTATTCCATTAAGGCTGGAAAATCAAAGAGTAAAAGAAAACATCGACAGGACAGAAGACTTGTTTCGACGAAACAGCCTTTCCGTCGATGTTTTCTAATGTTTACTTTCAAAGACTTGCACGTAATTCAGTACGTATAATAAATTTTACATTTGAAAATAGTGTTGCCATTTTAGTGCAACTGCTTATCCGAAACGAAATGATAAACATATGTCTAATGGCTAAATAATCATATATATAGACAATTTTAATAATTATACAGATTGAATTTGTAGACAAACATTAAACTGTTATCATAAGTTACGTAAAGCAATATTTTGTCAATTCAAGTCCAATTCCAAATATGTTTAAGACGACTAATTTAAGTGAATGAATTTAACATTTTTGGTAGATCTATTTCTTAATTATAATAATTTTTGAAAATGAGAGTATGTTTGGGACAAGCCATTTCTTATTTTTTCCACGATGTTTTATAATGCCACTATCTTGCGGAGCGTCAAAAACGCCATTATGCGGGTATAAGTCAAGGACCTTTCCAAGATTTCTCTCTTAAAACCGACAAAATTAGGAGGCATTGTTGGGAAAACGTTTTTGGTCGGGCATATGATTTTGATTGATTGGGGTTTAATGCCTCTTTCAACTTCAATGGTCATATCGCGAAGGCTGGAGCACATAACCATGGATCGATGTCACTTCTCTCACCAGTGGAAAGGAAAGGTGCACATCTGACAGAAAAAAAACTTGAAACTGAATATCTGAAGAAATTATTGTTTCATAGAACCAGCAGAAAAGATGCCCTCAAAGGCGCAAACGGTGCACTTTATCTTACCAAAGCCCGTCGAGTATTTATAAGCCGAGAAATGAACCTACCTGGAAGGGAACGATTGTTTTCGTGTGTACGCTTCCAAAAGGTCACGTTGGATAACCACCCCGTTTATGTTCATATTTCAAATGAGATATTTCGCTTAGCTCTGATGAATGTGACCCGTTTCTCATATGACTGGTTTTCAACAAAAATCTCATAACTAATCTCATTTTACAACATTAAATTATCTTTTTTGATGGGATTACAATGTAACCCCTTCCCACACGACACAATTTTAAATAGTCTTTCTTGGTAGAATATATTGCAGTCACAAACAATTTCTTCATGTTCTACAATGTTTTCCAAAGCCATTATCTTGCTGGGGGTCAAAAAGAATCACTGTGTGTTAATGGGTTTATGGATTTGAGCAATGTCTTTATTTATGAAATGATAATATAATCATATGCTGATCTACCGGTTTGTTAACTTAAGTTTTTTTAAACCCTTTCCAGAACGACAATTTTTTATGGTGGTCCAATTTGAAAGTTTTTGCAGACAACAAAATAACTGTTATTACGTATGAAATTTAGGCACAATATCCTACAGAAAGTTTTGAGACAAAAGGAGAAAATGCTGGTTATCAGCATTTTCTTCTTTTGTCTCAATGTTTTCCATATCCATTTCTATTGGGAACATCAAAACCAGGCCTCGTTTGGGAAAGGGTTAACTTTTAAATAAAGAAATCAACATTGGACTGACTTATTCGGTGAGTATTGCGTTATATTTTATTTTGTTTAAATATATGTTTCTTCGTAGATATCGCTAGAAATAAAAAAAAGTATGGTAAAATTCAATAGAGGAACAATACAATCAATAAAACTTGAAAATTCTTGCCTTTTCATCACGGGATATAACCTGATATGGCGACTTCAAAATTAGGGGAATAATTCTCAAGCTTTATTTGTATAACTGGACGTGCTATTCGTTCGGTTTTCTTCACCAATACGATGTTTCTTTATAACAAAAGGAGTTTGAATCGAAATTTACCTCTTTAGGTTAGTATAAAAGCTGTAATAAAGCTTTCAAAAATCACGATGATGTGCGTAACTGTTACTTGAAAACAGGTCAGTTACAGTATTACAATTCGAGGGCTTGGTGCAAAACTATTGTAACTACATTTTATAAAATTTTACAGGAGAGGGAAAAACTCGACTTTTTCAAAGGTAAAGAGAAAAATGTTTTTGAAATTCTAAATATCTTGTTAAGTATACAGAATTGAAACCTAATATAAGAACACATGATGTATTCCTTCCTAGAGATTCAGAAAATGCAAAAAAGTGAATTTCCAAAAAATATGCAGTTACAATAGTTTTGCACTGAGCCCTCGAATTACGTACATCATACCATTTTTCGAGCTCCGATATTGGCCTACTAAATAAATATATAAGAATAAAGAGAGTGTGGCATTGTTTACATGGTTATTATTGATCAAGTTCGTCAAAAATGTATCAAACGCATTGAGATAGTGCCTGAAATCGATGCTTGTTAAACTCATCTGTTTGTCCCTCCGCCATATTGGATGTGCGTTACTGCAGTTACGAACATCAGGTTATACCCCGTGTTTCATGATGTATTTTTATTGATGTACATTCCTTCTAAACATTTAATACTATATTTTCATATCTGTCTACTGTTGTACCCGTATACTTTGGAAATTATACGGTAATGTCGTTTTACAGCATTCATGGTGGTTAATCGCGTGACTCAGAATTTCAGAAAATCATCAATATTTTTGTTGATACTTGACCAATTAGAATCCGGGTTGAAGCAGAGAAGATAGAAAATTTCCATGAATAAGCTGGACGTCCACCACGCCCATCTAATGCTCGACGTCTGTCCACTTTTTCTGCTGCAAACTGAATTCAAATCGGTCCCATATTAACAAAATTATTGAAGATTTTCTGAAATTGTTGTATCACGTGATTATCCAATGTGGTATTTATAAACAGTGATTGAAATGGCTGCTAGGATTGGTATCATGACCCCTCCTATTTCGTTTCGTGGAGGAGTTTGATATTAGTCTAACAAAGCTAGTCTTTATTTTCCCTGCGGTCGCAGGCGTAGAGGCTACCTTTCACTGTTCTCATAAGGTAGTCCACCCCTAATGAGATTCGCGCAACGTCGGAATTATTTGGGCGACGTCGAAAACATTCGGCGGTGGAAAGTTCCACCGCCGAATGTTTACGACCGCGCCCGAATAGTTTCGGATACGTAACGATGCCGCTGGAAAAAATTCGATGTTTTATGGATCTCAAAATGGCCACATTACTGGTATTCTACCTAAACGGAAAGACAAAGACACGGTCACTACTCCTGCCACCGTCCAGATTTGAACCACAACCATAACTTACTGATTAATGTATCAAAAACATTATTTCACGTTGAATTGCTGCGACAACATTATTATCTCATTGTAATATCTATTCTAAATCTTCCTCTTATTGGTGAAAGGACGGAAATGTTGATTTTTTCTTCACTCTACACAGATTGCCGTACAAACTTTTAAAATTCTGTCAGCCGTAACACATTTCAATCTAAATTGGATTATAACCCCTTTTGCATACGAGCGTACATTGCTTTCAACGTAACGATTCAATGGTTATCATAATGTAAAAAATTGTGTATATTATTTGAACTTGTGAAAAATATTAAATCTTAACGATATTAAGAAAATGGTAAAAAATATTAGATAGGCCTACATTGTATATAATGATACACTGGTTTGACTACACTAAGTAATTGAATAGGCTTTTGAGTGATTTTCCTCTCAATGCTATGTTATGTGTCTACCATATTGTAAACATTTATTATGTAATTATTGTTCCACATGGGTCAACGACCTTCTGGATTAATATACAAATTATCTATTGTCGATTGTTTTAGAGAAATCTTTCACAGACAAGCTATGGGTGAATATTTACGTCAAAAGTGGGAGTTGTTCTGCCAGGGACTTGACATGAACCAAAAGGGACGAATAAACACTGAAGACTCCAATGTTTTTGTGTAAGTCGTTATTTTACGCTTTGTGGCTTATAAAAGCCGGATCATTGTGACGATCTGAAAAAAACTCGGTGTTAACTCACAGTAACATCTGACAGGCATTAGTAAGGGATAATCTTCCGTGATATTTTCTTTGGGCCAATCAAATAAACGCTTTCAAGATTCTGAATTCAATTAAAACCGAAAACTAAGGCCACGAGGATATCACGAGGCAGAACCATGTGATAACACGTGATTGTCATGGAAAATCATAGGTTATATATCAAAAAATTCAATTGGTTACAGTAAATATAACCGATTTTTGGTTTTCACAGGGTCATAGAAGATGACCCGTAATTGTTGCCTGTCACACTGTACTATCAGTTATGATCGGATTTTAATCAGACTGGCATTATTTGGTATTACTACGTCAAACTACCTTTAATACGTCAGACAGGTAGACAATGTAGTCATGTTAAGCCTTCATAAAATATGGCGTGTACATACAACGTTGGTCATACTTGATTGGACTATCATAAAATCGCCAAAGATCATATCAAAGATGTATGTTTAGTTTCTTCTTTAGCGTTCGATCTACTTTTTGGACCAATGAAATGCAGTTTATTTTAAAATTTACGTCGCTATATTTTGCGTAAACGAGACTCCCGGCTTGTTTATGTGACGTCTATACATAGCCACGCCCCGTCTCCAATGAACCGCTATCAAACAGATAGACTCTGTACTGTAGATTCTGCGCGATATAAACATTCATTGCGCTGCGCGCATCTGAATGTTTATTTCATGTAGAATCTACTTTACAGCCTCGATCTTAAAGCTGCTATTTCCCAGATTTGGACCCAAAATTTGTCAAAAACAAACGAAATGTACACTTTTTAAGCTTTATATGACCTGATTAAATGATTACGACAGACTATTGAAGCAACGACTCATTTTTTCGCAATTTGATAACAAATTCATGAAGCGATGTCGAAAGTAGGTAAAAAACAGTAGGACATGCGACTTTCTTAAATGACGTCACAACATACATGATGACGTCATATTGAAATAAGTATGAATCTCGTTTGAATATCTTGGTCCGCGCTGTATGCGCATGCGTGACAGTTAAAAAATAAATTCAACCGCATCTGTGACGGAGTTGAATTTGGGTTTGGATTCTCCCTAAATTCGGCTATCTCTCTTATAATTTCGGCTCAATCTCTGTCTGAATCGCATATTATTAACCATTCTGAGGTGCCCAACACAAAAATTTTGCACATTTTTCCAAAAATTTCATTTTTTGCAATTAGACCATCTGTTACAATCCAGCTTTAAACGTGGAGTAATCCGAGAGCATGTTTGTTTCAACTTGATTGGGTTTTGAAGTAAGGAGTACTGTAAGTAAAACTAAATGGTCCAATCAAGTCAGACCGTTGCGTAAGGAGCAATTAACATCAGTTCCGGTCTATTCGTTTTTATTTTCTTTCAAGAGTCGTTGGGAAGCACACAAGTTACGACAAAACTTTGTTTTTATCTTTCTTTTTTCCAGAGATCGGTTCATTTTCCATCACAAACTCGAAGAACCTAAGGCGAGCGAGATACGAGCCAAATTTAGGACGTTTTATAAAGCTGCTGTCTTATTTGGCTTGGACGAGATCACTCCGAAACTTTACATGGAAATGTCCGCACAGCAATACTCAGATGATAAGGAAACCTTCGCCAAAATGCGCCGAACATGGACCCGAGATTTGGTCGATATTTATGACGTCAACGACGATGGATTGCTATCAACGGAGGAATATATAGTTGCTACGAGATGCTGGGGTCTTGAGAAATTCGACAGAAAGCTGATAGATGCCTTTCCCCAAGTGAAGCCAGGTTTCATCTCGAAAGAAGATTACGTTAACGCCTTCGTGGAGTTCTTAACTAACGATGATAGAGGAAAATCTGCATTGGAATACCCCCTCTTACTAACTTTGGGACTCGCCTAAATAAGAGGGGGTTATTGCTTTTCGAAATGCAATATTTCATATTTCAATAGTTCATAAAACACTATGTCGTGGTACTCATTGGACAACAAACATTCTATTGAAAGATTTTAGCTATTATTTATATCATATCCGGATAGCCACTAAAGGCCTGGCGAAATGATCAAATACACATTTTCACGTCCATATCACGGCCGGAGTGTGTCTGAAATAGGGGACCCGCGCAGTATAATTTTGGACGTGATATGGACGCGATATGGACGCAGAATCATATGTAACCGGGTCTTAAGCTGCGGGTGACTGTGATTTTAGGATAAGAAGTAGCCAAACGTCACTTTTCAACATATTAAACTTCGTAACTGGGTGCAGCTTGTTTTCACCCATTACCACACATTGAAGCCTTTTGATTCCCTAAATGAAAAAGGCTATGGAAATTGTCGTCTGCAATATCTTTGAATTTGGACCACCCAAGCATTTTGCTGTTTGGGAATGGGTTAAGCTGCAGTAACAAGGTCTTCGATGGAAAACAGAGCATAACTTGGTGATACATACATATGACCCATTTAATATTTTCCCAAACGACAAAAAATAGGGTATTCATATTTGAAATGTACGTAACTCATGGATTTTGTTTAGATGCTATAGCATATAAGCATATTAATTAACAACATTTTATTCTTTTGTCTTATTGTTTTCACAAACCAATTTTACTAGGGACGTTAAAACCAGATCTTGTTTTGGGAAAGAGTTAATGTTTGATGAATATGTTTGGTAATATTCATGAAATGATAATATATGTTGCTCTACCGGTTTGTTAATTTAAAGCTTTTTTAACAAAGCACATGGTCAGCATATCAAGTTTAATTGACTAGACATTGTCCCTGTTTTCTCACCGTTCAAAGTTTCGACTCAAATATCTAAAGAATTAAAAGAACTCGTTATGTAGATTTGTTAAGTCTTTTTTTATCATTAATTAATACGTAACTAGCCTGGCCGTGTAGCAGACAACAGGACTGGTGTTTCCGGTAAGTTTTGCCTTAATATATAATTGTGTTTTGTTAAAAATTTTGAAAAGTTTTTTGTTTTCATAGATATCGCTAGAAACAAAAAAAAAGTGTAAAACTATAAAACAAAATATTAAGGAACAAAATGTTCAATGAAACTTTGATGAAAAAGATTTGTCTTCAAATTAAATGTCTCCAACATATTCACGTACAGGCATTATTACATTTCTAGCAATATTACATTTCTATCTGTAAACATTTTGACATTGGTTGGTTTAATCAAAACTCAGAGGTTTTTTTTCAAATACACAACGCCATGAAATTAATTCCTGACATTGTCGCAACTTCTTTCAGTGTCCAATGGCGTGAAAAAACAACTTCAAAAAACTGATAGCATTTATACGCGTTAGAATAACCAATCTTTGCATCAAGGCATACTTAAAAAAAAAAAAGAAAAAGAAATTGGAATGTTATGTCCCTTTAAAACAATAAACGCATAACATATATCTTGATTGAAGGGGCGATACGTGTGCGACTCTTGTCCTAAATGTGTAGGCCTAGTATTGGTCAGACAAAAATAGGTCTTAAGGACAGATCCTCCATTTATTTCCTACGGTAAGATTTTTTTTTAATTTTTTCTGTACTGATATTTAAATATATGAGAAGTAAAAAAATGACTTAAAAACTATAGGTCACCAAGCGAATTAAAAAGTTATTGGATTTCAAGGGAGGCTACTCTTGTCTAAAATTGCAAAAATGAGATGTCACTTAAATACCCACAAAAAGGTGTTCGAAATGACTAGGATTATATAAATAAGTCTTTATTGTGCTCAATATGTTTTATTCTGTCTAAATGAGGATCAATTTGGGAAAATTTAGTGATGATTTTGAAGTGTTTAGTAAAACATTCTTTCAAAAGTAGCTGAAATTGCTCTTTTTTCGCAATGTTTATGATAATAAAAATATTCCAGCGGTAAATTTTTTTTCATTTTTGGTAAAGACATAGTGCTTGGTCATACATACAAAAACAAAAAAGAAAAATATATCAAACCAAGCGTTTTTCTTAGTTATTAGTAAAAATTGGTTTACTTTTGCAGCTCTGTCCGAAATTGTTTCGCTACTTTTATCCATTTTCTTCCTTATTACCAGCTTAAGGGGGATTGCTCCAGTTTCCTAATTTTTTTCCCAATAATAGAATTTATTTATATTTTGTATGTTGAAATTACATGTTATGACCAATTGCAAAAATAAATTAAAAATGGATGGTCAGCGATCTTGTTTGAATTTTATAGGCATTCGTATCACATACCCCTACAGCGAAAAAATGCACAATTTCTTGCACCTGTCCAAGGTCACTAAAATGCTAATAAAATGCTGTATATTCATCGTTTAGTCCCGAAAACGGATTTAAAGTAACGTCTTACATTTAATAAGAACAGAAAACCCAAAATATGTGATATTATAAACGCGTAAATGTATAAAACAGCATGCTCACGTGTTTGGTTAGATCAACGAAGCTGGAGTGTTTTATGTCAAAATTTGCATATTTTTGGAAATATTTCAAGTTCTACGTAATAGAATTTGATAAAACTCCCTCATTGTATTAAGCAACATGTCCTGGTAATAATGCAAAAAGAAAATGTATAGGTCAGCGCACTTATTAGTGAATTACAGCAATTTTCATCAGCTACACATGAATAAAATGACGCAAAACACTGGTAACTGCATACACACTTACGACTGTCTTGCTCTAAATAATCGATTTCCATCTTGATGATTTCAGTTTCGCATAATAAATACAATTTTACCGTCGAAAATGGTAAATTGTAATGATGTGTTATATTATTGAAAATATGGTAGCGAAACATATTGGTACGAAACATTTAATTTACTACAGTAATGACCGAGTGTTCCGAAAAACTGGAGCATTCCCCCTTAAGATAATAAAAAATGTCATCTTTTGTGTCCATCTGAAGCGGACTAGCCCATAAAGACACCACTTTGCTTTTGTTGCACCGTTTCCAATCCTTAACGCCACATGTTGAACGCGTAACAGAAAGCGAAATGTACCATCTGAGTACTATTACATTTTAACTGACCAAATAGAGAAAATTGAAATAACCAAAATGGGTCTTGTCATTTATCAAACGAACATTGACTAAATGTAAAAAAGATACATTTGCTGACAAGACCAATTACTGAAACAGCTTTATTTCGTTATTTAGGATATGCGCAGTAAGTTGCGCAGTAACAACTGGAGGATCTGTCCTTAAATGATGAATCTGGCCCCAGCTGATTTACGGTGGATAATCACGTGATACAATATTTTCAGAAAATCTTCAAAATATTTGTAAATACTGGACCGATTTGAAATTGGTTTGAAGCAGAGAATGTGGACAGGTGTCACGCATTAGATGGACGTAGTTGATTTTTGAAAAATCAACTGATAAAATTTTGGTTTATCTTCAATAACTTTTTTATCAGTTGATTTTTCAAAAATCCAACACGTCCAGCTTTTTCCTGGCATTTCCCTACCTTCCCTGCTTCAAATCGAATTCAAATTGGCCAAGTTTTAAAAAAGATATTTACGATTATCGGAAATTCTGAGTCACGTGATTATACGCCGTGTGATCCTGCCTCATATGTATCCTGACGATGTCTCAACAAATTCCCTCACAATTAATCCTTTCCCAAACGACAAAATTTTAGGGTTATCCACTTAAAAATTGCCACAAATGACAAGAATGGATATTATTAAAGATAGGATTTGTGTAAAATATGGCACAGAAAATATTGAGACAAAAGGAGAAACAGCTGGTTATCAGCAGTTTCTTCTTTTGTTTCAATGTTTTCCCAAGCCTTTTCTATTAGGGACGTCAAAACCAGGTCTTGTTTGGGAAAGGGTTAATATCATTGATCCCTAAAAGAAAAATGCCTTGGAAAGCATTGTGGAAAATGAATAAAGTGGCTGTAACAAGCTATTTCATCATTTCATACTGTGTTTTCTTCCATAAAAGACCGGTCTTTTTAAAAGAAAATTGCAGTCAATTGAAGTTGTCTTCTACAACATTCTTGAATTTGAAGCGGTCTAAAATTTTGCCCTCTGTAAATGGGGTTACATTTTTCTATGTTGTCTTCAGAAGGATCTATCACATACAAGTTATGGGTGAATATTTGCGTCAAAAGTGGGAGCTGTTCTATCAAGGTCTAGACATGAACCAAGATGGCCGAATAAACATTGAAGACTCCAATGTTTTTGTGTAAGTAGTTATGATACTCTGTGTGGCTTTTAATTGAGTCAGGATCTGGATAAACGTCCCTTGTAGCATTTGAGACATCCATGTTTCACAACCAGCCTGTGCCTAGAAGCAGTCAAACAGGTATCCATACTGCTGTCTCACATTTGCTACAGGTCGAGATTAAGCCATTGGATACCAACACAGTTGATGATCAGACTGCGTGTATACGCAGGCTGATCTGGAACCCATGTTGTTCTCAAATGCTATAAGGGACGTTTTTCCAGATCCCGGCTTAAACCCTTTCCCAAACGGCAAAATTTCAGGGCGATCCACTTCAAAAAGTGCCACAAATGACAAAATGGATGTTATCAAATATAGAATTAGTGTAAAACATGGCATAGATAATATTGAGACAAAAAAGAAATTGCTGATTATCAGCAATTTCTCCTTTTGCCTCAATGTTTTCCCAACCCTTTTATATTAGGGACGTCCAACCCAAATCTTGTTTTGGAAAAAGTTAAAGTGACATTTCAGATATTTGTTCATAAATTTTACTTCTATTTTTATCTGAAAGAGCATTGTTTCTTATGAAAATTCTGAAAATTTCAAGCCAAATTATTGCGCTGTTTACGAGAAATATATATTTTTGTGCTAAAATTATTCCAATTGTTGTTTACAACAAGTTCGGATTTATATGTAATTTGCTATTTCTGTTTCAACTTTAAAGGGGTATTTTTCGCTTATAAATAACAACTTTAAAAAGCTGATAGCTTTTTACGCATCTTTGCACCAAGACATACTTTAGAAAAATGAAATTGGAATGTTATGTCCCTTTAACCCATTACCACACAATGACTCTTTTTGACTCCCCACAAAATAATTGCCATGGAAAACATCATGGAAAATGAAGAAATTGCTTGTGACAAGCAATTTCTTCATTTCCCACAATGTTTTCCACCCAAAAAGACCTAAAAATTAAATATTCCATTCACTTCAAATTGTCGTCTGCAGGATCTTTCAATTTGGACCGCCCTAAAAGTTTGTCGTTTGGTAATGGGTTAATATTTTTGTGTAAATAGACGGATCAACCAGTATGAGTTCAAGTCTGGTCATTTTTATGCCCCCTTTCGTAGAAAATGGGGGTATATTGTTTTGCAAGTGTCGGTCGGTCGGTCGGTAGGTCGGTCCTTAGACCAAACCGTTTCCGGAGCATAACTCGAAAAGTATTGAAGGTAGAATCATGACACTTCATAGGTTGATAGATCTCATTATGGAGAAGTGCAGTGCACAAGAACCGTAACTCTACCGATCAAATTCTTGGAGTTATTGCCCTTTGTTGATTGTCAAACTTGATTCTTGTCCGGAGTACAACTCAAAAAGTATGTAAGGTAGAATCATGAAACTTTACAGGTGGATATATCTCATTATGGAGAGGTGCAGTGCATAAGAACTGTAACTCTGCCGATCAAATTTTGGAGTTAGTGCCATTTGTTGATTTTCAAACTTGATTCTTGTCCGGAGCACAACTCAAAAAGTATGAAAGGTAGAATCACGAAACTTTACAGGTAGATAGATCTCATTATGGAGAGGTGCAGTGCACAGAAACCATAACTCTGCCGATCGAATTCTTGGAGTTATTGTCCTTTGTTGATTTTTACACTTAATTCTTAACCTTGCCTATATCTAATGACCTTCTACACATACAGCCTTGTATATCACACATGGATACCTCCTATCAACATCGTTCACATTTGACCATGACCTTATACCTTGTGACCTTGACCTTGGAGTTTGACCTACTTTAAAGAAAATTATATCGGGCATATATCTCATGACCTATTACACATACAGCCTTGATATTTCACACATATACACCTCCTACCAAGACCTAAAACATTTGACCATGACCTTGGACCTTGTGACCTTGACCTTTGAGTTTGACCTACTTTTAAAAAAATTAATATGGCCGATATATCATGTCCTTATACACATACATCATTGATATTTGACACATGGAAACCTCCGACCAAGACCTATCACATATGACTATGAACTTGGACCTTGTGGCCTTGACCTTGGAGTTTGACCTACTTTTAAAAAATCAAACTGGGCCTATATCTCATGTGCTATTACACATACAGCCTTGATATCTCACACATGGACACATCCTACAAAGACCTTTCAAATTTGACCATGACCTTGGACCTTGTGACTTTGACCTTGGAGTTTGACCTTCTTTAAAAAAAACTTAAATCTGGCCGATATATCATGTCCTTTTACATATACAATCTTGATATTTGACACATGGACACCTACGACCAAGACCTTTCACATTTGACCATTACCTACGACCTTGTGACATTGACCTTGGTGTTTGACCTACTTTTATATAACACTAAACTGGCATATATTTCGTGTCATTTTACACATACAGCCTTGATATTTCACACATGGTCACTTCCAACCAAGACATTTCACTTTTGACCATTACCTTGGACCTTGAACTTTGAGTTTGAACTACTTTTAAAAAACTTAAACCAGGCATATATCTCATGTCCTGTTACCTATACAGTCTCGATACTTTACACATGGACACCTCCTACCAAGACATTTCACATTTGACCATGATGTTGGCCTGAGTGACCTTGACCTTGGAGTTTAACATACTTTTCAAAATCTTTAACCAGGCCTTTATCTTATGTCGATACACCTACAGCCTTGATATTTCACACATAGACACCTTTTACCAAGACCTTTCTCATTTGACCATCACTTTGAATATTGCAACCTTGACCTTGGAGTTTGGCCTACTTTTAAATAACTTAAACCAGGCATATATCTCATGTCCTATTACACCTACAGCCTTGATATTTCACACATGGACACCTCCAAGAAAGACCTTTCACATTTGACCGTGACCTTGGACGTTTGGCCTAATATTAAAAACTTTAACCTGGCCTATATTTCATGTCCTTTTACATATACAGCCTTGCTATTTCACACATGGACACCTCCTACCAAGACCTTTCATATTTGACCATGACCTTGGACCTTGTGATTTTGACCTTGGACTTTGACCAACATAAAATATAGGCCCTTGAGGGGGCATATATATTTTACAAACATCTCTTGTTATTCTTATACTTTTCTGTTCACAAATGGCAATATCAAAACGATCAATAAATATCATAATAACATAAATTATTTCCCAAACTGCAATATTTTAGACAGCTCCTATTAGAGAGAACTTAAGAGTCATTCTCTGTAAAAATGTAAATTTCGGAAAAGGCTGTTTCCACTCAAGTCATAGATTTCAATAATTTTTGTATATAAGTCCTCTTTTGACCTGGTGAATGTAAATATAGCATATTTTTTTCATTCCAATACTCCGTTGCCATGGAAACCAAAATCTGTATTTTGGCGGCTCATTTTCATAGGGAAAAATGGGAAAATTTGATATTTTTCGGTGCTTTTTGCCAAAAATGCGTGTTCATAACATTGGCATTTCCGTCCTTAATAGCACAGAGATACTTTCAAGAGTCCCTAGGAAGCACACAAGTTACGACAAAAATTCGTTTTTATCTTCTCTTTCTTCCAGTGATCGGTTCATTTTCCATCACAAACTTGAAGAACCAAAGGCGAGCGAGATACGAACCAAATTCAGAGCGTTTTATAAAGCCGCCATCTTGTTTGGACTCGAAGAGATTACTCCGAAACTTTACACGGAAATGTCCGCACAACAGTTTTCAGGTAATAAAGAAGCTTTCGCAAAGATGCATCGTCAATTGGCTGGAGATTTGGTCGATATTTATGACGTCAACGGCGATGGATTGCTATCAACCGAGGAATATACAATTGCTACAAGATGCTGGGGCCTTGAGAAATTCGACCGAAAGCTGATAGATGCATTTCCTCAAGTGAAGCCGGGCTTAATCTCGAAAGAAGACTTCGTGAGCGCCTTTGAGGAGTTCTTAACCAACGATGATAGAGAGAAATCTTCATTGGAATATCCCGTCTTACTTAGTTTGGGACTGGCGGAAGCAGCAAGCCCTTGAAGAGCAACAAATAAGAGGCAGTCAATGCTTTTAAAAATGCAATATATCATTAATTGTTCATTAAACCATATGTTGCGGTGCTCATTGGAATCATCTCGTCGAGACGATTTTAATGAGTTCCAACAACTTTGGGTTTTGAATTGAAATAGCAAATTAAGATTTTTTATTATTCATTTGTTACCCGTCACGCTATTTAAAGGGACGTTTTATTGAGAAAAGTATCGACTCTAGTCTGTCTGCGTAGTCCGGACAGACTGTCCAGAATCTACACTTTTCGCTCTAGAGTAATTTTCTGGATCTTGATAGTTTTATTTCTATCGTATTATTTTTTCATTTTCCAAATACGACATCTGCTAAATGTGGTACGCATCTCTTAATTTGGTTTAATGGAATTCAAAGAATGTCTCTTTTACCGTAACAGGTCACATTTTATCTATTGCTATGTCGTTTTAGCTCACTTGAGCATCTAGTGCTCGAGGTGAGTTATTGTGATCGATCGTTGTGCGGCGTCCTTTCGTCAACTATTCACAAACAATCTTCTCCTCTTAAAGTACTTGCCAGAATTCAACCAAATTTCATACAATATGATCTATGGGTCATTCTTTTTCAAAATACTTCAAGGAATTGGAATCGGAGCCAGAATAGGGTTAAACAGTAGGTCACTAGGTCAAATCTTCTTTTTGCTCTAGAGGCCACATTTTTGCTGACTCATTGTGAAAATTAATCAGAATCTTTGTCCTGATGATAATGAGGTCATGTCAAAAAGGTCTTGTCAGGTCAAAAACTAGGTCACTAGGTAAAATATCGTAAAAACCATATTATTTCTATGGAAGTGCCAATTCTGGCACACATATTGTAGAAATTGTCCTGGATGTTTATCTTGATTAAATCTGGGTCATATTAAAAAGTGGGTCATGCCATGTCATTAACTACGTCACAAGGTCAGATCTTATAAAATCCTTCCTTTTGCTCAGTAATGACCATTTTTTTTGTTTTAGCCTTGTCAAAACTATCATAAATGTTTATCTCTATGATATCTATATCATGATCAAAAAAACTCTGAGCTCTAAAACTCAAAATATTTACTAGATAAGTATGAAAAATGTTCAGAATTCTTATCTCGATGATTTCAGCGTAATGTAAAAAGTGGGCAATGTTGGGTCAAAAACTAGGTCACTGGGTCAAATCTTGTGTTTGCATTTAGAACCATAATGATTTCTAAAGCATTGTAAAAATTGTTCAGAAAGTTTATTTTGACAAATATCTGGGTCATGTATAAATTTTGTCATGCGAGATCATGTGAAAAGTTGGTAATGTGAGGTCAATAATCGGGTCACTAGGTCAAATTCTTATTTTTATCTAAGAATCTAAATATTTACTCATTATTGTGAAAACTGTACAGAGTGTTTATTTTGATGATATCAAGGTAATGAAAAAAGGGGTCATACGACTTGGAAATTTGCATGATGTTTGTCTCAAAGTCCTCTCATGTGAGCAATGCAGAGTCATCTTGGCCACCTTGTTCAGATTAGTCTTGGTTTTTGATTTTCAAAGTCAAAATCGTTTAGAAGAGTTTTTCTCAAAACAAAAGAATTTATTTTGACAACCAACATTATATCTAACGTTGTTTGCTTATACAGTATTCTTCGTTATTTATCAATCCACACATTACTAGTTTTTTTAACGCCCCACACGATAACAACTTCGGAAAACATTGTAGGAAATGAAAGAAATGAAGAAATTTACATCTGACAAATATTTTTTTCATTTACCACATTGTTTTCTAAACAAGAATCTGTCATGATATTATGTAACATGCTTACAAATTGTACGTATATGAAAATTGAATAGACGTTTGTAATCTCAATATAATTTTGCATGCTTTGGTTCGAATCTTCCAGGTGCCTAACACCTGCAAAATTCGAACCAACAATTGTAAGATTTAATCGTCTTTTAATAAGCCTTTTTCCAAAACAAGACCCAAATTGATTCCATAAAAGAAATAACTTGAGAAAACATTGAGACAAAGAAGAAAACTGAGATAATGAACATATTCTCCTTTTCATAAATATCATGTTTTGTGCTCTTTTGTACATTATCAACCCTTTCCCAAACAAGACCTGGTTTTGACGTCCCAAATAGAAAATGCTTGGGAAAACATTAAAACAAAAGAAGAAACTACTGATTACGAGCAGTTTCTCTTTTTGTCTCAATATTTTCTGAGCCATGTTTTACACAAATCATATCTTAATTAACAACCATTTTGTCATTTGGGGCAGTTTTTGAAGTGGACCACCCTAAATTTTGCTGTTTGGGAAAGGGTTCATATTCTGTCGACATCTATCTCGCTATCTCATAAAATTTTAAATCGGAACAGCCTAAAATTTAGGACTTTTGGAAAAGGGTTAAATTCTATAGATTGTCTTTATTTTTTAAACGACCAAAAACACGGACTGCTTGAATAGGAAAGTTTTCAGGAATTATCAGCTTTGTGTCAATGATTTTCATTCTTTTATTCATGTATGTTTAAAAATCAACGAATTTACTAACAGCTTTATTCATATTATACACATTTACAACATTTTTTCGAAAAGAAGTAACAAAATGTGATTGTTGGTGGCTGGATTCTCACATTGGTATAACATCCGGGAAATCAACCGCAATTCACACAGATAGGGAAAGAACCAGTAACTGAAAGAAATAGTAGATAAATAAGTAAATAAATAAAAATAAAAAATAACAATGAATAAATAAATAAATGAATAAATAAATAAATAAATGAACAAATAAATAAATAAATAAATGAATGAATAAACAAAAAAAAAATAATGAATAAATTAATGAATAAATAAATTTATTACTGCGAGGAACCACGTGACAATTCATTTTCGATATTTTTCAATAATTCTGTAAGTATTTGGCCAATTTAAAAAAAGAGAAATATTTGAAATAGAGAAAGTAGGAAAACGCCAGTTATTCGCGAACTACACATCTTTCAAAAATCAGATTTTATAACTGAAAAGCTATTGCTTGGAGCATTTGTTCGGAGTGGGTAGTAACGTTAGTCTCGGTGAAGATTGTGCATTATGGGATGGCAGAAAAAAAAAGCCCCGCTTCAGATAAGAGATTGTGCAGTAACCTTTTTATCTGTGGCCCCTCACGCTAAAAGGTTCCTTAAAGGGACATTTCATTCCAATTTCAATTTTTTAAAGTATGTCTTGATGCCAAGATTTGTTATTCTAATGAGTATAAATACCATTAGTTTTTTTAAGTTGTTACCAATAAGCAAGAAACACGCATTTAAAGTTGAGACATAATCGATCAATTGCATATAAATCCGAACTGTTGTCCACAACAATTTGTTCAATTTTAACACAAAAATATAAATTTCTCGTAAACGGCGCGATATTTTGGCTTGAAATTTTCAGAGTTTTCATAAGGAAATATGCACTTTCAGATAAAAATAAAAGTAAAATTTATGACAAAAAATTCTGAAATGTCACTTTAACCGAGCTCCAAAAATCCAAATTTTGACAAACTTGTCAGACTCGGCATAGGTCAACCATACCCCGTATTCAAAAAATGAACATGTAGTAAGATATGGGAAACATTCCGGATTTAGAAAATTACATGAAAGTGAAAAGTGTCGGCCCTAGTCTGGCTGCGCGGACTGCGCAGACTGACTAGGGTCGATATGTTTCACACTTTCTATAAGGTCCCTTTTAGCATGATGGGTCACAATGTTCTTCGTCATTTTTCAAATGGTTTGTTGCATGTATCCCACCTTAAAAGTGATGACTACGAGCTGCTTTTTTTCAGATATAAGACTTGTTAGTGGAATCCTTTTACTTTTCCAAAATTGATCCCATCCGATTCAGAAAACAAACAAAAATTCAGATCGTTTTTCTTGTCGGTTAGTATCAATTTTTGGGAAAAGTAGAAGGGGTCCACAAAAAAGTCATTTATCTGAGAACAACTATTGACGCTATTGACGGCAATTCCACTTACTATTGGATTAGATGACCCTCTAATTGTTAACGACGTCGCACAAAAAATACGATATCTGGCCCCGGTTGCTCGATAAAACTTAAGTACGTTCTCAGACTCAAATCTGAGAACCGTAACCAAATCACACGAAATCTACGCGAACCATTAAACGTTGAAGAGTATTCCATTGAAGTTGAGCATGTACTCATAAGCATGAACCTACGTTTTTTTTTTTTTCGAGAAACCAGGGCCTGGCCAAGCATGTAGATTAAAAGTATTTAAATGATCAGTTAATGTATTCCATCATTACATAACAAATACTTCGTGCAACTTGGAGCGTCATCCATGTTTACGAACATTGACAATTTTATAATCTCGTTAATTTCCGGGCGTCATCCGTGACAACGGAAATTAATGAGGGATACCTTCGTCAATTTCCGTTGTCATGGGTGACACCGGAAGCTGCACAAAGTGTTTGGTATCTTATAAGTATTAGATAGAGGCTGTATAGTAGATTCTATGCGATATAAACGTTCAAAAGGCGCAGCCTTTGCACGTTTATGTCGCGTAGAATCTACCATACAGACTCTATCTGACTTAGTGGTCGTCAGCCAATGAAAAAATACGCTTCTACTGTCATTCTTCAACCCACGCCCACGACTGGAGCTACTATCGAGCGGATCTTACTGGAATTACATCATTTTACCCAAAATTACATCGTCTTCCCAAAAATTACATCATTTTTCATAACTGCACAGGAAACGGGGGCGTGGCTATGTATATCCGTGACATAATCTGACCGGCAGTGCGTTTATTTGAAATATACTGCAATTTCATTGGTCCAAAAACTAGGACGATCACTAATGGATGGAATACCCTAAGAAGGCACATTTATGCTGACGATAAAAGATAAAAGATGAAAATAAAAAAAAGTAAAGTAAAATTTATCATAGCATAGTCACGAGATTACCGCTGATGCACGTGCCCCATGTTTATCTTCCGACTCCTCCAAATCCTGGCCCAGAGGGCGCTGATGTCGTTGTTGCTCCGTCCAGTGTTCCTGTTTGTATTACGTTGTTCACAGTTCGAAGGGTTAGAATCCAAAATATCGTGGCAAAGAAACCGACTGCAATAGAAAATGATTCCATGGCAATTATTTTTGTGAAAAAAAAAAAAAAAAAAAAAAAAAAAAAAAAAAAGAAAAGAAGGAAAAAAAAAAAGCTAGTAGGTTTCCCTGTTATGTATTGATAAACCGTAGATGTTATTATAAAATCTCGTAACTACGGCTGAAGGTTTACGAACTGAGAATGAAAACACCACTTTCTACCCATACGAAATGCATCAAATCACACACACTTATAACTACACTTCACAAAAGTTGATTCACCGTGCCGGATTTCAAGATTTTGCTTCCAGAAGAAAATAATTTACAAACATTATTTTACTCTGTATTCATGTGCAAGGGAGGTAATTTTGAACATTTTTGTCAAATATTTCCATTAGTATGCATTTATTCAAAATTCTAAACCATACAAAATGTTTATGTTTGTATTTGGAATGGAAATGTAACACAGTTTAGGAATTACTTGCACTTTTCAAATTTCGCCTCTGGCCCTGCATTTCATTCTCAGTTCGTAAACAACAACAACAACAACCACGAAATACTATTTGTTTGTCCGAAATTACGTCACCGTTAACTTGAAAAAAAAATAATCGGTTCCTGTTGAGTAAACCGTGACGGTATTTCGGACAAACAATGGTATTCCACAAGTTTGCAGCTCCGGATAAATGACCTGACAGAGCATCCCAGCTACACGGTGTATAATCACGTGACTCAAACTTTCAGATAATCTTCAATATCTTTTTTAATACTTGACCAATTTGAATTCGGTTTGAAGCAGAGAAGGTGGAAAAATATCAGGAATAACATGGTCGTGGTAGATTTTTAAAAAATCAACTGTTAAAAAGTTATTGAAGATAAACCAAAATTTTGGTTTATCTTCAATAACTTTTTTATCAGTTGATTTTTCAAAAATCAACCACGCTCATCTAATGCGTGACGTCTGTCCACATTCTCTGCTTTAAACCGAATTCAAATCGGTCCCGTATTAACAAAATTATTGAAGATATTCAGTAATTATTGCATCACGGAATGCTTTGCAAAGTCAGTAACCTTGACCTAACATGGCAATGAATTTTGCCCTAGAAATAGACTGGGTTTACCGCTATGATTTGATAAACCTTCTGTATTTTTATGAACTTTCGCAACTACAGCTTCAACCAAGCTGCAGTTACGGGGTTTAAAATTATAACACTGATGAAATACTATTGTTTGTCCGAAATTACGTCACGGGTTATATGATAATATTGAACCATATACTAAAACATTGCAACTACAGCTTGAGTGAAGCCGTAGTTACGAGAATTTATAACAACATGGCGATTTATCATTTAAGGGGGAATGCTCCAGTTTTTCGGAACACTCTGTCATTACGGTAGTAAATTAAATGTTTCGTACCAATATGTTTCGCTACCATATTTTCAATAATATAACACATTATTACAATTTACCATTTTCGATGGTAAAAGTGTATTTATTATGCGAAACTGATTTCCTCAAGATGGAAATCGATTATTTAGAGCAAGACAGTCGTAAGTGTGTATGCAGTTACCACTGTTTTGCGTTGTTTATTCAGGTGTAGCTGATAAAAATTGCTGTAATTCTCTAATAAGTGCGCTGACCTATACATTTTCTTTTTGAATTATTACCAGGACATGTTGCTTAATACAATGAGGGAGTTTTATCGAATTCTATTATGTAGAACTTGAAATATTTCCAAAAATATGTAAATTTTGACACAAAACACTCAAGCTTCGTTGGTCTAACCGAATACGCGAGCAAGCTGTTTTATACATTTACGCATTTATAATAGCACAAATTTTGGGTTTCCTGTTCTTATTAAATGTAAAACATTACTTTAAATCCATTTTCGGGACTAAACGATGAATATACAGTATTCTATTAGCATTTTAGTGACCTTGGATAGCTGCAAGAAATTGTGCATTTTTTCGATGTAGGGGTATGTTATACGAATGCCTATAAAATTCAAACAAGATCGCTGACCATCCATTTTTATTTTATTTTTCAATTGGTAATAACATGTAATTTCAACATACGAAATATAAATTAATTCTATAATTGGGAAAAAATTAGGAAACTGGAGCATTCCCCCTTAAGTCTATTTTTAACATAACACAAGATATTTTTCACATAAGAAGTAAAAGGCAATGGATAGCTACACGGTAGATCGACAGAGCATTTTACTACAACCAAAAGCTTTATTAGTCCCATACCGGCGAAGCCGAAGGGAACTTTAGGTTTGCAGTCTGTCCGTCCGTCCGTCCGTCGGTCAGTCCGTCGAAATAGTTTTCCAGACTTTTTTCTTTACACTGGTAGCTATTGAGCTCATGTAGACCCGCATTGATAAGTTACAAAACAAGTTCGAGTTTCGTTCCGGTCCGGTGATTTCGGATGCTGGACTTAGAAAATTGCTGGGAAATTACAGTTTTCCGTACTTTTTTTTAACGCTGGCACGTATTGAGCTGATTTTTGGCATGTAAACACATATTGATGAGTTACAGAACAAGTTAGAGTTTCGTTCCGGTCCAGTGATTTTTTAGTAAGACACGGATGCTGGACTTAGAAAATTATTGGTAAATGATAGTTTTCCAAACTTATTTTTCTAAACCCTTGCAGGTATTGAGCTGAATTTTGGTAAATGAACACAAATATATTAGTTACAGAATGAGTTTGGGGTTCCTTCCGGTCCAGTTATTTTTTAGGAAGATATGCTGGACTTAGAAATTTGCTTGGAAATTACGGTTTTCCGGACTTTTTTCTAAATGCTAACAGGTTTTAAGCTGATTATTAGTATGCAGACCCGCATTAATGAGTTATAGAAATGTTTCGAGTTTCGTTCCGGTCCAGTGATTTTTGAGGAAGATACGGATGCTGGACTTAGAAATTTTTTGTATATAACAGTTTTCTTGGTTTATTTTTCTAAAAGTATATGTAAAGCCAGTAGGGGACTTGGTATTGTTTTGCAATACTTCAGAATGCTTGTTTTACATAAAACAGGCCCGTAGGAAGCAATTTCATGTTGGGGGGGGGGGGGGGGGGCTAAAGACCCCATCCTGAATATTGGGGGGGCTAATTGGGATTTTCCCAAAAGTTGAAAGAGTAAAATTAAGAAAATTTGGCAGTTTTGGCCAACTTTGGGGGGGGGGGGGGGCTTAGCCCCCCCCCCCCCCCCTGTTCCTACGGGCCTGTAATAGCATTGAGTGAACCACTCCTGGCAAATAGAAACTAAATCAGAAAAGTCATAAAACCCCACTCACCTGACCCAAATACTAAGCTTGGTCTGAGCAGAAAGTTTCTTTTACGTCTAGGTTGGCGGGGCTACTTTGACAGGTACATAACATTTTCGGTCTTTCGATGCGAGGTATCATAAAACCAAATCAGAATATTGCTGCTTTTCTTGGAAGACCACACGAAACTGCAGGTTAAAATAAGCAGCAGTTAAATGGTTTTCGTAAAAAAAGCAACAAAATAAAACCCCACTCACCTGAGCCAAATACTAAACTTGGTCTGAGCAGAAAGTTTCTGTTACGTCTAGGTGGGCGGGGCGAGTTGGACAGCTACATACCATATTCGGTCTTTCGATGCGAGTCATCATGAAACCAAATCAGAATATTGCTGCTTTTCTCAGAAGACCAAGAAACTGCAGCTTAAAATAAGCTACAGCTACGAGATTTGCGTAGAAAAGCAACGATATGAAAACTCACTCACCTGAGCCAAATACTAAGCTTGGTCTTAGCAGAAAGTTTCTGTTACGTCTAGGTGGGCGGGGCTACATGGACAGGTAAATAACATTTTCGGTCTTTCGATGCGAAGTATCATGAAACCAAATCAGAATAGAAGAACACGAAACTGCAGCTTAATAAAATAAGCTGCAGCTACGAGGTTTGCGTAGAAAAGCAACGATCTAAAAACTCACTCACCTGAGCCAAATACTAAACTTGGTCTGAGCAGAAAGTTTCTGTTACGTCTAGGAGGTGGTGGCGGCACTAGGACGGGCACGTAGACGTACTGACAAGCCACGTAACTTAACGTCACCGCCATCATTAACACGTATAACGTTAGTAGCCGCATCATGTGATATCACCTTCTAGGGCTCCTCAACACTGCCATGACAAGAGAAATTAAGGTTATTCCACTTTAATTCCAACACCAAGCTAAACACCTTTTGGCTTCCCTGGGCTGACGGTATAAACTTTGTTTGATTGTCATTCTTTTTAGCTCACCTGAGCACGAAGTGCTCAAGGTGAGCTATTGTGGTCGCTTTTTGTCCGTCGGCGTCCGTCTATCCGTCTGTCCGTCCGTCCGTCTGTCTACATTTTGTTGTTACCACTCTAGCACCCACAAATATTGACCAATCTTAACCAAACTTGGTCAAAATATGTATGACCATAAGTTCTCGGATGACTTTGATTTTGGGTCAGATCGGACGAGGAAGTCCAGAGTGATGTGCCCCTGAATGTCAAAAATGGCTAGTTTTGACTTTGTTACCACTCTAGCATCTACAAATATTGACCAATCAGGACAAAACCTGCCCACAAAATTGGTAGCCTAATTATAAGATCTTGGATTCGTTCGATTTTCAGTTTGATCGGAGCAGGAAGTCTGGAGTTATGTGCCCTTGAATTTGACAAAATTTCTGTTTTCGACTTTGTCTACACTGTACAGTTTACATTTGTTTACAATCAAGACAAAACTTGCCCACAATGTTTGTTACTATAAGATCTTGGATTAGCATGAATTTCTGTGTAATCGGAGCTGAAAATCTAGAGTTATGTGCCCTTGAATTTGACAAAATTGACGTTTTCCACTTTGTTTACACTGTAGCATCTACATTTATTGATCAAACAAGACAAAACTTGGCCACAATGTTGGTGGCCATAAAATCCTACATGAGCAACATTTTCAGCATGAGTGGACAAGAGAAACCAGAGTTATTGGCCCTTGAATTTTATAAAATTATCGTTTTCGACATTATTTTCACTATAACAAACACAAATATCGACCAATCAAGACACAACTTGGTCACAATGTTGGTGACCATAAGATCTTAAATGTTTAGATTTTCAGATTGATTGGAGAAGAAAAACTAGAGTTTTGTGCTCTTGGCCGTGACAAAATTGCCGTTTTCGTCTTTGTTTTCGCTTAAACAGCAATGAATTTTGACCAATGAAAAAATGACCTTAAGTATAATGTTGATGAGAATATCTTCATCAGATCAGAGTTATGTGTCCTTGACTGTGACAGAATTGTTTTCTTCAACTTTATTTTTACAGTAAAAGCCACAAATGTTGATCATTCAAGATTATGATTGCAGTTTTCAGCTGGATCATGATCTCGCATCTTAAATCACATGCTCTTGAACTTGTCAACATTGGGACTTTCATTTTAACTAGGTTCAGGTGAGCGATTAAGGACCATCATGGTCCTCTTGTGTTAAAAGTTGGCTGTTTTAAGGGACAATGCTAGAGTTATTTGTAACAATCGGCAACTACATGTACTAGTTTCCGATTATGAATAGAATAGAACAGAACAACAACAGAAAACGTTTGTTCGTAACTAATGTCAACAATAAAGCGCCAATGATACTGAAATGCACTGTATACAGTTTCAGTGTCCTCTCTTTTTAGAATGATTTCACCCTGCAAGTCCCGTAAGTTGCCATGGTTGTTCATTTGGATGACCTCGAAAACTACTTTATGAAGTATTATAACTTCCGGCTAAGAAATGCGATTTTTTAACATTTCTTTATACACATACTTCCGAGTCGATGATTCGATCTTTGATGGAATTAACCGAGGTGTTCCAAATGGTCAGATGACGTCATCAATGACGCCAAGGCGTTTTCCTACGCCGAAAACTGGATTATGACAGAATTACCACAAAATGACAAATTTAAAAAATGTAAAACGTGCATTTTGTTATTTGGAGTGATATAATTAGCTTATTTCCACTATGACCCCCCACCCACACACACAACAGCCACCGGAAGTCGTCCTTAGAGGCAAAAGGCGAAATTCATCCCTGTTCACTGCCTTAATCCGTGCTCTGCGCTTGCGTTGATCCTGTTGAAGTCGGAAAAAATGAAGATAGCCTTTACTTCCGTCATTCATCTTCTGATTCTTGCATTGATAAACGATGCAGTTTAAAACCATTTCGATTCCCTATAGATCTAATACAATGTTAATTCCCCATAAACCCATTGTTTGCCACCGGAAGTTAATTCGAGTCTTCTCTGAACAAGCGACATAACCTGTGTCAAAATCACACATTTTAGATTCCTCGTTATTGATAAATGTTAAACATTAATTTAAAGCAAATTTTAGATTAAACAAGGGACATACAGCCTTTTCTGAGTCTATTCGTGACCTTTGTGTGGTGCAAGAAATTGTTCCTGTCTGTACCTATTACTTTAGTGTAGGGGTATATAACACGATCGTGCGATAAAATCCAAAAAAGATCGATGACCATCCATTTTAATTTCATAAATCAACTGGTAATAACTTGTCCTTTCGACAGATAAAATGTAATTGAATTATATTTTTGGGGAAAGAAATACCAATACTGTTGCCTTGTCTCTTAAAGATACATCGCATCAAGTCAACCCTGGCGTTTTTATGTGTTCTCTGCTTCAAACCAAATTTAAATCGGTCTCAGTTAACAAATTCATTGAGATTTCGTACAATTGTTGTTGTCGTTTTGCCATGCGATTCTCCGCTTTGTATATATGTGTTTTAATTCATTGAATTATAAACGGTTGCATTCGGTTAGAACAACCTACATCCGGTTGCATAAACAGCAATATAGACTGTTCAAAAGAATTAAAGAAACACATTAGTTAAAGTGTTTATAATATCGTTGCTGTTTTTGCAAACAAAATCGCAACTCTGTCTTGATTAAAGCTGGAGTTATGAGGTTTTGCAATAACACCGGCAATTTCTGTTTATATCAGTAGTTAAAGTACTAGTACACAATACTTACTAGTTTAGTTAGTTGTGAATATCCAAGTATCTGCATGCTTTTAAGCTGATAAGCCACATTTAGATGAAACTTACGATGTTTTTCCTTAAAGATTATTTCTAAAAGGTATTTTTTCCTTGGATCTTCATTAAAATACAAAAGGGAAAAATCATTTCTGAAAATCCCAAAAACTACCGACATGGAAAGCAATACTACTGCATAAATTGAACCTTTGCGAAATAGCCGATACCTGAGGCGCGTTCTTTAGAGCGAGATTTTTTAAGATTTCTTAAGATAATTTTGATACAGCGTTTTTGAGACCGAGAATATAAGCAAGGTGTTCTGAATGTTCCATACTTCAAACAAATGACGTCATCATGACGTCATTTGTATGAAGTATGGAGCATTCTTAAATCCGCGGTTTATGAATTATGTGGCATTCGGAACAACTCGGTCAATTCTCTCCAATATAGATTCTACCGAATTTACCGAGGGGTTCCGAAAGGAGCATAGAGCAATGGCGGCTCCCAGTGATCGTATTAAAAATCTTGCTCAAAAGAGCGCTTTATCCTAAAACATCTTAAGAAATCTCAAGATATCTCAAGAAATCTGGCCCTGAAGAACGCACCTCTGTTTTTTGTAAATGATCAGGGAAGAAATTGACGCATTGTAACATTTATGGGCACAGTTACCGAGTCACCGTACATAAAAGCAAATTGGGTTTCCTTTTTTTTTATTTTTGAGCAGTGTATTTGATAGTCCTTTCCCGAAGATGTACTTTTGACTTGCCTTATAGAACTCTTACATACAAACAAAAGTAAACGAAGCTTGTAGTAAGCATTTTTCTTTTGTTTCTTTGATAAATTTTATGCCCCATTTTTTCGTCTACAGAAACTTTTCAATAGACTATCTCTCTGTAGGAAAAAAATCACACATTAACGCTTAGCACTTTTTGACGCCACACATAAATAGAAGCTTTAGAAAACATTGAGGAAAATGAAGAAATGGCCTTGCACAAGTAATTTCTTCCGTTATCTAAATGTTTTCTAGCCAGAAAGACCAAACATTTTAAAAAAAATAATGCACTTGTATTTGTCGTTTGCAATATCATTGAATTTGTACCAGTCTTAATTTTTTTCTGTCTGGTAATTGGTTAGACAATCGTTATAGTATACTTCATGCAATGTTAACATATTCCACTACACTTTCCGATTCCTTTTCATTTTTGAAATGATTCCAAAAACATGTAAAATATAAATCTCACCTGAGAGATGACCAAAAGGTGTATAACCATAGGTAAGAACGTATTTCAAAACGGTCATTTTTATTTTTTCTAAAACTTCCTTTTTTCCACCTTTTTTGGCAATAAAAGTCAATTTTGTAGTTAATTGCAAATTTGGAACTCCGCGGGCATTATACATGTTTTGTACGATGATATGTTTCATATACTTACACACCGTTGGTGAACTCGGCCAAAGCGTGGGGCGTTTTTTCGCGATCATAGTATTCCGTCGGTGTTGTTATAAAATATCGCAACCATAATAGATTCACAATTAAACGAGAATAATTTCAGTTGTTTTGATAAAGCAATTCAACTGTAATCATTCTCGTTTAATAGTGAATCGATTATACGGCTTCGATAAAGCCGTAGTTACGAGATTTTATAACAACACAGATGGTTTGTCAATACATATCGTTATACCCGGTCTATTTTTAGAACAAATTCATTAGAAAAACAATCAGATCTTTAAACTCACATTTAAACGCAAAATATCTGTACCTTGTAGTAGCGAAAAACGTCCCTCGCTTTGGCCGAGTTCACCACCAGTGTTACATGTATCGGATAAATCATAATCTGACTAAAATCCGATGTTAACTTTTCGATAAAAACATCTGAGACCCACCCGTTTGGGCATCTTCATTGACCATTCCCTCTGGCCAATCAAATAAACGCTTTCAAGTTCTGAAGACGACTAAAACCGAAAACTTCACCATGACTTTAGTGCATTACTACGTGTTTGGACGTGATTGGAATGACAAACCAAACAAACACAACAAGAGTTTTAGATTCGATAGAATAAAGTAGACTTTTTTTAGATAGTTTAGGAAATCCCGGGGTCAGTGAAGATTACCTCCAGCTGGCGAGTCTCAGCTGATACTGTATGAACTAAAATGAAACACGAAGGAAGAATGCCCGTGATGTGACCATTTTGAGGTTAAAAAAAAAAAAAAAAACATCGGATTTTTTTTTCGAGCGTCGTCGTTATGTATCCGATCCTTTTTAGGCGCGGTCGTAAACATTCGGCGGTGGAAAGGTCCACCACCGAATGTTTTCGACGTCGCCCGAATAATTCCGACGTCGCGCGAATCTCATAAGAGGTGGACAACCTTAATCTGGTTTTAATCAGGTTTGGATAAATCATTACAACCCATCATTATCTAAAAGACACTTCGTGCCCTTTCGGTTGTCATCGGCAGCAACGGAAATTAACGATGGATACCATTTGTCGTGGACGCTATATAACGTTATTTTGTATTTCCCGCGTCTCGTTAACGTCGTTTTGACTTTCCCGTGTCTTATGTACATTCCTATGGAAGCCCTGGAGGGTCATTTTGCATTCTGAATTTTGACTCTCTACTTTTGACTTTCGACTTTTTGAAAATGGAAGTACTGGAAGCATTTCTGAACGATCAGGAGAAGGAGTTCTACAAAAGTGGCATTGAGGCCTTAAAACATCGCTGACAAAAATGTATAGACAAAGAAGGGGATTATGATGAAAAGTAAAATCGTTTGACAGTAACAATTCAAACCTTTCTATATGAGGCTCACCATTTATCAATCAACTCTCGTTCTAAAGAAAATCGAGGAGGCGAAAGAGTTTGGTAAACGCGGAGCCGAATTCATGAAGATTTACGAAACGCTCGAGGAGAAGTGGAGTATTTTTGAGGCGCTTATCGAGAAGATTTTGTCGCTTATAGACGAAGTGGTGATGGAAGACGAAATTGTTCAGACAGACGAGTATTCCTTGGAACTTTGTATTCGCCTGCACATGTTAAAAGAGTTCCAACAAACAGAGACTGCAACAAGCCAGTCATCAGAGCAAAATAGACTACCGAACGAGCGGGAGTTGGAGTCAGCAAATTCGATAGACAATCAACTTAGCCAACAATCGAGTGTGAACCAGCAACGTGCCGACAGAATGTTAGCTCAAGGGCTGTGCATGTTAGAGAAAACAAAAAATAGTAAGGAATTGTATGGATGTACATGAATTATGTCTACATTTTAAAGTTACTGATGACCATCCAAACTTTTCGTTGGTCTTCAATAACTTTTAAATCAGCATATTAATTATTGTTTTGCAAGTGTAGGTCGGTCGGTCCGTAGACCAAACCTTGTCCGGAGCATAAATCGAAAAGTATTTTAAAAGGTAGAATCACGAAACTTCATAGGTGGATAGATTTCATTATGGAGAGGTGCAGTGCACAAGAACCGTATCTCTGCCGACCAAATTCTTGGAGTTACAGCCCTTTGTTGATTTTCACACTTACTTCTTAATCGGAACATAACTTAAAAAGTATGTAAGTCAGGATCATGAAATTTTATAGAACTGATGTTATTTCTCTTTATTGTGTTTAAAAATTAATTCTTGTTCGGAGCATACCTCAAAAAGTATGTAAGGTAGAATCATGAAACTTCATACGTGGGTAGATCTCATTATGGAGAGGTGCAGTGCATAGAGACCGTTACTTTGTTGATAATTTTTGGAGTTATTGCCCTTTGTTGGTTTTCAAACTTAATTCTTGTTAAGAATATAAGAAAACTTTAATCATGCCTATATATTATGCCCTATAACATATACAGCCTTGATATTTCAGATATAAATACCTCCTACCAAGACTCTTCACAATTGACGTTGACCTTTGGTCTCGTGACCTTGACCTTGGGAGTTTGACCCACTTTAAAAAACCCTTAAACTTGGCTTTTATATTATGTCATTTTACAATACATCCTTGAGATTTCACACATAGACACCTCCCACCAAGACCTTTCACAATTGACTATGACCTTGGACCTTGTGACCCTGACCTTTGAGATTGACCAACTTTAAAAAAACTTTAACCTGACCTCTTTCCCATGCCCTTTTACACATACAGCCTTGATATCTCACACATTAACAACTCCTTAAAACACCGTTCACATTTGACCATAACATTGGACCTTAAGACCTTGACCTTCGAGTATGACCTACTTTAAAAAAAACTTAAACTGGGCTTATATCTCATGTTCTTTTACACATACAACCTTGGTATTTCACTCATGGACACCTCCTACCAATACCTCTCACATTTGACCATGACCTTATGACGTTGACCTTGGAGATT
Organism: Fragum sueziense; assembly: GCA_963680895.1. Taxonomy (NCBI): domain Eukaryota; kingdom Metazoa; phylum Mollusca; class Bivalvia; order Cardiida; family Cardiidae; genus Fragum; species Fragum sueziense. Next base: position 7,234,165 of record OY804607.1, read on the forward strand.
TACCTACTTTAAAAAAAACTTTAACCTGGCCGATATACATGTATCATGTCCTATTTCACATACAGCCTTGATATCACACAAAGACACCTCCGACCAATACCTATCAAGTTTAACCATGACCTTGTGACATTGACCTTGGCGTTTGACCTACTTTTAAAGAACTTTAACCTGGCCTATATTTCATGTGTTTTTACAGGTACAGCCTCGGTATTTCACATATTTACACCACCGACCAAGACATTTCACTTATGACCATGACCTTGGACATTGACCTTGGAGTTTTACATACTTTTAAAAACTTTAACCTAGCCTGTTTTTCATGTCCTATTACACATACAGCCTCGATATTTTACACATGGACACCGACCAAGACCTTCCACATTTGACCATGACCGCGTCACGTGATCCCCCCTTTCGTTCGCTTTGCCCTTATCGATGGGGATCTAAATTGGTCAAAAGTCTATTTTTGCGTGTTTATGACTACCAAATTGTTCAATTGTTCATTTAAATTTTACATAAACAGTACACATGTACTAGTCCGTGGGCTGGCTACACCCTAGGTCCCCCCTACCGGGATTTTATGACACCTATATCATTGTAAAGCTTAATGAATTCCCTTTCAAATGCAACTTGTTGTTTGATATATAAGTGCTGGATAAGCATATGCGGAACGATTGATTATCTCCCCTTGAATTACAAAAAGTACTTGTTTATAACTCACCATATACACATTCATGGGATCTAAAATAACCCAAATTTAAGCGCAAATGACCCAAATGCTTATAGATTTTATCAATTCACATCGTTAAATAGTACAAGATAATTTCACACCAAAATTAGCACGAATAATGCCCCTTGAATATGTAAAACAAGAGAAAAATTGTATAGATATTGCCTTTGTTCATATTTACTTTGCATTTGGTAATCATTTCCACAGCGAAAAATCGCTAGAATTTGTATTAAAGTGTTTATTAGATGCCTTGTAATAAAAATCAAAGTGTTGACTATCGACATTCTAGGATATACTCGACATTTCATATGATTTTCAAGATGGCCGCCGCAAAATGACCACTTGACTAAATATCGTAATATCACTGCCCTACAATTTGTTATCATGTTCTGTATATAAATGAGATCATTTCTTAGGACAATTGAGTATATTAAATCTAAAAGAGTGCTGCCATGCCTATTCTAGACTTTTTTGTCATTTTTTTCAATGTTCAAAATGGCCGCCAAAATCTCAAATATACAAAAAATGATGTAAATGTTTTTCATTTCTGCAAATCTTTTGCACTTTGTAATGTATTTTCAAATGTATTTCAATTTCTTATTAAAACTACATGATTCAACAAGTAAATAAATGACATAACCTTGAAAATATATATTTCCAGAACGGTCCTAATTACCGTATAAATGGTAATAAATCCCCATTCCCAAAAATTAAGTACTGAAGAAAATCCAAATTGATTATTTTCTAGGAGAGATAAGTATTTTCCCTCTTTGACAAAAACCATGTACCCGATTCTTTGATAATGAGTCCACATTGAAGTACGTCATTGACATCTTTTTGCGTGAAGGTTTTAAGTCTTACATGGACAAGGGACGCTTTGGATAATAGGTGTTATAGAGGGTATGAAGACATTAAGGCTTATTTTGGTCATACAGCGTTTAAGCTATTTTTTGTGGGGTGGATATGTTGAATACAAAACACAAATATCAACAATTTTGCCACGCTAAAAATGGCTTCATCACTGTCAATGTACATGACATATAATACAATACAATAATATGTATTTTATGCAATCTGCCTAAATGTTCAAATACGAGCATGGGTCAATGAAGAACTGACCTAACCTTTTTTGTGTTTAGATCGACATATTTTCTCTTGAAATACTTTCCATCCAGGCCTATGCGCTTTGGCCAAACGATATGACCCTAGCAGTTGAAAAAGGAGTTAAACTCAAATTAATAAACGTTAAAGGTGGTCAAGTGACATCAGTCCAGAAGTAAAGATGTCCGAGAACTTTTCAAAGAACCACACATAAACTGGGATCAAAAACTTTTTTCATGAGACTTAAAATTGCAACCATTCATATCCCTTTTAGGAAAGAAGTTGATAGCAGCAAGGTCATGTGGATAGGAAGGGTGTGATCTAAATTGATACCCATTTTGTTGTGTACTAATGTAATTTCCTGTTGCAAGCAGCGGTCACATTTTGAGCGTTTGCCGCAACGTTTCTCACGCATGGTCTGCTTCAGATTGTCTAGCAACTTAGCATAGTATGCTTCGTTAACTGTACCTTTCTTGGGTAATATGTCCAACAAAATATTTTATTGCAACCCCCAATTATCCCAAAACATTGAATACTGAACCTTGTCTGTAATATATTGAATAATTTTCTTAGCCTTTGGGATTCCATACCAACATACCTAGGACTCTCGACATTTTCTCGTTCATAAGAATGCAACAAGTACTGGTAATTTCTTTGTCATTTGCTTATCCTTGAGAATTTTAGACCCAACAGTCTGCAAGTGTCTGCATCCTTTTGCGACAGAGCATCATCTTCTTAAGTTTCTCTGTCGCATTATAATCCCCGCTCCCCCCCCCCCCCCCCCTCACACCACGATATTTTACTTGAGAATAAGATGGTACAGAAGACCAGTAAACTCATCATGCATGTTTTACCTTCATTCCCTTTTCAATACAAGTGTCGAACCATAGCAGGCTCTCCCTTTATGTGAAAAGGCTTTCTAATAACCGTATATTTAGACAATTTTGTGCACATATAACGACATATATAAATCGCGGATTCCTTGGTTGATTGGAAATTGCTTATATGTTTTATTCATAGCTAGCCCTTGTGTTTTATGGATTTTACCTCATCCTGAGGTTAGCTTGTTGTCTTCCACAAAAGTTAAAATCCCAAAAAGTTATTTGTGGTGAAGATGTTTGAAATGAATTAAGAAATGCACGAGCATATCTAAAAACTGATAACAAAACAAAGGATTCCAAATCTTCGGCCAGCGACATATTACAACACGACAAGTTGGAATATGATGTGTTTCCCTCTCATCTAATCAACAGAAATTCCAAATATCATTTGCTATTTAAACGAAATCTTTCAAAACAACATTTTGTTACACGAATACGAGGATTCCTCACAAATCAAGTGTCTTTGAAGTACTGGTATCCAATATGGTACATAATGTACAATTTATAACTGTTTATATTATCACATATAAGTATGCTGAATTATAAAGGTATAAAACGATGTCACTTGAATGCAATTTGATAAAGAAATAAATAATTCAGTCGCTATTGTAGGCAATTTTAAATCATTAATTAATACACATGACAGTGCAAATATGAAATTGACCAGTTTCAACTATCGCATATTAGAATATATTTGGTAATCTGTGACATAGCATTCCAATTAATAGAAGTGGTTGGGAAGATTTCTCTTCTGCACAGCATGTCTCAAAAAGTATTGTTAAGTTTAAACTTGGAGCAAATCGTCGGTGTAAATGCAAAACCTCGTAAGTCGATTCTGGCGATTTTCAAAGTACACACTTGTATGCCCACTTTAGACAATTCACACATGTTTTGAGATAATATTACTGATCATTAAAGACACATTATTTGTGAACAATATGTCTGAATTTCAAGTAAAATCCTTCAGTTTTGGAAAAGTTATTAAACTATTTTCTTCCCCTCTAAAATTTTCAAAAAAAAAAAAAAAAAAAAAAAAAAAAAAAAAAAAAAAAAAAAAAAAAAAAAAAACGAGATACGAGGTTTTGTATTTACACCGACGAAATGTAAAAAAGCATGCATTACAAGGCAAAAATGGTATAAATCAAAGGTGACCATACATGTACTCCAATGGGAATTCATTACTAAAACCGCTTTACAATTTTTCTAGTACTTAATTTTAACAAAATAAAGTTTCTTGTATAAAAGAAAACTGTATTTCACACAGAAAAAAAAATCAAAGAAAGTAGGTTAAAGTTTTCAGCATGTCATTTGCGCTAAATGGAATTTTATTGCCATTTATACGGTAATTTTTCAGAGCATATTATGTTAAGATTCTCCCTTTTAATTGGTAAATCATGAAATTTTAGTTTTCAAACACAACAAGTACACAATTTTGGGAAAAAGATGCAAAAAATGAAAGTCATCAACGTAATTAGAGAATACTTGAGATTTTATTTGCCATTTAGAGAAAAGTATGCAAATAATTGTAAATGCGAATAAGCCCGTATTCGCTTGTTCTGTGTAGCTGATGAATGGTTTATGAACTTATTATTGATCTATTAGTGTTTTTATCCATTTGAAACATTAAGCATTTTAAAAACGAAATGCCTCAGCATATTTATTCCCTAGAAAAGCCTTGTTTTAGCTAATTAAACACATATTTCTACTTTCTCATTAATATTCATGAATATGCAAATTAGGTAAATAAAATGATTTCAAGAAAAAAGTCTATTTGAAATTTTAAAACTAGTCTTATGTTTTATTACCAAAATAAGTATATATCTTTAATAAGTATTTTGAAATATTTTATTGCAATTAATTGATCCAAGTACTGAAACGTAGAAAAATGAGCAGTTGCCATGGTAACAGGCCTGCCATTTACTTATCCAGCACTTTTAAATCAAACAAGAACCTGAATTCATTAACATGTTTCCTGAGCTTCAAGAAAATATAGGTCTTAAAATATCCCACATGGTGGGGAGGATTTCTATTCACTAGTAAACTAGTAAAGTCGTCTTTTTCCCAATTAAACACATATTTTCCACAATCTCATTAATATTCATGAATATGCAAATTAGCAAATTTTCTTAAAAATATCTTGGTTGTGAGAGAAATGTGATGGCAACATTTTAAAACTAGCCTCAATGTTTTCTGACCAAAATAAGTAATTTTATTGCAATTAATTGATCCAAGCGCTGGAACGAATGAAAATGCGTGGTTACCATGGTAACAAGCCAACTACTTGCTTATCCAGCATTTTTAAATCAAATAACAACGTGAATGTATTAAAATACATGATGAGCTTCAAGAAAATATAGATCTCCAAAAATCCTACCTGATAGGGAGGTTTAAATTCACTAGTAAAGTCTTGTTTTTAGCAAATTAATCACATTTTTCTACTTTCTCATTAATATTCATGAATATGCAAATTAGTAAATTTTCTAAAATATATCTATATTGTGGGGAAAATGTCTTGGTAATAATTTAAAACTATTTTGAAAGATTTATGACAAAAATAAGTAATTTTATTGCAATTAATTGATCCAAGCGCTGGAATGTAGAAAAATGGACGGTTGCCATGGTAACGAGCCCGCCATTTGCTTATCCAGCACTTTTAAATTGAACAACAACCTGGATCCATTACTATACATAATAAGCTTCAAGAAAATATAGGTCTTCAAAAATCCCACTAGGGGGGGAGGGTTTCGGTTATGGGCCCATGGACTATACGTAAAACTTGTGCATGCAAGCACAAATATATACGCATACTCGTGTAAATATATCCGTGAACATGCGTGCACTCTAAGAATAAAAGTTTGAACAATTTGGTAGTCATATAGCGCTAACACATGAACCAGCGTACATCACGATTCTGAATTATCTCGACTTTGTCAATGTTGGACCTCGTGTAAGGATCTCCAAGCATTAGGTGTAGGCAAATGCTATAATATGTGATTATGCCTACCAAGTAAACAGTGACATTGTTTCAGACAAATATTAATATTTCGTCGGTATCATTCAAAAACCTTGCAAGTACAACTTGACTCAAGCTGTAGTTAAGAGATTTTATAACAACACTGACGGTTTGTCATATAACGGTGAACCCAGTCTTTTTTAGCACAAAATTCGCCACTAATGGTTTTAAGCTGCGGTTATATTACAGCCTGTTGTGCCTCGGATTGTCAAGTATGGGGTCACGTATGCGATCTCGGCCGCGGTAAATATCATTTGGATCAGAAATGATCTCATACCAATGGTTGGCCATTTTTGCAGTGAGCAGCTGGAGAGTCGGAAAGGACACTGTAGTAGTAATGGTATGAGATATACTAGGCCCTGTTTTCTTGAAAAAACAAAAAAACAAAAACAAAAACAAAACAAAACTTAAGTACATACTCATAATTACATGCTCAACTTCAGAGGAATACTCTCCAACGTCAAAAGGGTATTCGATTGAAGTTCAAGTGGATTTCGTGTTATTTGAGCACGGTGCCCAGAGTCTGAGAACGTACTTAAGTTTTCCGAGAAACCGGGGCCAGGAATCGATGGTAAGGTACTTCAGCCGCCGTGATGCAACATAAATAGTATAAAAATGGCTCTGAATTTGATTAAGAAAAATAAATGATTTTCCTTTAATTTCAAATAAGGGTGGTCTAATGTTCCATTGTTGGAAAAATGATTAATCCTTTCCCAAACGGCAAAATGTTAGTTGCTACCAAGTTTGAGAGCTATTGCATGCAACAAACTGGATGTTAATAAAGAGAGGATTTGTGTACAATATAACATGGAAAATGTTGAAGCTAAAGGAGAAAATGCTGATTATGAGAATTTTCGTGTTTGTTCTCAATGCTTTCCGAAACCATATCTATCATGGACGTCAAGACCAGGTCTTGTTTTTGACAAAATATTGTTTTGAAAGAGGAAAATGTCAGAAATCTATGTTTGTCCTTTTGCTTCAATATTGTTTACGTTTTATTTTACATAAAGCAAATCTTTACCATCATCAAGTTAGTCACTTGTACAAACTTTCAAATACGAATAGTCCATTTTTGGACAGGGTTAAAAATAATCCGAGTCTTCAGCGACATCCATCTATCAAAGGGCGAATTTTCATCAGAGAAGACTCGGATTAGGTTAAAAATAGCCAACACAAAACAAATATAGCAATTGAAAATGCAAAATAGTTTATTTTTACAAATATCGATTAACAATAGATGCCTAAATTCGGAGCAACAGATAAGAGGGGGTACATAACTTCTTTCCTTAATATGTCATTTCAAATCAAAATCCTATGTTGTGGGTACCCATTTGAATCGTCTTGATTGGACGAGTCCAATGATTACCTACAAGATCACGGTGGGGATTGTGCATGATGGGATGGATAACGAATTTGGAGTATACGGACAAAATTTGCCTCGCTTCAGGTAAGAAATTGTGCAATAATTTTCTTATTTCTGCTCCAATTTTCAAGCGGTTTGTTGCATGTACCCCGCATTAGTGAGCTCTTTCCTCGGATATATGACTTGTTTGTAGAATCTTTGTACTTTGTCCAAAAATTGATCCCAACCGACCAGAAAAACGACAAAAATTCAGGCCCTTTTTCTAGTCGGTTGGGATCGGTTTTTGAGAAAAGTACAGGGAAGTTCCAGATAAATGATACATCAGAGAAAAGGGCTCGGTAAGACGGAGTACATGCAACAAACCGCATGAAAATTGACCCTGAAATAAGAAAGTTATTGCACAAATTCTTACCTGAAGCGTGGTTAATTTGGCCGTAGTCGTTACCATTTCGCCTTCTGGTCGGTTGGGACAATATTTCGGAAAAAGCATCATGAGTTATCTAATATGTCATACATCCGATGAAAGGGATCGATAAGGCGGGGTACATGCAGCAAACCGCTTGAAAATTGATACAGAAATAACAGAGTTATTGCAAAATGTCTTACCTGAAGCGAGGCGAGTTGGCATCAAATTTTGTGCAAATAATAGACTGAGTTTATCATTATGTTTTGATAAACCGTCGGTGTTGTTATAACATCTCGTAACTACGGTTTGATTCAAGCCGTAGTTACAAGATTTCATAACAACACCAACGAAATACTATTTATTTGTCCGAAATTACGTCACGGTTTACTTGATAAAATCGTTCCCTATTGTCGGTAGTCGTTATCCATCCCATCATGCACAATCCCCACCGTGAAGATAGGATTTGATGAACAATAAATGAACAGTAAATGATTTCTTCCATTTTGAAAAGCCTGTATAACTCTAACGCGATATTGCGATCATTTTTTGGAAAAACCAATACTTACCTGTAGGAGGGGCAGATTAATGATCAATTATTGATGTGTTTTTTAGCCATTAATTTGAATTGTCCGATTGGAAGAATTATATCCGCAATAGTCTATTGGATACAATAGTGGCTTCCGAATCACTCTCAGTTCACGCGGTGTGCAGGTGGTGGTTCGAGGCTTGGGGAGAACAATATTTTTTTGATGGTTACTTTCGAATGTTTTGTTTTAAGCATTTATAGTTTATTGCTAGTCTCATTACAATACTCCAAATAATCATAATTTGTTATCATTATTTTAGCAATTCTCATTGAGCTTGACCTTCAATGTTAATAACATTGGGCCGCCACTCGGTTTTACAAATTCAAAATTTATGAATACTTCTAAAAAATGTAAAAAAATAACAAACAGCGTATATCCAAGAACTGTGCACACCTTTAAAATGTTGTCAACAATAGAGATGCTTCTTTCGTCTTCATTGCTAATTTTTTCTGCCATTGCGATCTAATATGGAATGAGAATATCAAACTAATATAATGTGAATAATGATCTGGAATGACTAGTAGTACTCACCAAATGAGCATGTGTCCCGTGCACGATCTATTAAAAGAAAAGTTTCTCGGAATAAGCAAAAAGATATCGGTGCACAGAGGATTCGAACCTGGGTCGCAAGTTTGACGGCAGTTGTACTTTCAGTCAGTCGATATTTTTACCACTTCTTACGTAGGACTAATTGAAACATTATATAAGTTATGCAATGATCACCTGGGCTATGGTCTATTGCGCTTCGAGGTGACCAATCTGTTTACAATAATAAAGCGAGCCCGATAATGGTCACATTATCGAGTTTTATCTATACACTCTTTTATCGGTAGCTCTGTAAACGCTCTAGATGAATCCTTTTAATGTTTTGTCGATGCTTTTCACCGAAAACCTCGTAACTGCAGCTTTAAACAAGCTGCAGTTACGAGGTTTTCGTTGAAAAGCGACGTCTTGAAGAAAATGTCGAAGATTGCAGACCAAAGTTGACACTTCTCATCTGGATCTGAAATGAAACAACAAGCACAAAACTTTATTGACCTTTTCAAAAAAAAAAAGACCTGGCCCCGGGTTCTCGAAAATAATTAAGCACGTTCTCATACTCAAATCTGAGCACCGTGCTCAAATCGCATGAAATCCTCGTGAACTTCAATCGAATACCCTTCAATGTCGGAGAGTATTCCTTTGAAGTTGATCATGTTCTCATGGGCATGTGCTTATTTTTTTCGAGAAACCGGGGCCTGGTTTTGAAATATCGAGTATAAAAAGCTTATAAAAATATTGAATCAAAAGAAAAAAATGCCGATAAACAGCACTCCCTCATTTTGCTTCAATAATTTCTATTCTGTATCATGTATTATTGTACATTAGTCCTATCTTATTTAAGGTAAAATATTACAGATTTTATTTCACATGTCGCAGCTTTAGCTTTTATTATCATAAAGTACACGCCTGTGTTTTTGTCAAATATCAATTCAGTAATAATTTCTTATAAACCTGTTATATCTGTGTACAATGATACAATTATTTGTGATAAATGTTACGCTTTATGCGAAATATGAACACATTTTGAATAAAGGTCAATGTCAGGTCAAATGAAATCCGTAATACCCATAATGTGGTCATTTTGAGATTCATAAAACGTCGGGGTTTTTTTTCGAGCGGCGTCGCTACGTATCCGAGTATATTCGGGCGTGGTCGTAAGATTCGGCGGTGGAAAGTTCCATCGCCGAATGTTTTCGACGTCACCCGAATAATTCCGACGTCGAGCAAATCTCATTTGGTGTAGACTCCCTTAACGCTTTTTTCAGCAGCTCTCAAATGGGGTCAACCGGTATGTTATCGGCCCTGGCGGTTAATTCAGGTGGCATTTTAATCAAAGTGGTCCTATATACGCAATGTTTCGGACAGAACTTATTTTCTCTCAACGTTTTCTTTCCCCTAAATGCATTTTTAGGCTAATGGTTCATTGCCCGAAAGGTTTCGATTGCAATCCCTTTCAGTTTTGATTTGTAACACGGTACGGAAACTACAGAGACAGAGCCATTGGCTCTGCCGCTTAAATCCTCTGGGGCGCTTCCGGCCACGTGTGGCTCTGTCTCTGGGGTCGCGATTTTTTGACAAAAACAGGTGAGTGTTCAACTTTGTTGTTCATTTATTTTATTCTGGTGCTTAAAATCGAAAAACCGGGAATGTCATGCTCCCCTAAGACCATTTATCTGCCTGTTCTAAATCTGTGGGCTTCAAAGTCGGCAGGGTTTTCACAGGATCATTGTCGTCGTGGGTCGACCCTATGTGATTTTTTCTTGTTTACATCATGTATTCATGTACATTTCAACGGTAAATAGCCAATTGCTGCAGCTAAAACATGTGATATACTAATCGAGGGATAATCTCGATCAGACATTGCTTTCCCATGTAACAAAACCTTAGAAATGATTGGCAAACGTAAAGTTTGAGCAATTTTTATCGGTGGCTCTGTCTCTGGCGGCTGGCTCTGTCCCTGGCGGCTGGCTCCGCTTTGAACTGTCGGTTAATTTTAGTTATTAGCCCGTTGTGCAATATATGATGACTTACATAGGCCAAGGGTTTATCTTTTAAGGAGATTTCGCTTATCATTACACACGCACTCAAATAAAAACCATGTGACGCATTCGCTTTATGTACTGTTAGCCTAGTGACCACGTCCTCATTTTGAGCAATATTTAGTGTTTAATTTGTACCACCCAACAAAGTAAAGGCTGAAAAATTTGCTAGTCGTTTTGGTTTATGCTTCGCAAATATTCTTTGACGTTTTCTTAAACATGGTATACATTAGATTGATTGAGGAGTTAGAATAATGATTCACAAAGTGCAAACTTGTAACAAGTTTCAAGTGCAAATTTTTAAATAGAACAGGCATATCAGCCTATTGTTTAGTGCGTTGGAGTAGTTGAGAGATTCTGTGCGAACTAGCACGCCAGATGATGAACGAATCGACGATGATGATGATGGTGGTGGTGGTGTGGCTGGCTGCAGATTAGAAATGTTTTAGGAAATAACCGCGTTTATATAATTGATATGCACTTTCTCATGAAAGCTTGGCATTAAGTATGCAAAAGAAGCAAGTGAAACTATATATCGGATCCGGGATTTCTATGATGGGGTTCGAACATACAAAATGTGTATTCGTTTTCCTCTATTACGCGGGTTTTTACTGAAATGCTTTATCATCCCAACCTCACGCCCTCCGTTTACATCTTATTTAGGACTGCTCCAATTCAAAATGATGTCCAGACATGCAAGGATGCAGATGCCCTCCACCCTCATGAGAGAGAAATGTATGTATCTGCGCATAGCTCCGAAGTATCAAATATGTAATAGTTATCATTGAAATCTGTCAGAAAAAATATGAAAAATGCTGGTTATGAGCCATTTTCTTTTCTCGCAATGCACCAGAAAAATGTCTTGCTTGTGAAGGATTAAATGGAAAGATGTCGGATATATTGGTGCAAAATAATAATAATAATAATAATAAAAAAAAAAAAAAACCAAAAAAACACAGGGGCCAGTTTCATTTTTAAGACGTATTTTTTGTCTTACCGATGACTTACGACAAGTTTAGGACAAGAAACGCGTATCGCCAATTTATCAAGACCTGGGGCCCGTATTATCAACGCTCGTAGGCTTAATTTTTGCGTAGTTACTTGTAACAACAAACCTGATTGGTCCAATCTGATTTCTCGTGCACTCAGATGTTTTATTACACATTTTTTTTACAAAAACTTGGTCGTAAGATCGTTGAAAATACGAGCCCCTGGATTATGCGATTGTTGTTTTAACCGATATTTAAGACATCGTTCAGTCAAAATTACTTCTTAAATGTTTTGATGAACAAACTTTTCGGAAGCGTTCACACCGAAAAATCGTCTGCTTCAAGTCTGTTTTGTGTATTTTCTCAGCTAATACTCGACGGATTTTGACGAGATAACATGCATCGCACGCGCGTCATTGAGGGGGACATTCCCCGGTTCAAACTCACTCCTCATCAAATCCCATGGTTTCTCCAAACATTCAATATGAATGTTTTTGGTTGCATTTTAATGAAACTATTGAATTCTATGCATACAGAGGTTCAGGAATGACCCTCTCAAAGGCGCGTATGGTACAATTTCTCGTCAAAATACGTAGAGTTTAAACTGAGATATAGAACAAAATATACATGAAACAGACAATTTTTCGGTGTGGACCCTTCCCCAAATCACGTGGATTATCCATCGTGTAATTGTTTCTTTGTCAACACCCAGTGTGTCGCCTTAATGCTGTCTCCAGATAGTACGATGTCTTTATCACAGGATGTTCGGTTCCGAGTCACATATTTACATAAATCGAAATCCCTCTTCCCCCGTCAATTTAGACTCGCTGATCTTTGATCTTTCAAAGGACATTGTTTAATTGTAGCTTTGAAATTGAACAACGGTGAATGTTCGAGGTTTTGCAAAGGGTTTAATCGGTGACTGAACCATTCGCCATACACAATATGATCTATTTAGTGTGTGAGTAAATTACTTCGACACGAATTTTGTGATAGGTTAATTTTTTCACCAAGCACTCAGAGACAGAGCCAGCCGCCAGAGACAGAGCCAGCCGCCAGAGACAGAGCCGTCGATAGAAATTGCTCAAACATTACGTTTGCCAATCATTTCTAAGGTTTTGTTACATGGGAAAGCAATGTCTGATCGAGATTATCCCTCGATTAGTATATCACATGTTTTGGCTGCAGCAATTGGCTATTTACCGTTGAAATGTACTTGAATACATGATGTAAACAAGAAAAAATCCTATAGGGTCGACCCACGACGACAATGATCCTGTGAAAACCCTGCCGACTTTGAAGCCCACAGATTTAGAACAGGCAGATAAATGGTCTTAGGGGAGCATGACATTCCCGGTTTTTCGATTTTAAGCACCAGAATAAAATAAATGAACAACAAAGTTGAACACTCGCCTGTTTTTGTCAAAAAATCGCGACCCCAGAGACAGAGCCACACGTGGCCGGAAGCGCCCCAGAGGATTTAAGCGGCAGAGCCAATGGCTCTGTCTCTGTAGTTTCCGTACCGTGTGTAAGCAATCTCGTACCTTGGTTTAGTTATAAGACAACAACCCCTTTTTAGATTACTGGTATGGAAAGCTGGCACCGAAAGAAGGAAAAGAAGAAATCATAGATGAAATCGTCGCCTTTCAACGAAAACCTCGTATACGCAGCTTAAAACAACCTGCAGATACGGGGTTTTCATTAAAAATCATAGATATAGTCCCTCTCTTTTCTTCAACAATTTCTTGATAATGGATTAAATGAAACCACATACGGACAGGCCAAGCTGGTTTGACATCGATAACATTGATTTTCACAAAAGATTGTTTGGAGAAAAGAAGCTACTTCTGTAAATTAGCATTGTCTCCGTTTGTGTTAACCTTTTCCATGTTTTAAATATTTTTTCTGTAATTTATCATTTTTACCTTATCTCTTTTTACCCGTACTTAGACAGGCCAGCTAAGATTCTATCTCTGGATAATGAAAGAAAATGACTAAATGTGATTTTAAACATTCTCGTCCAAAAACCTAACACTTGGATACCATTTTAGAAATTGCTAGGGAAATATTGAGGCTAATGATCAGCATTTCCTCCTTTTGCCTCAATATGTTCTGTGCTATAATGTATGTCAATTCCATCCTTTTCAACTCTTATTTTGTAATTTGCAGAAGCTTAAAGGGACATTTCATTCCAATTTCAATCTTTTAAAGTATGTCTTGATGCCAAGATTGGTTATTCTAATGAGTATAAATGTTGTGAACCGTTTTAGTACTTGAGGTGTTTTAAAACTGCATATACGGAACTTCACTCAGTTTCAAAACTGCATGAGCAGTTTCGAAACTGCTCATCCAGTTTTAAAACTGCTTATGCATGAGTTCTGTATGTTATGCAGAACCATTCAGACTGTTTATTTTCACTGAATTATTGATATTCAAATCAAACAACGACCTGAAAGGACTTTTTACGGGTAAATTTTGATTTTTGATCGATTCACTTCTGACAAAGACATAATAATAACAACAGAGATTGGAAACTCCGCGAAATAACGTGGAGTCTCGTAAGCCGAGATTTTATTGCGCACCTGCTTATCTATCTACCTGGTGTTACGTTGCTAGGCAATGATCCCCAAGTCAGAATTGTTTGTTGATGAGATGGCTCGGAAAAAGTTAAACATCGTAGATAATGAAGGAATTACTTCCGACCATGAGCATTTTCTTTATTTCTCACGATGATTTCTGTCCCAAAAGACAATATTTTTGTTCACTTAAAAATGTCGGTACAAGAAATTGTTACAAACTTTTGATAGATCTAGATCTACGTTAGCCAACATTGACAAATTTCAATATTAGCGGGATCGGGGAACAAAAATTCAGATGAAATTTTGTAGGCCCCAGTAATGGATCCAAAGTGGGTTGGGGGGGACGAACATTTTATTTCAATTTCATGTAGAAATTCAGTAAAATGTGATATTAGGAAAACGAACCTCCCCTCCTATACGTTCGAACCCCGTCCACAGAAACCCTGGATCCGCAGCTAGGCCCAGATCTATGTAGGCCTATTTGTTCGCGTATACTGACCGACATTATAGGGTAAATGATTTAGCTCAACCGGGTAGTTCGTTTATACAGACCGACATAATAGGATGAATGATTTAGCTCCATCGGGTAGTTCGCGTATACTGACCGACATTATAGGATGAATATTTTAGCTCCATTGGGTAGTTTACGTATACTGACCGACATTATAGAACCAGTCGGCATGACGTCATAGCCTCACTTTCATTTTTTCATCGAGGGTACTTCCTCGGTCTTTATCGTTACGGGATACCAACTTTGAGGCAGAATATTTCAAAAATCCATCGTTAAAATTCATAAACAAAACTCTTCCTTTAAAGAATGTGATTTAAACTTTCTAACTACGAGCGCATTTTTAATAATCAGGCGTAGTCGTCGAGATATTAATGCTGAAAGTTGGTAATGCTTCAACGAAAAAGACCGAAGCTTTCACCTCCACCGAATGAGCGCGGGTCCGCTGACGACGTTTTTGATTGGCTGAAAGGATTGTGCCGACCGTATCAATAGGATGAATGATTTAGCTCAACCGGGTAGTTTGCGTATACTGACCGACTTTATAGGACGAATGATTTAGCTCCATTGGGTAGTTTGCGTATACTGACCGACATTATAGGACGAATGATTTAGCTCCATTGGGTAGTTAATGTATACTGACCGACATTATAGGATGAATGATTTAGCTCAACCGGGTAGTTCGCGTATACATGTACTGACCGACATTATAGGATGAATGAATTAGCTCCACCGGGTAGTTCGCGTATACTGACCGACATTATAGGATGAATGATTTAGATCCATTGGGTAGTTTGCGTATACTGACTGACTTTATAGGATAAATGATTTAGCTCCATTGGGTAGTTCATGTATACTGACCGACATTATAGGATGAATGAATTAGCTCCACCGCGTAGTTCGCGTATACTGACCGACATTATAGGATGAATGATTTAGCTCAACCGGGTAGTTTGCGTATACTGACCGACTTTATAGGATGAATGATTTAGCTCAATGGGGTAGTTTGCATATACTGACCGACATTATAGGATGAATGATTTAGCTCCATTGGGTAGTTCGCATATACTGACCGACATTATAGGATTAATGATTTAGCTCCATTGGGTAGTTCATGTATACAGACCGACATTATAGGACGAATGATTTAGCTCCATTGGGTAGTTCATGTATACTGACCGACATTATAGGATGAATGATTTAGCTCAACCGGGTAGTTCGCGTATACTGACCGACATTATAGGATGAATGAATTAGCTCCACCGGGTAGTTCGCGTATACTGACCGACATTATAGGATGAATGATTTAGATCCATTGGGTAGTTTGCGTATACTGACTGACTTTATAGGATAAATGATTTAGCTCCACCAAGTGATTAGCATATACTGACCGACATTATAGGATGAATGATTTAGCTCCACCGAGTGGTTAGCGTATACTGACCGACATTATAGGATGAATGATTTAGCTCCACCGGGTAGTTCGCATATACAGACCGGCATTATAGGATGAATGATTTAGCTCCTACGGGTAGTTTGCGTATACAGACGGACATTATAGGATGATGATTTAGCTCCATTGGGTAGTTCGTATATACTGACCGACATTATAGGATGAATGAATTAGCTCCACCGGGTAGTTCGCGTATACAGACTGACATTATAGGATGAATGATTTAGCTCAACCGGGTAGTTCGCGTATACTGACCGACATTATAGGATGAATATTTTAGCTCCATTCGGTAGTTCACGTATATTGACCGACATTATAGGATGAATGATTTAGCTCAACCGGGTAGTTTGCGTATACTGACCGACATTATAGGATGAATGATTTAGCTCCATTGGGTAGTTTGCGTATACTGACCGACATTATAGGATGAATGATTTAGCTCCATTGGGTAGTTCACGTATACTGACCGACATTATAGGATGAATAATTTAGCTCAATGGGGTAGTTTGCGTATACTGACCGACATTATAGGATGAATGATTTAGCTCCATAGGGTAGTTCGCGTATACTGACAGACATTATAGGATGAATGATTTAGCTCCATTGGGTAGTTCACGTATACTGACCGACATTATAGGATGAATGATTTAGCTCAACCGGGTAGTTCGCGTATACTGACCGACATTATAGGATTAATGATTTAGCTCCATTGGGTAGTTCATGTATACAGACCGACATTATAGGACGAATGATTTAGCTCCATTGGGTAGTTCATGTATACTGACCGACATTATAGGATGAATGATTTAGCTCAACCGGGTAGTTCGCGTATACTGACCGACATTATAGGATGAATGAATTAGCTCCACCATGTAGTTTGCGTATACTGACCAACATTATAGGATGAATAATTTAGCTCCATTGGGTAGTTTGCGTATACTGACCGACATTATAGGATGAATGATTTAGCTCCACCAAGTGATTAGCATATACTGACCGACATTATAGGATGAATGATTTAGCTCCACCGAGTGATTAGCGTATACTGACCGACATTATAGGATGAATGATTTAGCTCCACCGGGTAGTTCGCATATACAGACCGGCATTATAGGATGAATGATTTAGCTCCTACGGGTAGTTCGCGTATACTGACCGACATTATAGGATGATGATTTAGCTCCATTGGGTAGTTCGTATATACTGACCGACATTAAAGGATGAATGAATTAGCTCCACCGGGTAGTTCGCGTATACAGACTGACATTATAGGATGAATGATTTAGCTCAACCGGGTAGTTCGCGTATACTGACCGACATTATAGGATGAATATTTTAGCTCCATTCGGTAGTTCACGTATACTGACCGACATTATAGGATGAATGATTTAGCTCAACCGGGTAGTTTGCGTATACTGACCGACATTATAGGATGAATGATTTAGCTCCATTGGGTAGTTTGCGTATACTGACCGACATTATAGGATGAATGATTTAGCTCCATTGGGTAGTTCACGTATACTGACCGACATTATAGGATGAATAATTTAGCTCAATAGGGTAGTTTGCGTATACTGACCAACATTATAGGATGAATGATTTAGCTCCATAGGGTAGTTCGCGTATACTGACCGACATTATAGGATGAATGATTTAGCTCCATTGGGTAGTTCACGTATACTGACCGACATTATAGGATGAATGATATAGCTCAACCGGGTAGTTCGCGTATACTGACCGACATTATAGGATGAATGATTTAGCTCCATTGGGTAGGTCGCGTATACTGACCGACATTATAGGATGAATGAATTAGCTCAACCGGGTAGTTCGCGTATACTGACCGACATTATAGGATGAATGATTTAGCTCTATTGGGTAGTTCGCGTATACTGACGGACATTATAGGATGAATGAATTAGCTTCACCGGGTAGTTCACGTATACTGACCAATATTATAGGATGAATTATTTTTTTTCAATTGGTAACAACATGTAATTTCAACACACGAAATATAAATAAATTCTATTATTGGGAAAAGATTTAGGAATCTGGAGCATTTCCCCTTAAAGGGTGAAATGTTCCGTAATAAAACTTGCTTACTTTCAAGGACTTTTTTTTTTCAAAGTGCCAACTTTGTCACTTTAAATTTCCTATTAGACCTGATAACATAAATTTCATCTTATTTTTTAAAAAAAATCCTATAGATAGGTTGTTAGGATGCTCATAACAATATATACAATCGTAGTTCACAAACAGAATAGGCCTACACACATTTACAATCTGTAAATAATGTTACGAAATGGAATAGTACGACTTACTGCATCATTTTCCAAAATAGTTAATCAGAACCGAGAAACCATATCACCATTGTGATAATATTGTCTATAAATTGGACGATATGCATTGTTTTATAAATGTAGACGATCTGGTAAAATTAAGGTACGAAATTTCTAGGGTACGAATCATTTTCGGTAAACCGGAAGCTGTTTTTCGGTTCGGTGCAGAACTTCGGCTGTTCGGTACCGAACACGTTTTCAAATAAAAACAGCCTAATATGGTTTGTTTTGTGATCTGTTAAGTTTCCTTCTCAAAAGGAATATAATATGTTTAAGATGAGTTCTGCATCGAGAGAACGCCGTTATACGTCAAAATAACAATATAATCGCTATATTACGCAGTTTCGAAACTGCATAAAATGAGTTCCGTAACATCTGCGCAGTCTTAAGACTGCATAGTTTCAAGATTGCTTACGACATAAATACTATTAGTTTTTAGCTCACCTGAGCACGATAGTGCTCACGGTGAGGTATTGTGATACCGCTGTGTCCGTCGTCCGTCGTGCGTTGTGCGTCAACCTTTGGCTTGTGTGCACTCTAGACGCCACATTTTTTGCCCAATCAACCTGAAATTTGCTCAGAATGATTGTCTTGATGAAATCTCGGACAAGTTCGAAATTGGGTCGTCTGGGGTCAAAAACTAGGTCACGCGGTTAAATCTTAGAAAAACGTTGTGTGCACTCTAGAGGCCACATTTTTTGCTCAATCAACCTGAAAATTTATCAAAATGATTGTCTTGATAAAATCTTGGACAAGTTTGAAATTGGGTCATCTGGGGTCAAAAACTAGGTCACGGGGTCAAATCTTAGAAAAACCTTGTGTGCACTCAAAAATCCTCATTTTTTGCCCAATCAATCTGAAATCTGCTCAGAATGATTCTCTTGATAAAATCTCGGACAAGTTCGAAATTGGGTCATCTGGGGTCAAAAACTAGGTCACGGGCTCAAATCTTAGTAAAACCTTGTGTGCACTCTAGAGGCCACATTTTTTGCCCAATTAACCTGAAATCTGCTCAGAATGATTGTTTTGATAAAATCTTGGACAACTTTGAAATTGGATCATCTGGGGTCAAAAACTAGGTCACGGGGTCAAATCTTAGAAAAACCTAGAGAAACCTTGTGTGCAATCTAGAGGCCACATTTTTTGCCCCATCAATCTGAAAATTGATCAGAATGATTGTCTTGATATAATCTCAGACAAGTATGAAATAAGGTCATCTGGGGTCAAAAACTAGGTCACAGGCTCAATTCTTAGTAAAACATTGTGTGCACTCTAGAGGCCACATTTTTTGCCCAATCAACCTGAAAATTGATCAGAATGATTTTCTTGATCAATTCTCAAACAAGTTAGAAATTGGGTCATCTGGGGTCATAAACTAGGTCATGAAGTCAAATCTTTGTAAAACATTGTGTGCACTCTAGAGGCCACATTTTTTGCCCAATCAACTTGAAATTTGCTAAAAAAATTATCTTGATGAATTCTCGGACAAGTTCGAAATTGGGTCATCTGGGGTCATAAACTAGGTCATGAGGTCAAATCTTAGAAAAATCTTGTGTGCACTCTAGAGGTCACATTTTTTGCCCAATCAACCTGAAAATTGATCAGAATGATTGTCTTGATGAAATCTCGGACAAGTTTGTAATTTGGTCATCTGGGGTCAAAAACTAGGTCACGGGATCAAATCTTAGAAAAACCTTGTGTGCACTCTAGAGGCCACATTTTTTGCCCAATTAACCAGAAATCTGCTCAGAATGATTGTCTTGATGAAATCTCGGAAAAGTTCGAAATTGGGTCATCTGGGGTCAAAAACTAGGTCACGGGATCAAATCTTAGAAAAACCTTGTGTACACTCTAGAAGCCACATTTTTTGCTCAATCAACATGAAATTTGATCAGAATTATTGTCTTGATCAATTATCGGACAAGATTGAAATTGGGTCATCTGGGGTCATAAACTAGGTCATGAGGTAAAATCTTTGTAAAACCATGTGTGCACTCTAGAGGCCACATTTTGTGCCCAATCAACCTGAAAATTGATCAGAATGATTGTCTTGATCAATTCTAGGTCACGAGGTCAAATCTTAGTAAAACCTTGTGTGCACCCTAGTGGTCACATTTTTTTGTCCAATCAACCTGAAAATTGTTATACAAAAAGTTTTTATATCAGGTGAGCGCTTCATGGCCAATGGTCCTCTTGTTTTAAGTTGTTGCCAATAAGCGAGAAACATGCATTTAAAGTTGAGACATAATCGATAAATTGCATATAAATCCGAACTGTTGTCCACAACAATTTGTTCAATTTTACCGTGCAAAAATATAAATTTCTCGTTAACGGCGCAATATTTTGGCTTGAAATTTTCAGAATTTTCATAAGGAAATATGCTCTTTCAGATAAAGATAAAAGTAAAATTTAAGACAAAAGAATTCTGAAATGTCACTTTAAACGCGGGAACAGTCCTAGTTTTTGCCGTTTGGGAAAGTGTTAAAAAACGATGTGGCTGGACCATTATGTTTACCGATTTTCTTAAACCCTTTCCCAAACAAGACCTGATTTTGATGTCCCTAGAAGGAAATGACTTTGGAAAACATTAAAACAAAAGAAACTGCTGATAACCAGCAGTTCCCCCTTTTGTCCCAATGTTGTCACATGTTCACACATTTTACCTTTAGTAACATTGATTTTGTCATCCACTGCTGCTTTTAAATTCGACCATCCTAAAATTTTGTCGTTTTGGAAAGGGTTAGATCTAATCCATTACTGCACAATGACTCCTTTTGACTCCCTCACAAGAAAAGGCTTGGGAAAACATTGTGGCAAATGAAGAAATTGCTTGTGACAAGCAATTTCTTCATTTTCCACAATGTTTTCTAACCTAAAATGGTAAGATTTTTAAATTATCATCAGCATGAAATTGTCGTCTGCAACATCTTTGAATTTGGGACACCCTAAATTTTTGTTGCTTGGGAAACAGTTAAACTTACCATGCAGATTATCCATTATTGCCAGAACCAACAAGTGGGGGTGTTGCTGGACCATTGCCGTTACCATTACCGTTCAGACCGTTGCCACCGTTCGCCGCCAATACCACCACCATCATCATCATCAGAAAAAATATGGCAATACCGACTAAAACGGAAAAATAGATTCTTTAAAATAATAATTTGTCGTTTGGTTAAACTTACCATGCTTATTATTTACCAGAACCAACAATTCTGGGTGTTACTGGACCACCATTGCCGTTACCGTTACCGTTGAGACCGTTGCCACCATTTGCCGCCAACACCACCATCATCATCATCAGAAGAAAAATGGCAATTCCGACTAAAACGGAAAAAAAGTTTCTTTGAAATCCAGAAAACACGAAAATGGGCTGGTTGCATGGAGCTAAATGTCTATAACGCAAGGAAAATATCTGAAGTGCGTTCTTTAGAGCAATATATTTTTTTAAAGATTTCTTCAGATGTTTTGGATAAAGCGTTTTTAAGATCTAGATTCTGACCATCTGTGCCGACGTCATTTGTATGAGGTATTGATCATTCGGAACACCGCGGTTTATGAATCATGGAGCAAATGGAACAACTTTGTACATTTTCACTTTTCTATAGAGTTGACCAAGGAGTTCCACAAAAAATGTATAGGGTAATGGCGCATCCCGTTGAGTGTCTTAAAAATCTTGCTATAAATTACACTATATCCTGAAACATCTTAAGAAATCTCGAGATATCTTAAGAAATCTCACTAAAAATGCATCTATAACCATAGACCCGACATGGAAAATGAATTTAAACTACAAATTGATAAAGTCGCGAATAAATTCGGGACAACGAATTCGCGAATTGTTGAGCTCGCGAAAATAAAAACCTTTACATTATTACAACCTGTTTTTCGTAAAGTTTAGTCATTACACCGAAAAGTCATAATGGTTCAACAGTTAGACATTTAATATATGTTAACCTTAATTAAGTGAAATTCCTCTCAAAATCCAATATTTTTTTCATTGGCGAGCTTACATGATTTGAATAAGGAACAATTTTATCAAGTAAACAGTGACGCAATTTCGAACAAAAAAAAGTACTTCGTAGGTATTGTTATAAAATCTCGTAGTTACGGCTTGACTCAAGCCGTAGCTACGAGATTTGATAACAACACATACGGTTTATAAAAATATAACGGAAAATCCAAGTTATTTTTATCAAAAAATGCATAGTTATTGGGCAAGAATGAATTAGATTTTAAAGTATGTGCAATATTTGAAAACGATACTAGAGCCGAATTTTAATAACGTTGAATTACGTTTACATTTTATTGACGTTTTATATTGGTATACCGACGGCAATGAATCAATCCCTAATGAGATTCACATGGCGTCGGAATTATTTGAGCGACGTCGTAAACATCCATCTTCGCTAGCCAAGGTTGAACCCACCTACGTATGTATTCACCCTTGGCGGATTTAGTCCGATTTTCTTGAAATCACGAAGCGCCGCCTAGCGGTTGTTCTGCTGGTTGTTTACGTCCATTATTGATGACCTCATTAACGCGCGTTGTCTTTCGCGTCATACGTCATGCGGATTATGTAAAAATTAACTGCTTTTTTGGTCGAATTGTCGAAAGTATAATAATTCGTCGATTAAAGTTAGGGAATTCCTGTCTATTGCAGTAAAATTCTTAGGAAAAATCGCACATCTTCGCGTTTTTGAGTTGCAAATGCAATGCTTTTTCCCGCCTGTTGTCATGATTTGGTAACTCATAACAAATGTATCAGTCCACAATCTAATTGGTTCCAGCGAGACATCGCTAGAACCAATGAAAACGCTTTCCAGGAGACCAAGAAAATCGGACTAAATACGCCAAGGGTGGATACAGAAACGACGTTACGTCGTAGATGTCACCCTTGGCTTGCGAAGATGTAAACATTCGGCGATGGAACGTTCCAACGCCGAATGTTTACGATGTCTGCC
Source organism: Fragum sueziense (assembly GCA_963680895.1). Classification (NCBI taxonomy): domain Eukaryota; kingdom Metazoa; phylum Mollusca; class Bivalvia; order Cardiida; family Cardiidae; genus Fragum; species Fragum sueziense. The sequence goes on from OY804607.1 coordinate 7,257,657, forward strand.
GAATAGTTTCGGAAACGTAACGAATGTTGTACGAAAAATTCCGACTTCGCGTGAATCTGATATTAGGGGAGCTCTGTCTTTAAACTTGAGTCATGCAAGGGTCATCCTAGAGTTATCTTATCCTATTAACAAGAGTATACCGTCGCTTTTCAACAAAAGTCTCGTAACTGCATGTTAAGGTATCCGACCCCTCAAAAGAACCGAAGAGCCGGAGGCGAAATTTGAAAAGTGCAAATATTTCCTAAACTGTGTTACATTTCCATTCCAAATACAAACGTAAGCATTTTTTGTGGTTAAGAACTTTGAATTAGTGCATACTTATGGAAATATTTGACAAAAATATTCAAAATTACCTCCCTTGTATATGAATATAGATAAAATAATCTTTGTTGATTATTTTCTTCTTGGAGCATAATCTTGAAATCCGGCACGGTAAATTAACTTATGTGAAGTGTATAAATTTACAAGTGCGTGTAATTTGATGCATTTCGTATGGCTAGAAAGTAACTACTGTGTTTTTTTCAGGGTCTGTAAACCTTAAAACAAGCTGTAGTTACGAGACTTTTTTTTAAAAGCATCGATATGTGAAACCCACCACCGCCTATTCCTGCGCCAAATCCCGCGCCGAAGAGTCCTGCATCATCTACATTGCCCGGGGGTAGTGGTGGTGGCACGAGCACGGGGACAGGAACAAAGACGAAACCCTGACCCTGACAGACCACAACGCCGATCAGCGCACTCACCACTGCCAGTGATAGTAAAAGGTGGAGATTCATGGCTGATCTTTGTCCCACACTGGTCTAGCTCCCGACTGATCTGGATCCTTACACAGCTGCATGTAAACATTTAGACATATTTAACCCAGGCCCGTAGGAAGCAATTTCATGGGGGGGGGGGGCTAAAGCCTTTTGTTCTGAATATTTTTTTTTTTGGGGGGGGGGGGGGATTTGGATTTTCCACTGGTCTTGCTCCCGACCGATCTGGATCCTTACACAGCTGCATGTAAACATTTTGGCATATTTAGCCATCCATTACCAAACGACAAAATTTTAGGGTTGTCCAATTTGAATCTTTGAAAACTGCTGCAGACGACAAAATGAATGTAGATAATTATAGGATTTTAGTTCAATATCACTTTATTCCTGATTATCCGGTTTTACTTGACGGGTTATAAATATAAGTGTGCTAGAACAACGAAATATATTCTGGTGTACTTACTGGTTACCATGGTAATAAAGCGTCTTTCTTGATTGGAAAGTGTGAAAATATTCAAAATTCAATGTGAGAAGATGTTGGGGAGAAAAGGAATATTGTAATGGTACAATGTCTGCTTTTCTGCATTACAGGTATTTTGCTTAAATTTAGTTACCATGGAAACTGGAAACTATATTTATGAGAATTTCTGTATGTTTTAAGAATTTACACATTACACATATTAGAAATTATTTGGTTATCCCGCAGTGAACATACGAGTACAAATAGTATGATTTTCGATAATAAATATTCTTTCTAATCACTTGTTACCATGGCCTTTTGACAAGTGATTTCTTTATTGCCTACAATCTTTTCTTTATAAAAAAAAGACGTGTAAAATTTCATTCACTTTAAATTGTCGTCTGCAACATCTTTGAATTTAGACCAATATAAAATGTTGCTGTTGGATTAAAATGTCTTGTTAGCCCATTACCAAGCAGCAAAGGATGGGTTGCAACAAGGGTTCAAAATATAGATTTTCTTTAAATTCTGTTAATTAATAGGGTTACACATTTTCTTTGATTTGTATGTGTAAAAATTCTGATTAGTGCTTATTTTTGGAGATAATGGCTAATAAAGTGGGTGGGGTAAATTGACACGAGAAGCAAATTTTTACTTTGAAGTTAAATAACTTTTTCTGTAGGGATCAGATCGGACTGAAATTTTGTATGTACTTTCAATGTACTACGGACAGAAGATTTTTTGAATCATTAATCATGTATATTAGTTTTTTAGCTCGACTTTTCGAAGAAAATGAAAGCTTATACTGTCACCCGGGCGTTGGCGTCGGCGTTGGCGTCGGCGTTGCAACAAAGGTTAAAGTTTTTTCAAACATCAATAACTTCCATACTATCAAAGGGATTCAACCCAAACTTGGAATACTTATTCACCATTACACTCTCTACCTTACTACCAGGGCCCATGACCCTGGCTCCACTATATTTGGAGTTATGCCCCCTTTATACTAAGCGACTTAGAAAGTCGAGGGCGCTGTCTTCGGACAGCTCTTGTTGATTTTCTGTATCCGCCCTTCTGTCAATCTCAGATTTTGCTTATTTTTGATGTACTTACTTTACGGAACTATCTCTACAGTTTTTATTTTTGTAGGAATTTGCATGATATTTTGTGAACATGACCCTATATGATGTAAATAAATATGTGTAAACTTTGGATTAAATCCCTTGCATATAGCCAAAGTTATTTGACCTTGACCTCCAAAGGTCATTCTGAAAAGTCACTTTATACATGTATAATTTTCAGCTATATCTTGAAATTAAAATGGGCTTATATTTAATAAATTTCAATAAATAAAGTCACATGTATAATATTCTTGCCGTTCTAAGTTTGTTCAATGCTAATTTCATAGTAGACCTTGACCTTGACATACAGAGCAAAATGACTTTTGAAAAGGAAATTGTCCACTTACCCCTTCAGAAATCCTTGTTATTATGTGCGTAAAAGTCAGTATCAATCGTGGCTTTTCCACTGAACTTAGTAACTACAAATAGGATATTATGAAAATAACTGTTGATTTAAAATTCACTTCATACACCAATTTTCATGATAAATCTTAGCTCAAAATCATAAAATTTAATATTTTAGAATAACCTTTGAATGTCAATGTCAAATAACTTTAATTCTATGAAATGGATTTAACCCAAAGTTTACACATATTTAGTTACATAATATAGGACCATGTGCACAAAATTTCATGTCAATTTATACAAAAGTAAAGGCTGTAGAGATAGTTTCGTAAAATAATTACATCAAAAATAAACAAAATCTGAGATTGACAGAAGGATGAATACAAAAAATCAACAAAGTAATATACATGAATAATGATTCCAAAAATCTTCTGTCCGTAGTACATTGAAAGTATATACAAAATTTCAGTTCGATCTGACCCCTACAGAAAAAGTTATTTAACTTCAAAGTAAAAATTTGCTTCTCATGTCAATCTACCCCACCCACTTTATTAGCCATTATCTCCAAAAGTAAGACCTTATCAATTTTTTACACATACAAATTAAAGATATTATGTAACCTTATCAATTAATAGAATTTTAAGAAAATCTATTCTTTGAGAGTTTTGAGCCCTTGTTGCAACCCATCCTTTTTAATCTAGTCCAAAATCAAAGATGATGCAGACGACAATTTCAAGTGAATGAAATTTTGATTTTTTTTTGTATTTTTACGCAGAAAACATTGTGGTAAATGAAGAAATTGCTTGTCAAGAGCAATTTTTTTCATTTTCCACGATGTTTTCCAAAGCCATTATTTTGTGGGGAGTCGAAAGGAGTCACTGTGTGGTACATTTGTAATGGGTTAACTTACTAGTAATACAACTCTACGTACATATGTTCCCAATTATGTCATGGTAGATAATCACGTGATACAATAATTTCAGAAACTCTTTACTAATTTTGTTAATGGGGGGCCGATTTGAATTCGGGGTGAAGCAGGGAAGGTGGACAGACGTCACGCATTATATATTAGAAGGACGTAATGTTTTTCTTAAACAAAAACAAAAACAGCTGATAAAAAGTTATTGAAGATCAATCAAAAGTTTGCTTATCTTTAATACCTTTTTTCATCAGTTGATTTTTTTAAAAAAAAAATTCCACCACGTCCAGCTTATTCCTGGCTTATATGTTTCTTACCTTCTCTGCTTCAAACCGAATTCAATTAGGTCAAGCATTCACAAAATTATTGAAGATTTTCTGAAAGTGTTGTATCACGTGATTATCCATCATGTTTTTAGTCTTCCATTATTGTCACAGTCTGAGGATTTTATGTTGTGTCAAATATTCTCTCCAACAGTACTTTCAGTACTTTGATTCTAAGAGGAAACAACAGCTCTTTTGGTAAATATAGGTATTTTATAAAAAAAATTAATGGTATAACAGGTTGGTTGGGGGGGGGGTAAGTTTAAGTCAAATAAATATTTGTATGCAAAGGTATATTGGCTTTCTTATAAAATGAATTACTTGTATCAAATTCAAAATATCGAAACACAAAATATCACCAGTGTCCAAGTCGAAAAGAAAGTTACATTTGTTTTACATAAAAGTGTACAAAAATAGTTTTTTTTACTTCTCCAATTATTTTATTTTACCAGAAAACGATCCAAGAATATTTCTTTCGTTCAATTCACCATTTTCACACACTTATGGTCTACGTAAGGCTACTATTTCAATTTATCCATGCAGAATAATTGGCTGTATTATTCTAAAACTGTGGACTAATTATCTCTCAAAATGGTCATCACTCGTCAAGTGCAGATAACTCTGACACGAAATCGAGTATGGAAATGCACCCTGATTTAATATTCAAGATGGACAATCACGTGATTTTTAAAATGCAGATAATCTTAAATATTTTTGTTACTACTTAAGCAATTTGATTTTGATTTGAAGAAGAGAAGGTGGGAAAATGCCGGAAACTGGATGGAAGTGGTGGATTAAAAATAGATGATAAAAAAGTGAATGAAGATCAACCGATATTTTGGTTGATCTTCAATGACTTTTTATCAGCTATCTTTTTTTAAATATCAATCATGTCGATCTAACTGTGGACGTCTGTCGACCTTCTCTGCTTCGAAACAAATTCAAATTGGTCTCAAATTGACCCATCACCAAACGACAAACTGTTAGATCGGCCCAAATTGAAAGATGTTGCAGACGACAATTTTAAGCGAATGAAATATAATAAAATTTGGTCTTTTGGGGTAGAAAATATTGTTGAAAATGAAGAAATTGCTTGTCAAGCAATTTCTTCTTTTTCCACAATGTTTTCCAAAGCCTTTTTCTTTAGGGGAGTCAAAAGGAGTTCATGTGTGGAATCGGGTTAACAAAATTGTTGAAGATTTTCTAAAATGTTGTGTCTCGTGATTATCCAACGTGAGTAAAATGCATCCCTCCAGGTTTACCGTAACCCTTTTCCAAATGACAAAAAATGACTTTTCCACTTTCAAAGATGCTGCAGACGACAATTTTAATTAAAAAAATTTAGAGGTGTTCAGCATTTAAGGGAGAAAATACTGCGGGAAATGATGAAATTGCTTGTCAGAAGCAATTTCTTCATTTCGTACAGTGTTGACTCTTTGAAAAAATCGATTTTCTTTTGGGGAGTCAAAAAGGGTCAGTGTTTCAGAAGGGGTTAAATTATTTTTTTTTTCAAAAACATCGAGAGAAGAGAGGAAGTACATTTGTATTGATAAACAGCATTTTCTCTCAATGTTTTCCATACAATTAGAAAATCACTTTATATTTAGTTACACTTACATTGTCGGATGCAACTTCTTTTAATGTTAAATCTAAAATTCCGCTGTTTGGAAATGAGTTATATTGGTCATAGAGAAATTCTTCGTTGTAAATGCAGAACTTCGTATCTCATTTTTTGGAAAGTTTTAAGGGGGACGAAAAAACTTTAATACCTTTTCTGAAACCGAACGGTTTACTTGAAATTTGGACATATTGTTCACATAAAGTGTGCCATTAACCCTTTCCCAAACGGCAAAATTTTAGGGTAATCCGCTTCCAAAACTACCACAAATGACAAAATGGAAGTTATCAAAGGTAGGATTTGTGTGAAATATGACACAGAAAATATTGAGACAAAAGGAGAAACTGCTGGTTATCAGCAGTTTCTTCTTTTGTTTCAATGTTTTCCCAAGCCAATTCTATTAGGGACGTCAAAACCAGGTCTTGTTTGGGAAAGGGTTAATACTGATAAATCAAAATATTATGAAACCTTCAATAATTGTCTGAACTGGACATACAAGATTTTACTTTTAAAATCGCAAAAATCGCCATTTACATTTATAAGTTTTGTATTTCCACCGACGAATTTATCTTTAATACTTCTCCATAATAAGATTAAAGGAAATAATAACGAAAGTATCTATAATAGATTTCATATTATGAATAAATTACAATAAATAAATAAATAAATAAAAAAAAACAAAAAAAAAAAAACATACTAACCGCTAGTAAGGTCTGACCGCACGGTCCCCCGGCTTGGCAATCCCGCGTGAACTTTGGTACGCTATGTATACCTTTTCAAGGCTGTCATTTTAACCAACAAATATGATATATAGCGACTTAAACATCCATTTATGTGGAAATTTGAAAATCTTGCCCATAAAATGGCCAGCGAACCGCTTCTTAGAAATGACCCTTTCACAAAAACTGTGTGAAGGTTTTTTAAAAAGGTATGTCTGCATTTTTGTACTACCCTTTCCGAAACGGGACCTGCTTTTGATGTCTTTAGTGGAAAAACTTTGGAAAAACATAATCAACCCTTTCCCAAATGGAAAAATATTAGGGTAATCCATTTCAAAAGCGTATGCAGTCATCAGAAAAGATGTCGTAAAAGACTGGATTTGTGTAAAATATGGCACAGAAAATATTGAGACAAAAGGTGAAACTGCTGGTTATCAGCAGTTTCTTCTTTTGTTTCAATGTTTTCCCAAGCCTTTTCTATTAGGGACGTCAAAACCAGGTCTTATTTGGGAAAGGGTTAAGAGAGTAAAAAAGCATGAATGGCTGATTATCAAATTGCTGATTATCAGCAACATCGACTTTCTTTATACTACTTTATGTGCTTTACCATCTCCTATTTGAAAGCTCTTAGAGATAGTTAACCAAGAGCGACGGACGAAAAAAGCATTTGTGTGCATTATAGCACAGAAAATATCGAGGTAAATGGATAAATTGTGATTATCAGCATGTCCTTATTCTTTCTTCAATGCTTTCCCAATCCTTTTGTATTAGGGACGTCGAAACCAGGTCTTGTTTGGAAAAAGTTAAAAGACATTTGTCTTTTTTGTTAATGACGGAAAGATCATCGGACTTTCCCCCAAAGCCGGCTTTTTAGCATCTCTCAGTAAGGTATAGGTCATCATTAGATACTAAACACTTTTTGAAGTCATGCGTAGTAACGGAAATTGAGGAGGGATATCCTCGTCAAATTTCCGTTGCCACGGACGCCGCTGAAAGATGACAGAGTGTTTGTTATCTAATGGTGGATCCTGGTTTGAAATTCGTTTTGGTATTTTATAGTTTTCTTTTTTTTCTACAAAGACACATTCACAATTGTCATGGTTTCGCACCCGGCCTTTACTTTCTACATAAATCGTCGCTTTTCAACAAAAACCTCGTAACTGCAGCTTGTTTTAAGCTGCAGTTACGAGGTTCTTATTGGAAAGCGACGACAATTAGTAGACCCTTCCACAGCTGTTTTATTTGTCCAATACAGTCCCGTAGGAAGCAATTTTACATGAGGGGGGGGGGCGAGGGGGGGGGGGGTAAGGTGTGAAAATTGGAAAGGCTAAATTTTCAGTGTAAAAATGGAAATTTGGCATTTCTGGCCCCCACCCCTGTTCTTACGGGCCTATAATAAAAACCTCTTTTGAAACTATTTCGTAATTATACAATGGCTGTCTTAACTGATTGCGATCTCGCACTTGATCACATAACTGTCGAATTGGAACTGTCTCATATCTTGTCGTCTTGAAAAGTTTTAAACGTTTTACCAAACGATGGACCGAACCATAGAGCGTTCTAGTTTTGGAGTTGTTTCAAGTAGACAAAATAGGAGCGTAAATATTACCTTGTGTAAAATCCGTGTAGCACCGTATAGTAAACTTTTGCCGAGAGAAGAAAGAGAACATGCTAATTTTCAGCATTTTCGTACACGTTTTAAAATTGCAACTTTTTCATGCATATTAATTTGCATTTTCATTTTTTACCCCAATGCTTTTAAAACTACTATTTCCCAGATTTGGACCCAAAAATTGTCAAATACAAACGAAATGTACACTTATAAAGCTTTATATGACCTGATTAAATGATTACGACAAACTATTGAAGCAACGACTCATTTTTTCGCAATTTGATACCAAATTCATGAAGCGATGTCGAAAGTAGGTCAAAACAGTAGGACATGCGACTTTCTTAAATGACGTCACAACATACATGATGACGTCATATTGAAATTCAAGTATGAATCTCGTTTGAATCATGGTCCGCGCTGTATGCGCATGCGCAACAATTTAAAAATAATTCTAACCCTATCTGAGACGGGGTTGAATTTAGGTTTGGATTCTCCCTAAATTCAGCTATCTGTCTTGTAATTTCGGCTCATTCTCTGTCTGAATCGCATATTATTAACCATCCCGAGGTGGTCAACACAAAAGTTTTGCATATTTTTTCAAAAAAAATCATTTTTTGCAATTAGACCATCTGTTACCGTCGCCCTTTAAAAGCTGTTTATTGAGATAAGCCAAACTAAGTTCATGTTTGGGAAATGGTTAACCCGTTACTGCACAGTGACGCATTTTGACCCCCAGAAGAAAAAAAACTTGGGAAAACATTGTAGAAAATGAAGAAATTGCCTGTCACAAGCAATTTATTCATTTCGCACGATGTGTTCCTACCAAAAAATGGAAATATTCGTACAATTTCATTAACTTAAAATTGTCGTCTGCAACGTCTTTCAGATTTGAAACATCCAAAAATTTTGCCATCTTGTAAATGGTTAATGGCAGATATGATTTCCCCGCGGCTTTCGCGAATCTATGCTAAATTCGAAAGTGATCTTCACTTTGAAATTTATGTCAACCATTTCCCAAACGTTCATCGTCGCTTTTCATAAAAAAAACTCGTAACTGCAGCTTGAAACAAACTGCAGTTACGAGGTTTTATAAGAAAAATAGCGTACATATGCTGGTTCAATTAGAGAGTTGCTGCAAATGACAAAATTGATACCAGTATTATAGGATTTATGTACAATCTACAACAGAAAATATTGACGTAAAAGGAAAAATAGCTGGTCATCAGCGCTTTCTTTCTTTGCCTGAATGTGTACTTCTACTTTTCCTACCAGGGACGTTAAAACCAAGTCAAAGGAAGGTTTAAAAAGCGAAATCCTCAAAGTGGAGAACCATGAAACATATCGTCGCTTTTCCGCGAAAACCTCGTATCTGCAGCTTGTTTTAAGCTGTATATACATGATTTTTGCAGAAAAGCAGCGATATATTTTTTTTCGATATTGTGATGTAATATGCAATTTTGCTTGTCCGGCGAAGAATTTTTATGTCCCCGCATCGAAAGACGTCGTGAATATTCGTAACGTATCCGAGTCTATTCGGGCGACGTCATAAACATTCGGTGGTGGGACGTTCCATCGCCAATTTTTTATGACGTCTTCCGAATAATTTCGACGTCGATTAAATATTATTTGAGGCGGACAACCTTAATCAATTTGTAAATGCCAAAAATTTGTACTGTTCCAACATTTGATAGTTGCTGCCTGGAAAAAATGAACATAGATAATTGATAATGATGGACTGATTGAAACGTCCCTTCGTAAACGGCCTTTATAATGAACAATGAATGAACAATTAAGACCATGCAAATTGTAAAATTTAATGTTTTTTTTTATTATCTTATGAATAAATACATTCAAACACAAGGGTGCGACTGATGTATAGCTCATGGTAAATGACCTGGCAGAGCATCCCTATGGGTGTTCTGCCAGGTCATTTATCGTGAGCTATTTCTATCATACGGCTCTTATCAAGGCTGGAAATCAACGTGAAGCAAAAACAACAACAACAATTGCAGAACACCTTCAATAAATATATCAATACTCGGCCGATTTGAAATTAGTTTGAAGCAAAAACTATGAAAAAAAAATGAGAGATTTGATGACTGTGATCGGTCTTTTAACCCATTACTGTACAGTGACGCCTTTTGACGCCCTTTAAGATAAAGACTTTGGAAAACATAGTGGAAAATGAAGAAATTGTTTGTAACAAACAATTTCTTCATTTACCACAGTGTTTTCTACCCTAAAAGACAACACAAATTTAAATTCTAATCATTTGAAATTGTCGTCTGCAACATTAAACAACACTTAAAATGAAAGTTATTGACATGCAAGTAGTTTTTTGCCCATCAATAACTTTTTAACATCTGTTTTTTTAAAAGATTCAACAAAACGAAAGTATCCCAAACTTTTTCTGTCTTCTCCGCTTTATGACTTGTTCAAATCTGCCTCATATCAATTAATTTATGCAATGTTTCCTGTAATGTTTGTTTTTGTTGTCGTTGCGTAATTCCCCGCCGTTGTAATACTTAACGTTAATGAACACTCGACTTATCAAAGGACCAATTCAATAAAGTGCCTCCGACAGTCTCTGATAATGAAATCTTTATTTTTTATCTAGTCAAGACAAATATAATAACAGATAATCAGCATTTTCTTCTTTTGCATCAGTATTGTCCATGTTATATTGTATACCAACTTACGTTATCTTAAGTGACACCCATTTTGTGGTCTGCAGTAGCTTTTTGATTAAATTACCGAAAATTTAGCCGATCAGGAAAGGATAAATATTGCTTTTACTGCTATTTTATTTTTTTTTTAGAAAACTGTAACCTTTGTGAATATGCCTTTTAACCCTTTCCCAAACAAGACCTGGTTTTGACGTCCCTATTAGAAAAGGCTTGGGAAAACATTGAAACAAAAGAAGAAACTGCTGATAACCAGCAGTTTTTCCTTTTGTCTCAATATTTTCTGTGAAATATTTTACACAAATCCTATCTTTAATAACATCAGCTTTGTCATTTGTGGCAGTTTTTGAAATGGATCTCCCTAAAATTTTGTCGTTTGGGAAAGGGTTAAAATGACCGTGGCTTACATTTGGCATATAGCACACCAACATGTACAGAGTTTCTGTAAAAAACGCTTTCATATTTGTCATAATTTAATTAACAATTTTAAGGTAGAAGACCCATAATGGAAAAAACACATTTTGAAAAATGCCAGTATTTCCTAAACTGTGTTACATTTACATTCAAAATATAAGCATAAGCATTTTGAACCGTTTAGAATTTTGAATTCATGCATACTTATGAAAATATTTGACAAAAATGATCAAAATTATCTCCCTTGCATATGATTATAGAGTAATATGATATTTATAAATTATTTGCTTCTTGAAGCATAATCTTCAAATCCGGCACGGTGAATCAACTTATGTGAAGTGTATTTACAAGTGTGTGTAATTTGATGCACTTCGTATGGCTAGAAAGTGTTGTTTTTCATTATGGGTCTTCTACCTTAATTGTGGATGTTTCCAATTTTTCATTAAAATACAATTTGGTCGTTCAAACATTAATACTCGTGTTCTCAAAACCAACCGGAAATGACAGTTTTGACCGTAAATAGCCGGAAGTAGTACGTCATCGCCTGGGGGAAAATCTGAAATCCAAAATATGGCGAGTGAATATAAACCCTTTCCAAAACGAAAGTTTTCGACTTTTTCAATAGCAAAGAATTTTGTGCTAAAAATAGACTTGGTTTAGCGTTGTGTATTGACAAACCGTCAGTGTTGTTACAAAATCTCGTTATTACAAGATTTTATTATAACACCGACGTTTTATGTGAAAGTACAATGAATGATATTTTACATTAGGCCTATATTCAAATGCCATAGCGCACAATCGACCCATTGGGCATAAGTTGCCTTTTGTCGAATTACCCAATTTTGCTCTTTCAGTCTCCACATAAGTCAGATTCATTGGAAATAATAATTTAATTCGGAAAATTAGCCAATTCAGTTTTGTTTTATATATGTATCCACCTTAGGCCTACCACTAAAGTTCCCAACACCATCTACATTTCTTTGTCATAAATGCATTTACATAATTTTTACTATAATTTCTGTCACCAAATACATGTATTTCTATTAACCATCAAAAATGAAATAATATGAAACTCATGACTTGTATAGACCATTATTATGGAAAATATAGAATAAATGATATTATAAAACATTACTAGGGGTGTGCAAAAATGTCCATGCGCTGATTATGCGAAGGGCATTGAATCCACAGGCCACATTACGGTTCATTTCATTAAGGCGCAGTCACACACAGTCGGTGACAATTGGTAGTTAAAAACACGAAGGGAAATCATGTGAAACAACAATTGCAAGATTCTTAATTGATACATGTATTTTAATAAGTGATCGTTTTACGAAATAATAACAAGTTTAGCGGTCTTTCTTGCCAATGAAACCCGATGTGCGACGGACTACATGTGTAGGTAAAAACCGAGGCGCACAGCGCCGAGGTATTTGCCTCAACATGTAGTCCAGAGCACAGAGGTTTTTATTGACAATAAAGACCGCTAAACTTGTTATTATCTCCATTATAACACCCTAAATAACAAAAACGCACATTAGAAATGTGTTATTTTGTGAAAATTCTGCGATGAACTAGTTTTCATCGTAGGAAACGCATTGTCGGTTAAGTGACGTCATTTAACGTTACCTTGACGCCACGTGACGTTTTGGCGCATACACAAAGCATAATTACATAGAGTCTTTATTGTAAATAAATCCGATGCAGTTCTTCTTTCGCTATATGGATTTTACGGAAACGTGTTATAATTGAAAATGATTTGAGACGGACAAAGCTGATAGAAATGCCGGATGTGAGAGACCTTTTAAAATTCATCAGATAAAAAAGTTATTAGCGACAAAAAAAAAAAAAACATTTTCTTGGCCGCCAATATTTGTTATCTGTATATCGTTGGTAGGTAGTCCAAACCTCTTAACCACAACTTGAATAAGCTGGAGTTACGAGGCTTTGATACCCCACCGACGATATTTTTAAAATATCTTCTATATCAAGCGAATTATTGGCTTTTATCCACCTTCTCTACTTAAATTAGTGTTCGTCCTATTTTTTGGACCAATGAAATTGCAGTATGTTTGAAAATTTCGGCGCTATATTTATCATAAACGCACTGTCGGTCAGTTTATGTCACGGATATACACAGCCACGCCCCGTTTCCTGTGCAGTTATGAAAAATGATGTGGGAAAATGGTGTAATTTTTGGGAAATGATGTAATTCCTGTAAGATCCGCTTGATAGTAGCTCCAGTCGGTGGCGTGGTTTAAAGAATGAAAGTAGAAGCGTATGTTTTCATTGGTTGACGAACACGAAGTCAGATAGAGCCTGTATAGTAGTTTAATGAATTAAACGACGGACGATGGAAAGCGAGGAAGACACATTGCGCACCCGTCGTACATGTTTTTATGTACATGTATTACATAGAGTCTGTATAGTAGATTCTACGCGAAATATACATTCAAATGCGCGCAGCGCATTGAATGTTTGTATCGCGTAGAATCTACTATACAGACTCTATCTGACTTAGTGTTCGCTAGCGGTTAATTGGAGACTGGGCATGGCTATGTATAGACGTCACATAAACTAGCCGGTGTAACGTAGTAAAGTGACCCCCATAGAATACTGACCCCCCGGTCACTATTTTATATAGGATACTGACCCCACGGTCATAATATTATGACGGGGGGTCATAGTATTATGACCGCCCCACACGTAGAAAAGTGACCCCTCACGTAGAATTGTGACCCCCCCCCCCCCATAAAATATCGACCCCTTCCCCATATTCACACCAAAAATCTTTCTCTAATATAAACCCAACTATGGTACCCGTACAACATAATTATCTCCATTGACAGTCATCGGGGGTGCAATTGCACTCGTCCGTACATGCTCTGTCCGTACACACAGAGTGTTTTGACCGCAACTTTTCATACATTATTGGGCGCACCCGATTCAAACTGGCTGGTTAGACGCTTCAACTGCATCTGAATTGATTTGATTTATTGGAGTTTAACGTTGTATTCAACTGCTATGACCATATAGCGGCGGCTGGAGCACCTAATATTGATTCCTGGTATTTGAGTTTATTGGGGTTTTACGCCGTTTTCAACTGCCAGGGTCATATCGCGTCGGCTGGAGCACCTACCCATGGATTCCTGTTGTTTCTCAAACCAGTACTACCACAACATCCTTAGCGAGCCTCCAGCTGCTCGCCCACTTAGGTAAACGATTTCAAACCCATTGATGGGTGACAATGTTGTCAGAAAGGGTATTAGCCGCGGCCGGGTATCGAACCCGGGACCTCTCGAATGAGAAGCAATTGCGCTACCAACTGTGCTGAGGCCGCGGCCTGTCCTGGTATTTCTCGCACCCGTACTACCAAAGAAAATACCAACAGAGCCCCAGCTGCTCTCTCATAGATGATTTACACCCATTGGTGAGAGACAAATGACTTTTGTCAAATGTCAGAATCGATAGGTCTATGCCGAGCCAGGTTCTAACTCACGACCCCTTGATTGGCAGACCCCGACGTTACCGACTAAGCTACCCGGTCTCGGAGCATCTGTAATGGTTCTTGATCGTATGTACAGTAGGCAAGGGCGGATCCAGGATTTTTTTCCGGGAGGGTCCGATCCCAAGATTTGTTCCGGGGGGGGGGGGGGGGGTCTAAGCTCAAACTATGGCTTAAAATGTAATAAATATGTAACAATACACTAAATTTATATAGTCAAAATCTAATTTTCGGCCAATGCCAGGAGGGGGGATCCGGACCCCCCTCTAGATCCGCCCATGAGGTCTACAGTATGTTCATGGATTACGAACTTCTACCGATGTACATATGTGTGGAAAGGACAAATTATTTTAAAAGGCTTCTGACCAAAAATCACTTGTCCCTCAGCGTAGTGAGTTCCAATCCTACCAGTGTTATGTATGTATGTCTGCCATACGCAATTTCGTACTTGGCGGTTGCATATAAGAGTGATTCTGTTAACATTTAGTCACTTTAGCGAGATAGTTATCTAGGCTTCTCAATCTGATTTAATTAATATCCTGTGTTGACTTGGCAGTAAAATTTGACAGGCACCAGTAAGGGGTCATCTTCTGTGACCTTTTTTCTGACCAATCAAATAAACGCTTCAATCCGAAAACTAGGTCACGATGACGTCACATTTCAGTGTAGAACCATGTGTTTGTCATTAAAAAGTATAAGTAACCATAATAGTAGTAATAAGTCACGCTAAAGGGGACATAATGGGAAGTCCATAAAACTTGATTTAGAGAAATAAGTCAGACTAAAAAGGCGTCAAGCAGCTGTCGCAATTGGAAAATAAAGATGCAAGATGTGAAAAAAATAATTATTCAAATAGAATCTAAAAATTTCATTAAATTCTATCTAGCAAAAAGAAATATGAGAAAAACTTCTACAATAAGGCCCCTTTTCCCATAACACAGCATCAAATTGAGAAACAGAGAGAATTGGTTCTTGACAGAATTTTATTTTGAAGTTTCGTCCAATTTGGTGCAAGAATTGTTGAGTTTTTGCTTCGGGCAGACTTAAAGATCTAGACGCAATGTTATCATACATTTAGTCCCCTTTTCATATGATAGGATCTTTGTGCATGAATTAATTATTGAATAAGCTACAGAACTTCTCATTTATCGCTGAAGAACAAAATTTCATTAAATTATGTTCATTGAATGAAGAGAAATTAGAGAGACACTAATTTCTACTTTAAGGCCCCTTTTTCTGTGACGCAACCTAAAATTAAAAAAAGCGAGAACACCGCCTCTAAAAGGTATTTCAGGGATTACATATGTGAAGTTCAATTGAATTTGGCCCAAAGGTTGCTGAGATCTGGCTGTAGACGGGCGGACGGACAGACAGACGGACGGACGGAAGGACGGACGAGCGGAAGGATAGCATTGCGACTAAATGCTCCCCGATTCTTTTTTTCGGGGAGCATAATAAACAAAGATGTCATTTGAATCGATATACATGTAGCGTATTTTAAATTTAATTAGCAATAAGCTAGATGGGGGTCAGTATTTTATAGATAAAACCAAGGGGGGTCGTTATTTTATATGGGAGTCAGTATTCTATAGAAAGGGGGTCAGTATTCTATATAAAATAGTGACCGGGGGTCAGTATTCTATTGGGGTCACTTTACTACGTTACACCGGCAGCCCGTTTATGCGAAATATAGCGGCGGAATTCTAAAATAATATACAGCAATTTCATTGGTCCAAAAAGTAGGTCGAACACTAATAAACTTACCAATTTATCTTCCGACTCCTCCTAATGGCGGAGTAACAACACTCGGGCCATTGCCATTACCATTTCCATTTCCATTACCATTTCCGTTAGTAACAACGACGGTCATCATCAGCAGGAAGATGGCCAAAATTGCTAAACTGCCTGCAAATATAGTTACATAATCCCGGTGGATAATCACGTGATGCAACGATTTCAGAAGATCTTCAATGATTTTGTTAATACTTGACCAATTTGAAATCGGTTTGAAGCAGAGAAGGTGGACAGACGACACGCATTAGATGCACGTGTTGGATTTTTGAAAAATCAACTGATAAAAAAGTTATTGAAGATATACCAAAATTTTGGTTTATCTTCAATAACTTTTTCATCAGTTGATTTTTCAAAAGTCCATTAGATACAGCTTATTCATTGTATTTTCTCCCCTTCTCTGCTTTAAACCGAATTCAAATTGGCCTAGTATTAACAAAACTTGATGATTTTCTGAAATTCTGAGTGACTTGATTATCCACGGTGATAATTTTGAGTCAGGATCAATAAAAAAGGCACTTGTAGCATTTCATCGGTGTAGATGCAAAACCTCGTATCTCGTTTTTTTTTAAATTTTAGAGGAGAAGATAAAAATTCAATAACTTTTCCGAAACTGAAGAGTTTTACTTGAAATTTGGACATATTGTTCACATATACGGTGTCATTGATACTGACACGTAAAAATGTCCCAAAACATGTGTGAATTGTCCTAACAGGACATACAAGTCTGTACTTTGAAAATCGCAAGAATCGACAAACGAGGTTTTGCATTTAAACCGATGATTTTTGACACACGTGTTTCTAGCTCCGTATATGCCTAACTGCAGTCTGTTCCGGATTCATACTGTTCTCTTACAGTTGGTTAATGTCATGAATGAGATGTTAGAGATCAACACGGATCTTGATCAGACTGTGTGCATACAACAGTTCAAATGTTTATGGAATGTGTCATCTCTGTCTCAACTTTAAGGCAAAATCTGGGCAATGGGCTTCGTGGCCAGTTATGGAACGAAACATGTATGGTGCGAATAGACGAATTCAAGGGAAGTAATTTTAATTGCTCTCATATTTTGAATTTTTGACTTTTGATGATGGTTTTTATGCCCCCGCATTGAGAGATCGGGGCATATTGTTTTACTCATGTCTGTCCGTATGTCTGTCCGAAAACTTAATATTTTGCTTTTTCTCGAAAAGCATGCAATATACAAAGCTCAAATTTGGTATGTAACCTTATTTCAATGGTATCTATCTGTTCCATGCAATATGATTTTCCTCGAGATCATTCGTTAACCCTTATCAATCCTTTACAAGAAAACTTTGCACGAAAACTTAACATTAACCAGTGTACGCCCAAAATTGGGTAGTAGTACAGCGTATTTTTGGACGCGATGTGGCAGTAATATGGATGTGGAATGGCTAGCTTATGTAATCGGGCATTAACCCTAATAATCTATTGCACCGAAAGAGTAGGCCTATTTGAAGGCTTGGCGTCGGTTGTAAAGAAAAACCTCGTAATTGCAGCTTGTTTTTTCAGGGATCAGAGTATTATGGAGACAGTCAGAGTTTGCACTGTTGTGTTGCATTGTGTTATCTAGGGCCAAAAAGAAAGATATTTAGCGCTAACACCAAGTTTACTACTTTATATCAATGCCCAGTTTCCCATAAATGTCATGAATATAAATGGCGGATCAGCTTATTGTATACACAATTGATCCAGAGAGACAAAATGAACTTCATTTGAAATTCCCTTACACAGAAATAATCTAGCTATACCGATTGACCATATCATACGATATTTCTTTAAAATGTTATTTTTACTTCCGACAACCTAGCATGTGTGCCTTTTACCCCTTCCCAAACAAGACCTTGGTTTGACGTCCCTAATAGAAATTGCTTGGGAAAACATTGAGACAAAAGAAGAAACTGCTGATAGCCAGCAGTTTCTCCTTTTACCTCAATATTTTCTATGTTATATTTTACACAAATTTTATCTTTTAAAACTCCCATTTTGTCATGTGTGGCAGTTTTAGAAGCGGATTGCCCTAAAAATTTGCCGTTTGGGAAAGGGTTAAGCTGCAGTTACAAGGTTTCTGTTGAAAGAGCAGCGAAATGAGCTTACCTCCGGCCAGACCGGCTCCGAAGAGACCGCCTTGAGCCCCAACAGCTGGGGGTGGAAAAACTACTGGCTTATAAACCGGGTAATAGGGTGGATATAGGCAGACGACACAGCCAATAATGGCGGACAAGGTCACGAAAATCACGGTCTGAAGTTTCATACTGAAAATGAATAAGTAAATAAAGGTTTATATAAATAAATAAATCGAACAAATAAATAAATAAATAACAAATAAATGAATGAATAATAAAGAAAGAAAGAAATAAAGAAATAGACAAAACAAAAAAGCTTTGACGCTTGCATAGGTACAAAACAATACATTAGTTAAAGTGACATTTCACATTTATTTCATTTTTTTAAAAGTATGTCTTGATGCAAAGATTGGTTATTCTAATGCGTAGAAATGCTATCAGTTTTTTCTTAAATTGTGATTTATAAGCGAAAAATACGCCTTCAAAGTTGAGACAGAAATGACAAGTTCTATATAAATCTGAACTGGTTTCCACAACAATTTGTTTAACTTTAGCACAAAAATATATATTTCTCGTAAACGGTTCAATATTTTGGCTTGAAGTTTTCAGAATTCGCTTAAGAAAACATGCTCTTTCAGATAGAATAAAAGTACAATTAATGTAAAAATAATTCTGAAATGTCACTTTAAAACGCACATGAACCGCAATATTACAGACTGTTCCAAGTTGAAAGCTGAATATTTTAACACAAATATTTTGAGACAAAAATGGAGATATTGCTGATTATTATCACTGCATTTTCCCCCTAATTTTTTCTCAAGCAAATTGAACATTTAGTGAAGTAAAACAAGAATTTGTCCTTGAAAGGATCCCCTGTCCTATTGATTTTTATGCAACCCATCATTGGCACCAAAGAGCCAGAGGCGAAATTTGAAAAGTGTCGGTAATACCTAAACTGTGTTACAGTTTCATTCCAAATATGAACATATTAAGCATTTTGTACGGTTTAGAATTTTGAATTAATGCATACTTATGGAAATATTTGACAAAAATATTCAAAATTATCCCCCCTTGCATATGAATATATAGTAAAATAATATTGGTAAATTATTTTCTTCTTGAAGCATAATCTTGAAATCCGGTACGGTGAATCAACTTATGTGAAGTGTATTTACAAGTGTGTGTAATCTAATGCATTTCGTATGGCTAGAAATTGCTGTTTTAAATGACGAGCTGTATACCTGAATATACATTTCAATATGCTTATATCAAGTTCTTGCCACAATAATTGAGTAGCTAGAAAGCAGACAGTGCAGGCTAAGATCAGACTGCACGTCTGTGCAGGCTGATCTTAGTCTATGCTGTCTGCTAAAGCTATGGCACAAAAGAGGCGCGTTCTTTAGAGCGAGATTTTTTAAGATTTCTTAAGATGTTTTTGATACAGCGTTTTTGAGACCGAGATTTTAAGCGAGGTGTTCCGAATGTTCCATACTTCAAACAAATGACGTCATCCTAATTGAAATGACATGGGAAAAAATTGAGGCAAAAGGAGAAACTGCTGATAACCAGCAGTTTCTCCTTTTATCTCAATATTTTCTATGTCATATTTTACACAAATTCTATCTTTAATACCTTCCATTTTGTCATTTGTGGCAGTTTTTGAATTTGACCTCCCTAAAATTTTGCTGTTTGGGAAAGGGTTAACAACGCCTTAACTAAAACATCCTAAGAAATCTAAAAGAGATCTCGCTCTAAAGAACGCGCCTCTGGTTTTGACATCCGTTAAAGAACATGCTAAGAAAACCCATGGCGGGGAATTATGTGACAAAACATTTTTTCAAAAAGGCAAAAATAATGCTTTTTGATAAGTGACCAATTAGAATTTGGTTTGAAGCAGGAAAGCTCGAAAAGCATCGGGAATTAGTCGAATAATGGTAGATCTGGAAAAATGATCATATGGTAAAAATTTTATTGACAACTTAGTATGCAAACTCCACTGTTCTCCCCAGCCTAATAAGCCGTTTCTGCCCCTCTACAGCTTCATGTAAATCACTATAATGTCCCTACAGCTTTAAAAGAACCACCAAAGCTGAATTTCGTCAAAAAGGTCACCAAATAGAGATATTTAGAGGTAGTTCATTTAAAAAAATTGACAAATAATGCATTCTTATCTATTTCAAAATGTAATAATTCTGTATAAATCATATGGAAAAAGAATAAATTGTTAAAATTGAGCAATTTCTACCTTCCCCATTATGTTTTTTTTTCATTCACACAATTAGTTGCATGTATACAATGCGTATCAATGTTTAACCCTTTCCCAAACAACAAAATTTTAGGGTAATGCACTTAAAAAACTGCCACAATAGACAAAATGGATGTAATTAAAGATAGGATTTGTGTAAAATATGGCACAGAAAATATTGAGACAAAAGGAGAAACTGCTGGTTATCAGCAGTTTCTTCTTTTGTTTCAATGTTTTCCCAAGCCTTTTCTATTAGGGACGTCAAAACCAGGTCTTGTTTGGGAAAGGGTTAAATCAGATGAATACTAATAACATTACGGCTTCAAATTATCCTGCGGACCCTGGTTAGATATTTCTTTGGTGTTAATGCAAAACTCCGTATCTCATTTTTTTTGAAAAGTTTAAGGGGAAAGAAAAAAAAACTATTAAAACTTTAACGAAACTGAAAGATTTTAATTGAAATTCGGACATATTGTTCACATATAATGTGTCATTAATACTGATAAATTAAAATATCATTTATAAAACCTGCAAGAATCTACAAGATTTTAGTTTGAAAATCGCAAAAAATCGACATACGATTTACATTACATACGATTACATTGCATTTACACCGACGATTTTGACAATAAGACATATAGCTTATCATCTGCGATGGTATATCAAGATATCAAGATCTATTTTAATCTTCTTCTAAGCAACAAAATATTAGACAGTTCCAATTTGAAAGATTTTGCAGTTGAGAAAACAGAAGTTGATAAATAAACAGATGTGTGTATAATATGATGACGGAGAATGACGTTACAAAATATCTAACGGATTTGTAGAAAGCTTTTAATAAATTTTTTAAGGTATCCAACCTCTCAAAAGCACCAAACAGCCAGAGGCAAAATGTGAAAAGTGCAAATAATTCCTAAACTGTGTTACATTTCCATTCCAAATACAAACACAAACATTTTGCACGGTTTAGAATTTTGAATTAATGCATACTTAAGGAAATATTCGACAAAAATGTTAAAAAAATACATCCCTTGCATATGAATATAGAGTAAAATAATATTTGTGAATTATTTTCTTCTTGAAGCATAATCTTGAAATCTGATACGGTGAATCAACTTATGTGAAGTGTATTTTCTATGTGAAATTTGATGCATTTCGTATGGCTAGAAAGTGTAAAATTTTTTCAGTATCTGTTAACCTTAAATACGGAACCGATACGAAAATGGTTTGAAGCAAAATAAAGAAAAAAATAAATAAGTAAAAAATCGCAAAGGACATTCTTTCCTTCGTCAAAAACATTAACCCTTCCGGGAACATAAAAAAGCATTATTTTATGATATATAACATAGAATATACACAAATGTATATAGTATAGAAAATATTGAGACAAAAGGAGAAATGATGATTATCAGCATTTCTCATTTTGTCTCAATATATTTCCACAAGCCTTTAAATCGGGGTCGTCAAAACTATGTCTTGTTCAACACAACAAGCACATACCTTTTGTTTTCCTGTATTCCCTGCTTCAAACTTTTTTTCAAATCGGTCACGTATTTACAGAATTATCGGAAATGGTCGAGAATGTTGTATCACGCGATTCCCCGTGGTGAAAGGAGTATAGTAAAAATGAAGAAAATGATGATTATCAAGTCAATTCGTTCTGTTCTTTTACTTTAATAATATTTTTTCCGTTTCCAAATTATAAAAATGAGTTTGACTTTGTCTTGTTATTGCATTTTGTGTTTATTCTGCGGCACCAAATATCCGTCTTACGGTATCAAAATACATGTATTAATGATCATGATAACTGTGATTTTCAAAACTATGTGAAATGTTCCCTTTTTTTGTAATGATGAATATCAAATCATATTTCTTTCTAAATTCGAAAATCCACACGTAAATAATTTTTGAAAATACAGATAGTTTTGTCATGATGACGCTAAAATAAGGTTCATCGAGAAGGATGAAGTCCGATTTTTTATTATAGCACCGAAAATTTAACTAATTTTTGTGTGTAAACATAGTTCGTGATAACATCTTAAAAATATCCAAATGAATCTACGAAACAGTTATAAAAAATCTAAGGGTACTTTTAGCAAATCTAAAAAAAAGGTGTTGGGAACTTTTCTAGGAAAATATCGATGCAAAAATGCGGGTTTGTTCTCACTTTTGAAATTATATTTACGATAAATTTGTTTTGGAAGTAATATTTAATCATATCGGCGGTTTTGTACATGTGGGGTCCCTAAAGAGATATTCTATTAGAATTAATTCAATCGGGATTAGTTACGGCATTACTTTAAAGGGGCCCATGCTAGGTTTTTCAACGATCAGAACAACATGGGGACAGTCAGCATTTGCACTGTTGTTAGTTGCATTACATTATTTAGGATCAAAAAGAAAGAAATTTTAGCGCTGATTCATTTTGTTCACTATCTTTCAATGTGTAGTTTCCCATTAATGTTACTATAAATATAACGGGTTTGTTAGTAAATTTTATATATTTGATTACGGAGGACTAAAATGAACTTCTTTAGAAATTTCTTTGGACAGAAATAATCTAGCTATGCAGTTTGAACATTCTATTCGATATTTCTTGAATATGATTTTTACCTTAGACAAGCGAGCATTGGTCACTTTAAGAAATCGGAATATTTTTGGCAGATACATACATGTAGCTGTTACACGAATATGAGAACAGAAAAGTACCACAGGCCGTATTCCCCAACAAAAAATATTCTATTTTGATTTTCTAAATCCAAATTACATTACAAGCAACCTGATTGGACGAGACGTATGTCTCGGCCAATCGGATGGATTGTTGTGTAATTTAAAATGTGAACCTAGAATTAGACTGGTTGGTGAATACCAAAACAGAGGTGCGTTCTTTAGAGCGAGATTTTTTAAGATTTCTTAAGATGTTTTTGATACAGCGTTTTTGAGACCGAGATTTTAAGCGAGGTGTTCCGAATGTTCAATGATTCATGAACCGCGGAGTTCCGAATGTTTCATACTTCATACAAATGACGTCATCATGACGTCATTTGTATGAAGTATGGAGCATTCGGAACTCCGCGGTTTATGAATCATGAAACATTCGGAACAACTCGGCCATTTTTATCCCATATAGATTCTACAGAATTTACCGAGGGGTTCCGAAAGAAGTATAGAGCAATGGCGGCTCCCAGTGATCGTCTTAAAAATATTGCTCAAAAGAGCGCTTTATCCTTAAATATCTTAAGAAATCTCAAGATGTCTCAAGAAATCTCGCTCTAAAGAACGCGCCTTTGATGTTTCGATGAGACATGTAAGTATACCTCACGATAAATGACCTGGCAGAGCAGCCCATGCTAATTGAATGGAGTGCTCTGCCAGGTCAATTATCGTCCGCTATATACAACGTTTGCGAAACAAAATACAAAAAAAAATAACAATTGACAAAGAATTGTGTCCCGCTAGCCCATGGTCGCCTTACATGCTGTAGAAATCTAATAACATGGTGGAGATTGTGCATCATGGGATCTGTAAATCTACGGACAAATTTGTCTCGCTTCAGGTAAGACATTTTGCAATAACTTCTTTATTTCTGCCTCAATTTTGGTTTGTTGCAAGTACCGCGCCTTACTGAGCTCTTTCCCCTGATATACGACTTACTTGAAACCTCCCTGTACCCTTTGCAAACATTGATCCCAACCGACCGGGACAACGAAAAAGATCTAGCTTGAAAACTGACCCATAAATAAGAAAGTTATTGTACAATTTTTTTCTTACATGGAGCTTGGCTTATTCGGTTGTAGTTGTAATCATGTCGTTTTTTGGGGATCACTTTTTTTTAAAGTAAAAGGATTCAACAAATTCGTATATCTAAGAAAGACCCCAGTAAGGCGGGGTACATGCAACAAACCGTTGAAAATTGACACACATAAAAGCAGTTATTGCAAAACATTTGGCCAGAATTGAGATTGCTTTTGTCCGTAGTTGTTATCCTTCCCATAGCGCACAATCTCCACCAGGCTATTTACTTCCAACGTATGATTTTTTTTTAAATTTGAGACTCGTCAAGCTAAAAGAATATTCTGATAAGTCCATAACATCAAATTTCTAGAAGCATATTAGACAAGAATCAACAAGTTGTCCCATTTTAAAAATAAACATGTCGCCGTTTTTCAACAAAAAACTCGTATCTGCAGCTTGTATCAAGCTGCAGATACGAGGTTTTCGTTGAAAAGCGATGTTTTACATAATGTATATAAGATTGGAAAATAATCTAGATCCAGAAAATTGACGTCTCCATAAGAGAACGCTTTGAAACAGGACAAGAAGCAGTTCGCCTTTCCCCTCAGCATTTTCTTAGGTATAATACGCACATTTTTACCACCGGTAATTCAAACAATTTTGTCGTCTATAGTGGCTATCAATTCGTAACAGTTTTTTTTTCTTTTTTAGAAATGGCCAACTGTTCTGGCGAGCGTGACAGAAAAGAAAAGTTTCGAAAAGCATTCTTGGAAAAGAAGAAGAAAATGTTACTAAACAAAATAGTCTCCTTTTCTAATTCTTTCTTTGGTATAGTATGCATGAATTCCTTTTTTGACATCCGTTTTGTCGTCTTAAAAGTCCTTCAAACGGGGCAGTCTTAAAGTGACATTTCACATTTATTTCATTTTGTAAAAGTATGTCTTGATGCAAAGATTGTGTATTCTAATGAATAGAAATGATATCAGTTTTTGGAAGCAAATTTTCCAAATTTGCTTCTCTTAGCAGCCATGCGTCTCTGCACTTTACCATTCTCTGCATACCACACAACATCTTCCGGTCTTCCTCACTATAAATAGTTCTATCAAAAGCAAAGATTAATGAGGTAACAGTCATTCGAATATTCAATATGTAAGTCTGAAGTTATGTGTATATATTGAATTGTGTGACTGAAAATGAAACATTCAATTAATCATGTCTCTGAGAGATGAAAAGATCCACGTAGTAATTTGCTTTATTATGGTTCAAAGTATTAGTCCAATGGTCTTCCTTGTAAATGGGTCAGTCGAGTTTACTGAACTATGAAATATATTCAGCTTACACAAACGATTAATATGCATGAAGTTGTGCTAAAAATAAATACAACTCCATCATGAAATTAAAGTATGAAAGGTATTCTTGATAATCAAAGTACTTAATCAAAATACTCTACGAATCAAAGTATTCAAGGTATTCAAATGGATAATCAAAGTACCTAATCAAACTACTCTTTTTCTGGCCCCGGTTTCTGGAAAAAACTTAAGTATGTTCTCAAATCTGAGCACAGTGCTCAAATTGCATGAAATCCACGTGAACTTCAATGGAATACCCTTCAACGTTGGAGAGTATCCCTTTGATGTTGAGCATGTTCTCATGAGAATCAGCGGCGGATCCAGGTTTTCTGTTAGGGGGGTTCGGATAAATGCAAATAGGGGGGTTCGTTTTTCGAATAACACACAATTTTGATTGAATTTCTGCATAAAAATGAAATAATCAGGCTTCAGAGGGGGGTTCATTCGAACCCCCCGAACCCCCTCTGGATCCGCCACTGAGAATATACTTAAGTTTTTTTTCGAGAAACTGGGGCCTGGACAGGCCTACATTTTTGAAAAATTTGCTTCCAAACAGTACTGTCAGTACTTTGATTTGAAGTTGTTATTTATAAGGAAAAAATACGCCTTTAAAGTTGAGACAGAAATGACAATTTCTATATACATCTGAACTGTTGTCCACAACAATTTGTCAAATTTTAGCACAAAAGTATATATTTCTCGTAAACGGTTCAATATTTTGATTTGAAATTTTCAGAATTTCCATTAGAAAACATGCTCTTTCAGATAGAATAAAAGTAACATTTATGTAAAAATGATCGTGAAATGTCACTTTAAACTGAATTATTAGGAAAATAGCTTTTTTTGCCATATTTTTCTTTTAAATCAATACTCGTGGGAGATATTTTTTTCATATTTACCTTAAATTTAATCCAATACGACTTCCTAGGAATGAGAGCGCAATAAAATTTCCGCGAAAACCTTTTATACGGGTCAAGCTTCCGTCTTCCTGTCAGATGACGTAATGACGTCAACGTACTCGACCAAAAACTAACGTAACTCAAGTTTAATGCAAATTCAGGTACAAACTTCTTGTAAAGATTACCAATAAGTTCCCCATTAAAATTATTTTCGATGGTGGGGGACCCAAACCCTCGTAACGTCAGCTTTTTCAAGCTGAAGTTACGCGATTTTGCCCCACCACCGACGTTATACATTTACTCTAGGGCTGTTTGACCTAGCGACATTGCTACATAACGTAAGCATTAAAGTGCGGGGACCTCTTAAATGAATACAGTGGTTACTTGAAAAATGTCACAACTACAGTTAGAATAAGACGTAGTTACTACGTTTTTTAACGTCACTGACGATATAACATATTTGATTATTGAAAAATCATCTAATTGAAAAGTTGGGATAGAAAAATAAAGCATCATCCCCAAATACCAAAATTTTAGAGCGGTTCAAATTCAAAGCTGATGCTGCAAACAAAGTATATGTATTGGTTATGATAGAATTTCTGTTCATTATAGCAGCAAAAACATTGTGGAATCGAAGAAATTGTTTGTCACAAGGAATTTCTTCATTTTCCACCATGCTTTCCTAGCGTTTTATTGGCACTGGTGGTGAACTCGGCCAAAGCGTGGGACGTTTTTTCGCGATCATAGTATTCCGTCGGTATTGTTTTGAAATATCGTAACTACGGCTTCGATAAAGCCATAGTTACTAGATTTTATAACAACACAGACGGTTTGTCATTACATATAGGTAAACCCGGTGTATTTTTAGAACACATTCATTGTTTTTAGAAAAACTATCCTATCAGATCTTTAAATTCACATTTAAACTCAAAATATCTGTACCTTGTTGTAGGGAAAAACGTCCATCGCTTTGGCCGAGTTCACCACCAGTGATTGGGGACGTGAAAATATCTTGTTTGTGAAAAGGGTTGATTAGAAAAATCAACGTAAACGACTCTTCGAGTCAGATTATCAAAATGGATGTTAAAAGATTTTAAATATGTGCATGTCATAATAAAGAAAATATTTAGAAAAAAACAGAAAATGTTGGTTATCAGAATTTTTCCTTTTGTATCGACGTTTTCCATTATCATCTGTTAGAGACGTCAAAACTCAGTCTTGTTCGGGAAGATGTTAAAGGCTACCAAGCTAGGCAGTTGATTTCACCGTATATTCGAGGAAAATCATTAAATTAACGTGTTTTATAAAAGATCCGCCAGACTCTGCTGTTTTAAAAGTTTTGTCTGCTTTTCTTTACGTCGTTACTTGGATGAATTTCGAGAAAAATAGATCGGCAATTTCCGTAAAATTGCCACGGATTGACGTCATACAATGGCTTGACTCCGCCCCCAATCTAGAGCATGAAGTTTCTGACAAAGATAAAGCGTTTATAGAAACTTTGATATTTGGTTATTAGGAAGGTGTTTTTTCGACACAAGAGTTTAATTTTGCCAATCAACGGACACTAAGTTTCGGCGGAAACGTTATCTCGAGCCTATTGTTTCTCTCCCAAGCAATGCCTTATTTTGACATCTCCAGTGCATGATGCAGGCCCGTAGGAAGCAATTTCATATTGGGTAGGCCCCTGTGTCTGAATATGGGGGGGGGGGGGGGGCTAAATCGGATTTTCCCTAAATTTTCAGTGTTAAATAAGGAAAATTCGGCGTTTTTAGCTCGACTTTTTGAAGAAAATGAGAGCTTATACTGTCACCCGGGCGTCGACGTTGGCGTCGGCATTGGCGTTGGCGTCGGCGTTGGCGTTGGCGTCGGCGTCGGCGTTGCAACAAAGGTTAAAGTTTTTTCCAACATCAATAACTTCCATACTATCAAAGGGATTCGACCCAAACTTGGAATACTTATTCACCATCACATCCTCTACCTTACTACCAGGTCCCATGACCCTGGCTCCACTATATTTGGAGTTATGCCCCCTTTATACTAAGCAACTTAGAAAGTCGAGCGCGCTGTCTTCGGACAGCTCTTGTTGGCAAACGTTGGGGCTTAACCCCCCCCCCCCCCCAGGCCCCCTGCTCCTACGGGCCTGCGATGTTTCAGAGAACTTGAGACAAAGTTAGAGAAGCATTCAATGCAATTGCTTCAATACATTCTGCGATATATCGTGTAATTATTTATATATCAGTTGCGATTTTGTCTGCAAATATCTTTCAAACTAGACTAGCCCCATTTTGCGCTGTATTACACGGGGGTAATTCCGAGAGTGTGTTCCGTGAGGGTTCGAATCCAAGCTAGGTCAATATCATTTCTGAAATTTAAACTTGTAGCCTGTCACGCCAAAAGGGGAGTTCTGGAAGTGTGATTGGTATTTCAATTTGAAAGCTACTGTAGACATTTTGAAAGCTGCTGTCGCATTTTTCCAAGCTTCATTTATTGGACACGTCAAAACAAGGGCCCCGTATTACTAAACATCTTACGATCAAGTTTTTGTGTAAACTGTGTAACAAGACATCTTATTGCACGAGAAATCCGACTGAGCCAATCAGGGCTCAAAAATGGAATTTTATTGGACCAATCGTCCAGAAAAAAATCAGTTGATACCATGCGATAGCAGGTTCAATGGGACGTTAGATTAGGATGGAAGCCATAATCAAAAGTGGTGCAGATTTTTTACAAGCATTTTTCTTACCCCACCCACTTGAAATTAAGGTTGCATAGTAGTAATTAGAAACCGTTTCTATCCAGTCATTTTTATCGAATTGATAAATCATTTTTATGGAAAGAATTCACATTTGGTTGGTCTACGGGATTATAATTTTCTTATACCAAAAATCATTTTGAGTTTTAAGAAATCAACAATTTTCCTTACCCCACCCACTTTTTTAAGCTAAGTCTACCCCCTTCTACTTTAAGATGTCGTCAAAAAGCCAAAAACTTATAGATCTGCTTACAAATGTGCGAATGTGTGTTCATGTACCCGGACATGTTTTTAAACTTCTAACATGACATGTCATTTGATGAGAAACACTTTTAATACATGTCCGCAAGTTGGCTCATTTTTTGAAAATTTGAAGTTTTCTGTCGAACATGGATTAAAGTTTATTTATTGGTAGATAATTGAGATAAATCACAATTTGCACCCAAATTATCGAAAAAGGCTGATAGAAGTAACGTAAAAGGATTCAATTTAAAAAAAATAACGAATTCTACTGGCTATTTTGTCCGTCCGACCGTCTACAGGTACGTCTTTCATCACCTAAACTTTGTGTGTTTGACATCAGCAATATTTATTTTATTAACTTAACGAATTTCGCGTGTTCAATGACATTAAACATAATTCCTGGTAAAGAGTTATTGTTATCAGGTAATCTTGATACATAATATGAGAACCATGATGGTCCAAAATCGCTCACCTAAACCAAGATAATATGAGCCACAGTTTTGTTCGAATCAATTAATATTTGTGACTGAAATATTGAAAACAAACTCATAAATTGCAATTTTGTTTAGTTCAAGAGAAAGAAATCCTCAGATTGTGTGATCATGATCAGGCTGAAAATTGTGCAAGATCTTGCAACATTTTGTCCAAGTTTTCTATCGATTGATCAATATGTGTGTCTTTTGCAATGAAAACAAAGTCCAAAATGGTCATTTTGTCAAGGGCATATAACTCAGGATGTGAGATTCAAATCCAACTGTAAATAACACTATAAGAAATATCTCACATTCACAAACAGTGTGTCTGAAATTAGCCTTGCTGTATCAATGTTTGTGGTTGTTAGGGTGAAAACAAAGTAGAAAGGGTTAATTTTACTGAATTCAAGAGCCCATAACTCTAGACTTTCTAGTCTAAATTAATAACTGTAATCCAAATTAATCCAAAATCTTGTGGTCATCGTGTTGGATTCTAGTCCAAGTTTTTTCTTGACTGGTTACTTTTTGTCGTTTTTAGAGTAAAATCAAATTCGAAAACAGCAATTTTCTCTAATTTAAGGGCAGATGAATCAGAAAATTCTACTTTGATTTTGCTGAAATTCTGCTCATCAAAGATTGCATGGTCATCAACATTATGCCCAAGTTTTGTCTTGATTAGCCAATTTATCTGGTTATAAGACTGAAAACAAAGTTAAAACGGAAATTTTGTCAAATTCAATGGCAGATAACTCAAATTATGCTGACTCAACCAAGATCTTATGGTCACCGTCGTTTTATCTAAGTTTTGTCCTGATTGGCCACTATTTGTCTTAAGAAAAAAAAAACAAAGTCGGAAACATAAATTTTATCAAATTCGAGGGCACAACAATCACGAATCCGACCTGAATGACATTTAAACTCACCCTAGATCTTGTGGTCATCAAGATTGTGTCCAAGTTTCATTCGGATTGGTCAATAATTGTAGATGTTACATGTAGAGTGTAAACCAAGGCGAAAACAGTCGAAAACGGCAATTTCGTAAAATTCAAGGGCATATAACTCATGACTTTCTGTCCCAATCATTCTGCAAATTGTACTCATGCTAGATTTTATAGATACCAAGATTGTGTATAAGTTTCATTTGGATTGATAAATAATTGTAGATGCTAGAGTGTAAACCTAGTCGAAAATAGCCGAAAACGGCAATTTTGTAAAATTCAAGGGCATTTAACTCAAGACTTTCTCTACCGATAATTCTGGATATTGTACTCAACCTAGATCTAGTAGTCACAAAAGTTTGTATGAGTATCATGTGGATCGGTCAACAATTGTAGATGCTAGAGTGTAAACCAAGTCGAAAATATCCGAAAACGGCAATTTTGTAAAATTCAAGGGCATTTAACTCATGACTTTCTCTACCGATCATTCTGGAAATTGTACTCAACCGAGATCTTGCAGTCACAAAAATTTTGTATGAGTATCATGTAGATTGGTCGGTAATTGTAGATGCTAGAGTGTAAACCTAGTCGAAAATAGCCGAAAACGGCAATTTTGTAAAATTCAAGGGCATATAACTCATGACTTTCTGTACCGATCATTCTGGAAATTGTACTCATGCTAGATTTTATAGATACCAAGATTGTGTATAAGTTTCATTTGGATTGATAAATAATTGTAGATGCTAGAGTGTAAACCAAGTCGAAAATAACCGAAGACGACACTTTTGTAAAATTCAAGGGCATTTAACTCATGATTGTATATGCCGATCATTCTGAAAATTGTACTCAACCTAGATCTTGCAGTCACCAAAATTGTGTATGAGTATCATGTGGATTAGTCAATAATTGTAGATGCTAGAGTGTAAACCAAGTCGAGAATAGCCGAAAACGGCAATTCTGTAAAAGTCAAGGGCATATAACTCATGACTTTCTGTACCGATCATTCTAGAAATTGTAATTATGCTAGATCTTATAGTCACCAAAATTGTGTATGCGTTTCATTTAGTTTCTTAGGTAATTGTAGATACTAGAGTGTAAACCAAGTCGAAAATAGATGAAAACGGAAATTTTGTGAAATTCAAGGGCACATAACTCATGACTTTCTATTCTGATCATTCTGAAAATTGAACCTAATGGAGATCTTATAGTAACCAACATTATATTTAAGTTTCATCATGACTGGTCAATAATTATGGATGCTAGATTGTAAACAAAGTCAAAACTTGCTATTTTAGATATTCAAGGGCAGATAACTCGGGACTTTCAAGTCCGATCTGGCCCATAATCAAACTCAAAGAAGAACTTATTATCATACTTGTTGTGGTAAAATTTGATGAAGATTGGGTTACCTTTGCGAAAGGTAGAGTGTAAAAATGTTTTGTCATGAAGCTTTTCTTTGAACAAAGCCTTATTGGTGTAAAGAGTTGCCTGCCCCCCAGAAAAAAGCTTCACATGAAAATTTGTTGCGACAGTCATCCTGGAACGAAACCTAATTGACTTCAAAACATCCCTAGGGTGTCTAAACTTTTCTATCGTCAAAGTTGAAAAAAATAATAAAGTTTTAAAAATCTATTCTTTATTATTTTTATAGTGATTTTTTTTCCAATTTTGGTGAATGAGCCTTTAATAGGACAATTACGATAAATATGTATTAAAAACGACTATTATTTTACTAATTATTTTTGCTAAACATAATAGTTCAATAAAAATTGAAAGTTATTGGGGAAAAAAGTAAAAGGTAAAATTTTTGACGACAATTTCGATTGACGGTCACCTAAAATAATTGTCTATTTCATTTTTGGGTAGGTAGAGTTATCTGCCCCTAGAAAAAAAACTGCACCACTTCCAGTTTTGGCATCCACCAAAAAATGAAACCCCAATGGGTACCCTAACTCACTGTACCATCGGAATCTTTCTACACGATTGGTCTAAAGAAAACCATTTTCTAGGTCTCTTTTTGGGGTTGGCCCCTAGACTATACAAGTAATAATGCAAAAATCAAACGTACGATCGTTAGTAATACGGGCCCCAGGTCTTGTTTGGGAAAGGGTCAGGGTCCACGCTACTCTCAAACAGTTGTCAGTAAGTGAACAACATAGAACCTGACCAGTCGGCACTTTATAAATATGCATGCTGATCTTAAAACATGATAGGCTTATACATTTAAGGTATACGACCCATCAATAGAATCATAAAGATACATAAGTTACTATATATATTCAAAATCAGCATGGTATCCCGCATCTAATTGCCAATTTTTATCAACTTTGATCGTTTCGTTAGTGAAATTTTGATAATTTTATATCTTGCATCAGGGTCATACAAAATCATGAAATGCCAAACACCCCAAGTGAGCTTTTAAACACAAAAACAGCATGATTTAAAGCAATAAACACAAGTGTTTGCATCTAATCAATAGCTTATATTATCCCCAACAATGGACTAACAAGTAAATAAATAATAACCAGCAACAAAATATTTTTTTTGCTTTTGTAATACACGGCTACCATACTTTCGACAGGCTTTTCGGACGAATCTGAAACAATAGTCACTTTTAAATAACATTAATTTCAATGATATATCAAAATGCATGGCACAAAAGGAAAATCATAATTTTCCTATGTGTATATTCTTTCAAATAAAGAAAAAATTAAACAGTTTCGCCGTACACAAATTTAAAAAAAATCACTTTGACTTATACACCCCCTTTTTTACCACCGCCCAATTTCTTAAGGAAAATGGCACTCTTAGTTCATTATACTTAAATAAATTGTTCCATACGAATTTTACAGGTTTTTTATTGTTTGTATTGGAATATTTATATAATAGTAAATGTTACTATTAAATCATATATATAAATAAAAATGTTTATAAAACAAGAGTTGTTAGTGGACAGGATAGCTCAACGAAAAAGTGTTGGATTATGAAATTTTATAGGATGAAAAGAATAAAAAGTCTACCCAAATAGAAATTTGAAAGGGTAATGAATCTTTACCCAGTCTTTATCCTTAATAAGGAATATATACATGTCTGACCACAAGCATGTGTGCAAAGTTTCAATACTTTAACAATGGTAGAAATAGAATTGTTACAAGTACATTATATCTGCATGTAAATCATTAGCCAAACATGTCTTTTCGACAAATGCCCCAGAAATGTGTGTGTCTGAGTGTGAGTTGAGGACGGTATTATCATCACAAGAAACATTTTGAAAAAAATAAAGCCAGGAATATTGTAGAAAAATAGGCCTATGTCTCTGCCAAAACTAGGTCTTGTTTGGGAAAGGGTTAGGTGAACAAGCAACTTTTGAATATCAGTTTTCTGATGTCATGTTTGAATCATGTTTGCTGCCTTATTAGTAGCCAAAGAGATGGAAAAAGACGAGACAGAAACACAAAAATATATAATCAAATAGAAATTCTGCAGAGAAAATGAATACAACTGCTTGTATCAGTATTTGCTTCTTTTCTCTCATTGGTTTCTTTTTTCACGCAAACCTAGCGTAGAGAAAGCATCAGTTGGTCTTATCATTTGTCTAGTTGTTTGGGAAAGGGTTAAACAGAAAGAAATGGCAAAGGTGAAGCTTACCTTTTCCCAAAGAAAAGGCCCAAATTACGGTAAACAAAGTGACCAGTTATGGAACGAAATATTTATGGTGCGAATCAACCTCCAAACAGTGACATATTACGTCAGCAATACGTAATTCTGATTCAGGGGAGATCACTGGGTGCGCTGTAGTTGCTGTTGTTGCAAAGGGAGGTCATTCTAAATGCCAAAATATTTTGATTTTTTCGTCTTTCGTTGTTTCATTTGACGTTTTTATAAATTCATCGGCTGGGATTCGTTGTAGAAACTGTTCGTACAAATTCAAATTTAATGTAGAAGTCTCTTTACAAAAAAATATTTTAAAAAATCTCCGTAATTCCGAACATGCTCGATTATTTCCGTTGTTGCGGAAACAGCCGACATAACACGAATCATTTAGAGCTAATGATGGGTCGTATTCCTTAAGGGTCCCTTTTCAAGATCGCGATTGTTTGTATCGGTGGGAGAAATATGTTTTCTTGATAAGTACGACCATCTTCGCAAGCCAAGGGTGACATCTACGACGTAACGTCGTTTCTGTATTCACCCTTGGCGTATTTAGTCCGATTTTCTTGGTCTCCTGGAAAGCATTTTCATTGGTTCCAGCGAGGTCTCGCTGGAACCAATCAGATTGTCGACTGATACATTTGTTATGAGTAACCAAATAATGACAACGGGCGGGAAAAAGCATTGCATTTGCAAGTCAAAAACGCGAAGAAGGGCGATTTTTCCTAAGAGTTTCACTGCAATAGACAGGAATTTCCTAACTATAATCGACGAATTTTTATACTTTCGACAACTTTTACATAATCCGCATGACGTATGACGCGAAAGACAACGCGCGTTAATGACGTCATCAATAATGGACGTAAACAACAAGCAGAACAACCGCTAGGCGGCGCTTCGCGATTTCAAGAAAATCGGACTAAATCTGCCAAGGGTGAATACAAACGTAGGTGAGTTCAACCTTGGCAAGCGAAGATGAAGTACGACGTACTTTAATTTATTTGAACTATTGGCGACCTAAAAACAAAACTTGAAAAAGTTCATAATACAGCGAAATTGGATATGATTTGTCCATTAATGAGCACAGAAAGGATGGGGCATCGGGAAAATGCTGATTATTATGACTTTCCTCAAAAAGAAATAAAGTCAGAAAGTGCTGATAATTAGCATCTTCTCTTTCTGTCTAAATATTTTCTGTGCTTTTTATTTAAAGCGGTAATAGCTGTCACGATTGAAGTTTTTCTGTTACCGAGTTCTTATTATCTGATGTTATGAACAAAGCCTATTCCAACTGCATAAAACCAATAAAACCAGTGAAAGAGTGGTACATTGGTACATTTTCCCTTTCTTGCAATGTATGTCAGTATGTCATGTTTACAATGTCAAGGGCGAGTCGGAATTATCCGAGTCCTGAGCGGTTAAAAGCGAGCGTCTACAGAATCTATTTTTAAATCGAGTGGAATGACGTCAGAGAATAAACAGTAAATTTTTATTAAAAAATATGAGATGTCTCTTTAAAAGGGACCTTTTGCGAAGATTGTAGCAACCCTAAACAGTCTGCGAGGAAAGTACAAAACGATCAGGATCGAAACTGTTGATACTCTGGATTTACATGTTTTTCCTTTCACGCTTTATATTATTATCTAAATACGGATATCGTTGGCGTTTGCTAAATGTGATCTGTCTCTCGAAATATGGTCTTCTGTTGAATTCATAGAAGCACGCTTTTAGTATGACGTGTCAAGCAGAATCTAACTGACCCTATCCCAATTATAACCTTGTTTTGATGTCATCATTAGAAGGGATTGAGAACGAATTGAGGTAATAGGAGAAAATCTTGATAACAAGCAATTCCCCCAGTTGCATAGATATTTTCTCAGTTTTATTTAATTCAACAAATCGTATCTTAACATGCATAGTTTGTCGTGTTTAAAACTTTCAAAATAGAATATCCAACTTATTGCCGTTTGGGAAAGAGTGAGGCATGGCTATTAAAATAGTTTCAGCTGGTTAACCCTTTCCCATACAAGACCTGCTTTAGACTTCCTTTTTGCAAAAACACAGGAAACATTGAGACAAAAGAAAGGAATGTAAATTGTTAGCAGTCTTTCCTATTACCTAAATTTTATCTATGTCATATCGTAAACAATTCACATTTCCAATGTCATTGGTTATGCAGTCTTCAAACGAATTCAATTGAGAAGAGTTTTATTTTTTGTCATTTTGGGAAAGAGTTGAACATTTATTCGTAACCAGGCACGTGCTGAAATCCCGTGAAAATCGGAATGTTTCAAAAGTTTTACCCGTCGCACTAAAGAGGTACCTTCTGCAAAGTATAAAAGTATAGATAACATCCAGCCTGTGCGGACTGCGCAGACAGAGAAGATTCGAGACTCATAACTCGTAGGTAATTTTATGGGCCTTGAATAATTTCTCTATCTTACTTTGTGTTCATTTTCTAAATGCGACATCTAGTTTACGTCTGCTTAGTATGAGTCGTTTCTCGAAATTGTGTTTTATGAACTTCCCGTAAATTCCCTTTTAGCGTGACGTGTCACTTTTGTTAGATACCTTTCTATCACATGATCACCCGACTGTAAACGAATATTTACGGCTTTTGCAGGTACCCGAAATAAGTAATATATAAATCTATATATAGACACAATTGTAAACACCCAGCAAACTTTTCAGCGCCGTGGAAATTTAGAATGTCAATATACATGCGCTTATTGTGGGTAAACAGCGCATGGTTACTCGCTTGAAATACGGTCTTTCTGCATCTTTTTACTCATACTTTAATACTGTAAACCATTGTTTTTGGCAAATTGGCAGGGTTTTTTTGACAGCTATTATCCCTTTAAATAATTCTCTCTTTACAAACATTCATTTTGTCGTCTACAGCAGCTTTCAATCCCATAACGACGATGACGTAGAATCTGAAAATAGAGCTCGTAATCTGGCCACTTTCGAATCTGAGAAAACGCAAAGACAATTCGTTTTGATGTTTTGTTTTGAACGACTCATTGTCTTGCTCAATGTATTTGAAGAAGATTTGAAGAAGATCTTTAAGAAGGTTTTATTGTCGACTCTCACCCCTAATCGGGGTATAAGTTCTTACAGAAATACAAATTGAGGAAAGTTACAAATTTTATAACATTTCTCTTCACCCTTTGCCAAATAGATAATTAGCAGTGTGTATAGTGGTCCCGCAATCTACTGATTCCCGCTAAATAGTAAAGATCATGCCCATTTCCAAATCATGAGTCATGAGCTATGAAAACATTTGCCGCTAATGAAGAGCTCGTTTAGCTCCTTTAAAGGGACATATGCTAGTTATTTCAGGCATCAGAACAAAATTGGGACAATCAGAGTTTTCGAAGTTGTTAGATTTATCGAAATTATTTAAAGCTTAAAGTAATGCATTTTATTTAAAATGACATTTCAAAGATATTTTTTTTTCGTAGTTTACTTTTATTTTTATCTTTTATCTGAAACAGCATATTTTCTTATGAAAATTCTGAAAATTTCAATCCGAAGTATTGCGCCGTTTACGAACAATATATATTTTTCTGTTGAAATTAAACGAATTTATGCATAGAGCAGTTAAGATTTATTATGGAAGTTGCCATTTCTGTCTCAACGTTAAAGGGACATTTCATCTTTCAACTTTTTGAAAGTATGTCTCGATGCTAAGATTGGTTATTCTAATGCGTAGAAATGCTATCAGTTTTTTGAAGTTGTCGATGATAAGCGACACGCATTTAAAGTTGAGACAGAAACGACAAATCCTATATAGATCTGAACTGTTGTGGACACCCATTTGTTTAATTCCAACACAAAAATATATTTTTCTCGTAAACGGCGCAATATTTTGGCTTGAAATTTTCAGAATTTCATAAAAAAATGCTCTGTTAGATAAAAATAAAATTGAAATTTATGAGAAAAAATACTGAAATGTCACTTAAAAGGAGTGTTTTACAAAATTGATAACATTTAATCGCATTTGAATAAACCAATCTTGGCATCAAGATATACACGACGTACTTTCAAAAAACGAAATGGGAAAGTGATGTCTCTATAAGCATAACTGTTCATAAGGATATGTACAACAGCTGCCTACAGGCATTTGTACACTTTATTGAATAATACAATCATAACAATTTTGGTTAAATTGCATAAATGTATGGATAAACGTGTTGGAAAATGTCATAACGTGACACCATTACCGTTTAAATCCTTTCCCAAACGACACGATTCTTGACAAGTTGCATTTAAAAGCAGTAGTAGTGGAAAATATGCATATCGCAGCTTTTCAACGAAAACATCGTAACTGCAACTTAACACAAACTGCAGATACGAGGTTTTCGTTGAAAAGCGACGATATGTGTACATTCTGTACCATACATGCATATCACAACGTTTCCATTTTACATACTGACCATAGAATGCATTATTTTCTAAGGTCGACTGTAGGGTAATAAAATATTATTTGTATAGTGCTCCCACGATTTTCAGATTCCCGCCAAACAATAAAAAATATATCAATTTGCAAATTATGGGTTATACAGATCAAAACGAAACCATATCGATGATAATCAATATATTGATGTAATATTGACGAGACGATTTGCACTTGCGTCTCTACAATAACATGTTTTATAGGTTAAGGTTTGTTTATAAACATCACAATAGCGTTGGACATCTGTACGTTTAAGATGTAAATTATAAACGGTTCTGTTATAATACAAAAAGATCTAGAACCATTTTACACACTCACAATAGAATATTCGAAATGTCATTGTTTTGGCTACCCTTGCTCATGGAGAAAATAGATTAGCATTGAAAATAATTGAAACTCGGGCTTTGGATAGGGCTCACATATATGTATATTGTATATAATAGGAATTCTTGTTTCTTTTTTGTTTCTTTGTTTTTGTTTTCTTTGCACTCGTATTGTAATGATATGCTCACTATGCTCACTGTTGCACTGTTGCACCATATACAATTGTATGCCACATGGGTCTATGACCTTCTGGAATATTTGAATAAAACTTGAAACTTGAAACTATGTGAAAATGAATAAAGGTGTGAAAATTAATAAAAATGTTGTAGCTTTTTGGGTAGACAACATTGTGGAAAATGGAGAAATTGCTTGTCACAAGCAATTTCTTCATTTTCCACAATGTTTTTCAAAATCATTACCTTGTGAGGAGTCAAAAGGAGTCATTGTGTGGTAATGGGTCAAGAGGGGATGAAAGTTTTTTACTATTTTATTTTTTTATGTAGAATACAAACACTACAGTGTGAGTATTCATTTGAATCGTCTCATGGAAACGATTTTGATGGGTACACAAATGAGATAATACATTTTGTAAAAGCAAATACCCCCTTTTATAGTTGTTTCGATCCTCATACTTCTGTGCCTTTACGATTGGCCTTTTCTGAAACAACGCATGGCTTTAAGGTATTTGGTAAGTAAATAATGCTTGGGAAACGTAGAGGTAAAAAGACACATATTCATCTAGATGCCATTATTACGTTAATTATAATATTTTTTGCAATTTTATTTGACACCGTTTGGGACAGACTTTGGTAAACAAATCTTTTTTTCAAAGTACTGCCTTAACAATGATAAGTTTGGTGTTGTGTTGGTGTTACATACGTACAACATATGGACCCGTGACTGAAATTCACTTTTTAGCGAGCCGGGACTTTATATCCGGGGAGCTAATGTCACAGCCCTAGTGTCGGCGTCGCGTCGCGTCGCGTCCCGTACCGTCCCGTCCCGTCTTCACTTGAAAAACTTTAACCTGGTCTATATCTCAGGCACTATTAGAGATACAGCCTTGATATTTCATACATAGATACATCTCGACAAGACCTTTCATTTGGGACCATGACCTTTGACCTTGTGACCTTGACCTTGGAGTTTGACCTACTTTTGAAAAACCTTAACCTGGCCTATATCTCAGGCACTATTAGAGATACAGCCTTGATATTTCATACAAAGATACATCTCGACAAGACTTTTCATTTGGGACCATGACCTTTGACCTTGTGACCTTGACCTTGGAGTTTGACCTATTTTTGAAAAACTTTAACCTGGCCTATATCTCAGGCACTATTAGAGATACAGTCTTGATATTTCATACATAGATACATCTCGACAAGAGCTTTCATTTGGGACCATGACCTTTGACCTTGTGACCTTGACCTTGAAGTTTGACCTACTTTTAGATAAATTCCTGTTTTTGTGACAAGCTTTCGTATAGGCGAGCTACGTTGTCCGCGGACAACTCTTGTTGGTACATTCCATGGCTAAAAGAAATTTTGAAATGCGAAAATTTCATTATCTATATTTCAAGGCACCATCCTTAAATGGTATTTTTGCGTTGTATTGCTGTTACATACTTACACTATCAGAATCCTTGACCAAAAAACCACTTGATTTCACACCGTTTGGGACAGATTTTGGGAAAGAAAATTATATAATCAGTTCTGTAAATAAGTGTGCACTTTATTTCGTTTCATTTCTCGTTCGATTCTTAACTAAAAATAAAACAGTTTGTTATCATATTGTAGCTAAGAAATCGACGAAAATGTCACACTCTTTAAATGTTGGCAAAAAATTCATTTTAGTTTGTTTTTCTTAGTCTAAATGGACGGGATGAAAAAATAAAAGTTGCAAAATTACACAAAAACTGGTCACTGAGTTAATTGGAGTTGTTATAGCCACATAATGCTGTCGATATACTAGACTATGTGACGGTCCCATGGATCTCAAACAACACAACAACACTACATTTTTAATGTTATTTTATACCAGGGTGGGTGAAATAGCAAAATCCTGGAGATTGCTGATCAATGTTTTTCCCTGTTATTGAACGTTCCTTCCTAAAAGACCCTACAAATATTTAATCGGATCCAAATTCATGCTAAAGATGGCCAGGGAAGAACTTCAACATTGCTTCTGTTTAGAAATTAACATTTAATTCGATATTGAAAGGTATTGAATGAATAACTCCGATTAACTTAAGATAAACAAAATTTTAATTTGACCAGTTTTTATGCTCCCCGAAAAAAATTCGGGGGAGCATATAGTCGCCATGCTGTCCGTCCGTCCGTTCGTCCGTCCGGCTGTCCGTCCGTGTGTCCGTCCGTCCGTCCGTCCACAGCCAGATCTCGGCAACCCTTGGACCAAATTCAATGAAACTTCACATGTGAATTCCCTTGGATAATACCCAGGCACATTTTTCTCCGTTTTTTAATTTGAAGCTGCGTCATGGAAAAAGGGCCTTAGTGTAAAAATTAGTTTTTCTCGAATTTCTCTTCATCTAATGGGCAGAATTTAATGAAATTGTGTGCTTATGTAATAAATAGGATGTTCTAGACCATATTTTATAAATAATGTGTGTACTAAAAGGCTGTCGTGGGAAAAGGGGGCTTAATGTATGATAGTTTTTATTTTGTGACAAACACTTATTCGGGGAGCATAATCCGTCTGTGACGGCTCTTGTCGTGTACTTTTACAACTTTTATTTTTGTACCACATTCGCTTAACCCTAGGAAAACAAACTTAAATCGTCATTTTGACCAAATTTTAAAAGTCTGACATTTAGTTGGATCTATAAGCTACATTTTTATATAAAATTCTTTATTTTTTAGAGAAAAATGAGGGAAGAAATAAAACGAATGAAAGTGCACACTTATTTATGGAATTTAGTATATATTTCAAAGTACTGCCTTAACAATGTTATTTTGGTATTGTGTTGGTGTGACACACGTACAACATATTAAGGACCCGTGACTTCAAATCCACGTTTTTGGTACATTCCATTGCTAAAAAATTGAAATACGGAAAATTCATTTTTACACCGTTTGGGAAACATTTTTTTAAAAATCCTTTTTTGCAATGCACCACCCTTTAAAATGGTATTTTTGTGTTATATTGCTGTTACATACATACACTATCATGATCCTTGACCAAAAACCACATTTCGGTTCATTCCATGGCTACACTACGGTTTGGAATATATAACCATTTCCAAAACAAGACCTGGGCCCGTATTCACCAACGCATTCTAAATTTTAGAATTAGACTAAATCTAAAGAATTTACTAAATTGGCCGTCTAAATCTAAAGTACGTATTCACCAACGCATTCTAAATCTAAATCTTTAGAAAATTCTTTAGAATTCCAAGTCTACCACCTGCCGTGCTAAAGTACCAATTGGATCACCAAGGACAACTCTATCGAATCATACCTTGGATGTGTGTGTATGAAGAAATCTTGAAAAAAATTGGATTTCTTAGCCGGAAGTGGCTACGCTTCATAAAGTAGTTTTCGAGGTCAACCAAATGCACAACCATGGCAACTTGCGGGACTTGCAGGTTGTAATCATTCTAAAAAGAGAGGGCACTGGAACTGCAAACAATATATTTCAGTATCATTGTCGCGTCATTGTTGACAATAGTCACAGACGAACGTTTTGAATTGTTGTTCTATTCTATTCTATTCATAGTCTGAAAGTAGTTCTACGAGATGCATCCAAGGTATGATTCGATA
The DNA here is from genome assembly GCA_963680895.1 of Fragum sueziense. Classification (NCBI taxonomy): domain Eukaryota; kingdom Metazoa; phylum Mollusca; class Bivalvia; order Cardiida; family Cardiidae; genus Fragum; species Fragum sueziense. The sequence continues at coordinate 7,300,858 of OY804607.1, forward strand.
GAGTTGTCCTTGGTGATCCAATTGCGTTTCATTGGTAAAAAAATGGCCGCCGCTCACCGCTTCATGGCTTGTTACATGCTTAAAATCGACAAAGGAGTCCTAAAACAAAACAATAGTCCATTTGAAACATAATCTTATACAAAAATTCGACGAGATAGCACTTTTTTGAGATATTTGAATGCGCAAATCGTGTAACTCGACCTCAAAAGTTCAGCCGGTGAGAAAAGTGCCATTCTAGAGCAAATTATTTCACTCGTCGTGGGCAAAACAAACTAGCTTATATTTCATTTATCAAATATTGTCACAGAAAAATCAGCTCAAACAACAAGGAATGCAACTGAACTCTACGACTAGCTTTGAACCTTGAACGGTGTGTTTTTGTACAAGTGCGAGTGTGGATTTGGATCGGAAGGGACAAAGAACAAAGAACAGTTAACTTGAAACGGAGGAAAAACGTTGTAAATTTAACACGATCATGAGCACATACCATGATATCCTTTGGTCTCTTGTTCCCTCTAACTGCAACTTCCCTAAGTCTGGATCTTAGCCCTGTTTAATGTTTATCTGGGTCGTCCATTTTCCGTGTTTTCAAACAGTCTCCAACAACTTGAACAATGCGAGTGATGAAACTGATGATCGTGGCCAAATGGCAAATTTCAAACCAACGGTACCCTGACGTATCACAAGGCATACCATTTTCTTGAAATAAGATGAATAACCACTTTCTGGATGATCTCTATCCCTTCAAAATCCACAGAATTAAAATCCTCCCGGTTTGTCGTTCTGTAAACATTGCATCTCCAGTGAAATCAAAACGTCATAGATTACGTCACAAAAAGCTTTGAACTTGACCTTGTGTTTATATTTAGATCATTAATCGAGGGGCCTAAAGTGGGGAATTTTATGTCTACTAACTAGTGAGGAAGCGCTCTCAAAAACAAATTTTAATGGGTTTAATGGCACGGTTTATTTCTCATTTTGTGATTCACAGACATTTGCCATATATTTTGGTGGTAAATATTAAACTGTGTTGTTGCACACTTTAGTTACGATGCAGAATTTTACTCTGGTAATAAATATTTAATCGATCTATTAAGATATTTTTTGATATGCAATATGTTACTTAAGATGGGTCACGATGCACAAATGATTAATTATCGATAATTCAACGGTATAAAAAGGGTAAAAATTAATAGGCATACGGTGCTTGCCGATTGTCAAACAGTCTGTCCTTTCGTTCGTTCCGTTTGGATCAACGCCGTCCCTTCACTTCGGCTTTGATCCAACAGACCCTTATAGAAGTTGAAGGATGTCTACTACGTTTCGATCCTCAAAATATACAGACTATGATGCTGGTTGCATAATTTGAGTACGCTCTATCAAAATCCGGAAACCAACGCAGAATTGAGGCCGCTTACGCCGCGTACAAACTGTTCTAAATTAAGACAGTTCTAAATTGCGTTGGTGAATAAGGAATTTAGAACTTTCTTGGCTGAGTAAAGAATTTGGAATTTAGACAAAGTCTAATTCTAAAATTTAGAATTTGTTGGTGAATACGGGCCCTGGTTTTGACGCCCTAATAAAAATGGCTTGGGAAAACATTGAAACAAAAGAAGAAACTACTGATAACCAGCAGTTTCTCCTTTTGTCTCAATAATTTCTTTGTCATATATCACACACATCCTATCTTTAATAACATTCAATATGTCGTTTGTAGCAGTTTTCGAAGTGGATCACCCTAAAATTTTGTCGTTTGGAAAAGGGATAAGGAACACTATTCCATATCTAACAACGTCAATTTCACCGCATCCTCAGCATTTACCTCATTCTAGCTGTTTGAAAACTCGTCGTTCGGGAAAACATTAACCGATTCCACACGTTGACTTTTTTGACCCCCCCCCCACACCACCACCAAAAAACAATCTTTAAAACATTGTGGAAAATGAAGAAATTGCTTTCGAAAAGCAATTTCTTCATTTCCCACTATGTTTTCTTCCCAAGACAACAATAATCATTAATTTGAAATTGTCGTCTGCAACATCTTTGAATTTGAACCAGTCTAAAATGTTTCCGTCTGGAAATGGGTTAATCCTGTTTGATTGATAATCGTTAATATCTCAGCGGTGTTCAGTGTAATGTTGAATTAATGACGACATGATGTTGTGCCACAGAGAATTAGTTGTATTGTATGAAATCATCGTCAATAATCATAAAATAGTAAACAAACTGTGATATGTAGGCATGGCTACATCTAGACTGGCTCCCGGCTGACTGATATGATCTTTAATAAAATATTTGTAGATATGATACTTCAAATAGTTTCCATACTGTCATACTCTCTGTAAATGTGGACCAGTCGTGATTTCTTTGTTATTCAATAACTTTTTTATCAGTTGATATTTTAAATTTCCACCATGTCCAGATTTACTGGCCGTCGCTGCTTCAAAAAGAATTCAAATCAGTCCCGTATTAAGAAATTAGTTGGAGATTTTCTAAAATGTGGGTATCACGTGATTATCCACCGTGGTTATTTGGGAAAGGGTTTAGTTCAATTATCACAGATCCTGACTCAGATATATTACTTTGCCATTGAAGTCTCTTGATTAAAACATTAAATGCAGCAAAACATTGATTTGAATCCCAAAAGACAGTGAGAAAGCCGTAGTACGCATGTCGCTTCCTATCAACCCTTTCCCAAACGACCTAATTTTAGGGTGATCTACTTCAAAAACTGCCACAAAGGACAAAATGGAAGTTATCAAAGATGGAATTTGTGTAAAATATGTCATAGAAAATATTGAGACAAAAGGAGAAACTGCTGGTTATCAGCAGTTTCTTCTTTTGTTTCAATGTTTTCCCAAGCCTTTTCTATTAGGGACGTCATAACCAGGTCTTGTTTGGGAAAGGGTTAAATCAATGGTATTATTCAAGATATTGTTCAAGGTGATGCTACTTCAGTTGACATTAGTTATTAAGGTCACCGACTAATTCGAAATAGCCTAAAAAAATATCGCAAAAGTATCGCAAAAAGGGAGAAATATTTATCATTTCCAACATTTTTACATTTCGTGTATATCGAGGGCTCAGTGCAAGATTGCACTTACTACACTTTCGTGAATAATGTAGTTATTACAGTTTTGCGCTGAGCCCTCGATATGTCAACCACTTCTTCTCATTAAAAAAAAAAAAAAAAAAAAAAAAAAAAAAAAAAAAAAAAAAAAAAAAAGCAAAATTGCGGCATTTTGATTTTCTTGAAATTTTATTTAACTTCGGTACTTCTATAAATTCGATTCGATTGAACTCTATAAACAGTCATTGTGGGTAAGGACAACATTCTTATTTTTTGTTGCAAGCTTTACTGGTGAAGCTTAATTGTGTACGTATAACTCACATCTATCTTTCATAGATTTCTTAAATAAGTTCCTAAGCACGTTTGTTTAGTCGAATCTGGCTTAGCATATTTCCATTTTAGACATACGACATATCGTAGCTTTTCAACGAAAACCTCGTAACTGCAGATTGGTTTAAGCTGCCTTTACGAGGTTTTCGTTGAAAAGCAAAGATATGCCGTCAGATGGCTCACCAATCGAAGAATCGTAATATGCTTATGCACGATGGATAATCACGTGATACAATATTTTCAGAAAACCTTCAATAATTTTGTTAATATTGGACTGATTTGAATTCGGGTTGAAGCAGAGAATGTGGACAGACACTACGCATTAGATAGATGTGGTGGATTTTTAATAAATCAACTGACAAAAAAGTTATTGAAGATCAACCAAAAGTTTGGTTGATCTTTAATAACTTTTTTGTAAGTTGATTTTTTAAATCCATCAGGTCCATGTTATTCCTAACATTTTTCCACATTCTCTGCTTCAAACCAAACTCAAATTGGTCAAGTATTGACAAAGTTATTGAAGATTATTGGAAATTCTAAGTCACGTGATTATACACCGTGTTATGGTCAAAGTAAGGTGAGAAAGGTCGAATATTGTGTTGTTTTTTTTTTTTACTGTGGAAAACCCCTCATTGTAAGGTGCACCAACCGTGTAATACTACAAAACAAATGTGCGCGACGTTAACAGCATTTTCACAAAATTGTTTTAAGGTATCCAACCCATCAAAGCACCAAAGAACCAGAGGCGAAATTTGAAAAGTGCAAATAATTCCTAAACTGTGATTCATTTCCATTCCAAATACAAACATAAGCATTTTGCACGGTTTAGAATTTTGAATCCATGCATACTTATGGAAATATTTGACAAAAATGTTATAAATTACCTCCCTTGCATATGGATATATCTGGTAAAATGATATTTGTAAATTATTTTTCTCTTGAAGTATAATCTTGAAATCCCGCACGGTGAATAATGAACTTATGTAAAGTCTTTTTACAAGTGTGTGAAATTTGATGCATTTCGTATGGCTAGAAAGTGTGGAATTTTTCAGGGTCTGTAAACCTTAAGCACATTTGGTGATCGCATAAAGCGTAACCTACGTATTTCTAAAGGTGCCTTTTGTGATAGAATAACTCTAAATCTTTGTCAATCAATCTAAACACTAGTACATGTCGGAGTTAATTTCACGCCAATATCGTTTATTGTTTAGCTAAACCATGTCGCTGCTTTGCAACAACAATCTCGTATCTACAGCTTGTTTAAAGCTGTAGATACGAGATTATTGTTGAAAAGCGCGGATATATGAGTCCCTTACGGTATTAATGGCGTGTTGTATTGATAATTGCGATGTAACGGGCTCTCAATGCTTCATTTGCGTGAATTTCTAAACATTATACCAGTGTAGAATAGCAGCTTGTGTTAATGTCCTTATTGACAATCTTTTATAGAGTAGGATTAAAGCAAAAGCATTGTATGAGCATATAATATCATATGTACTTATAACAGTTTTGGAATAGTTCTTCGATAGCCTGTTTACAAATTATAGTGGAAATTATTGGAACCTCATTAACAATTTTATTGGGATGACACGAAACCGGGAAAATTGCTTGCCGCATGAAAAGTGGTTTAATGTTTATTTCAGGAGTTTCAAAATTACTTGGACTACATTTTTGGGAATGTTTTATCATTATAAAACATTTCCGAATTTGCAGTCTAGGTATTTTTTCACGTTTTCAGAAGTTGAAGTTGAATAATTGTTACAACATACGGCAAAAATTTATTCAATGTAGAAAAAATGTGGCGGAACCTAGACGTTAATGGAAGGTGAAATCAAAATAAAAATGTGTAAGAAGGTTGTGTGTAATTTGGGTGAACGAAAATGTTTCATTTTTGTTAGGTTTAGCGAAACAATAATTACAATACATGTATAAGAAAAATTTGAATTATGCATTTAGGTTAAATCTTCGTTACAATGTGAACTAAATATCCAAAATGTTGTTGGACATTACTTTGTTGATTTTTTTGTCGTTTTGAGCTAGAATAATTGTTTATCTGAATGAAATTAAATTATGTGCAATATGTTGAAATCTGAATGTTTTGTGGCATTGTGTTTTTTGACGAGGAAAACCCATCGTTCAAGTCAGAATCAAAGTTAAACTTTGTTGAATTAAATTGAATTAAGTTCCGATCACTTACAATTCAACTACGAGTTCATATGATCACCACACCCAAAGGTATGCGTTATGTGTTTTAAATGCCCTGGCAGTGATTATGCGGTTAATATGCATATTTGAAATTCAATGTTCTGAAACTTCTGTTTACATAAGTTGAAATACATGTAAAATATGTACGGTGATTTGTTTGGAAGGTATGCAGGTACCGTATAACATGGATGTATAAATCACGCAAACGACGATGTTACATGCCAGCAACAAATTCTATCAAAAATGAAGGGATATTTTGGCATCGCATTGTTATCACTGATAACAAGGACTTGTCGAGCATTTGATGATACGAACATTACACTGGGTAAGATATTCGGGTGGTACATGTAATCAGGTGTCTCTGGTATGATTTAATTTCTATTTTTAGCTCGACTTTTCGAAGAAAATGAGAGCTTATACTGTCACCCGGGCGTCAGCGTCGGCGTTGGCGTCGGCGTCGGCGTTGCAACAAAGGTTAAAGTTTTTTCAAACATCAATAACTTCCATACTATCAAAGGGATTCAAACCAAACTTGGAATACTTATTCACCATCACACCCTCTACCTTACTATCAGGGCCCATGACCCTGGGACCACTCTATTTGGAGTTATGCCCCCTTTATACTAAGCAACTTAGAAAGTCGAGCGCGCTGTCTTCGGACAGCTCTTGTTTTTTTTACAAAGACACTTAGTAGGAATGTGCAGTCGACACAAGACGGAAATCATGAATGTCCGGTAAAGATGCAGTTGCATTCTGAACTTCGTTTTTTTGAATGTATAAAAACGATAAAAACATTTGTTTCTAAGATATAAGCTTTTCCTGGAGAGCTAGAAGGGATTGTGGCTATCGATTATGAAAGACCCATGGAAATCCTTTTAACAATTTTTGGGCTGATCAAAACGCGGCTATATCCTGCTAAAAATCAAAGTTAGCCTAATCAAATATTCAATTCGTAGAATAATACAAACACCCGCTCATTTAGCTCGTTCCATAGACGAACTTTTGTCATTCTCATGCCATCATACCATATAACAGAACTTTGTGGGACTTAAAAATACCCCGATGTCGTCGTCGTCGTCAACAACAACAACAACAACAACAACAACAACAACAACAACAACAAAAACACAACAACAACAACTTTTTTCATTTTCCCAAAGGGTGAATTTTGTCATGTGCAGTCTCGACACTTGGTGTTATAAGATATATGAACAAACACGCGTCTTTATATACAATGGGCCCTTAATCAACAGCTGTTTACACGCCACAATCTGTTTACCATTTCCAAAAAGGCTGAATGTAAGACTGCAATTTGGATAAAGTGAAAGTGGCATTTTGACAAAATTAATGTTTTCATATGAAGTAAATTTCCGTTTAAAGTAATACAGACAACATCGAAACGAAAGGAAAAGAATGTAGGTTATAAATGTTCAGTTCCTCTTTCCCTTTAAAGTGACATTTCACATTTATTTCATTTTTTAAGAGTATGTCTTGATGCAAAAATTGTTTATTCTAATGCGTAAAAATGCTATCAGTTTTTAGCTCACCTGAGCACGAAGTGCTCGAGGGGAGCTATTGTGGTCACTCACCGTCCGTCGTCTGTCGGTCCGTCTGTCTGTTCGTCTGTCCGTCCGTCAACAATTTCTTCAAACATCTTCTTCTCCAAAACTAACGGGCCAATTTTGACCAAACTTGGTAGGAATGTTCCTTGAGTGACCCTTCTCAAAACTTGTTCGCGGATTTTTGATTCGTCAAAAAATGTGGGCGTGACAGGGCGGGGCTTATCGCACTTAGAGAAATCATAAGAAAATTCTTTAAAAATCAACCATTGTTCCAATTTTAACCAAACTTTGCAGAATTGTTCCTTGAGTGACCCTTCTCAAAACTTGTTCTCGGATTTTTGATTCGTCAAAAAACGTGGCCGTGGCAGGGAGAAAGGGGCTTATCAGATTTATAAAAATCATAAGAAAATTCTTTAAAAATCAACCATGGGGCCAATTTGAACCAGACTTTGCAGGGATGTGCCTTAAGCCATTCTTTTTCAAATTTGTTCACAAATATTTTCATTTGTAAAAAAATGTGGCCGTGGCAGGGAGAAAGGGGCTTATCAGACTTAGAGAAATCATAAGAAAATTCTTTAAAAATTAACCATTGGGCCTATTTGAAGCAGACTTTGCGGGAATGTTCTTTGAGTCTCTCTTTTCAAAATTGATTCACAAATTTTTACATTTGTTAAAAAATGAGGGCGTGGCAGGGAGGAAGGGGCTTATCAGCCTTAGAGAAATCCTAAGAAAATTCTTTAAAAATCAACCAATCGGCCAATTTGAACCAAACTTGGTAGAATTGTTCCTTGAGTGACCCTTTTCAACATTTGTTCATAAATTTATAGTTTCGTCAAAAAATGTGGGTGTAGCAGGGCGGGGCTTATCTAACCAAGAGAAATTGTTAAAAAAAATTCTTCAAAAATCTTCTTCTCCTTAACCATAGGGCCAATTAAAACCAAATTTGGCAGGAATGTTCCTTGGGTGACCCTTCTTAAGATTTTTTCGCGGACTTTTTATTCATCCAAAATTGTGGGCGTGGCAGGTCAGCATTTACCGGACTTGGAGATATCATAAGAAAATTCTTTAAAAATCAACCATAGGCCCAATTTGAACCACACTTGACAGAAATGTTCCTTGGGTGACTCTTTTTAAAAAAAAATCTCAAATTTTTTATTCGTCAGAAAAAATTGGGCGTGGCTTATCGGACTTACAGAAATCCTAAGAAAATTCTTTAAAAATCAACCATTGGCATAATTTGAAGCAAACTTTACAGAAATGTTCCTTGAGTGACCCTTTTCAAAATATGTTGGCAAATTTTGTATTGGTCAAAAGAAGTTGGCGTGGCAGGGCGTGGCTTATCAGACTTAGAGAAATCGTAAGAAAATTCTTTAAAAATCAGACATAGGGTCAATTTGAAACAAATTTGGCAACAATGTTACTTGAGTGACCCTTTTCAAAATTTGTTTGCAAATTTTTGATTCGTCAAAAAAAGTGGGTGTGTCTTAAACTTCTTTCAGGTGAGCGATATAGGGCCATTCTGGCCCTCTTGTTTGAAGTTATTCATAAGCGAAAAATACGCATTTAGAGTTTAGACAGAAATGACAAATTCTATATAAATCTGAACTTTGTCCACAACAATTTGATTAATTTTAGCATAAAATTGTATATTTCTCGTAAACAGATCAATATTTTGGCTTGAAATTTTCAGACTTTTCATAAGAAAACACGCTCTTTCAGATAGAATCAAAGTAACATTTATGTAGAAATTATTGTGAAATGTCACTTTAAGGTTTTGTAAACCCATTACAATTAAGGTCGCCGAAAGGAGTTAGCATTTGAAAGTGAGTTTTTGTTTGTTTGTGATTTTTATGCAATTCAACGACATGATTATCTCTACTATTTAAAGATATATAAATTTTACTAAACCTCACTAAATAACGAAACAATAGCTCTCAAAATAAATAAATGAAAAATGAAATAAAATAAAAGATAGAAAAAATATAAATGAGCCGGGATCTGGAAAAACGTACCTTAAAGCATTTTTAGAAATTGAGATTCAAGATCAGCCTGTTGTCAAATGAAGTCCAATGTGCATCCATGCTCCTAGCTTTAAGTTACTACAGGTCACAAAGTAGCTATTAGAGAACAACGTGGATTCAGATCAGACTGTGTGTATGCACAGGCTGATCTGGATCTATGTTGGGCTCAAAAGCCTTAAGGGACGTTTTTCCAGATCCTGTCTCAGTAATATGACGTGAGAATATTTCAAGCGGTTGCCATCACAATTGTATCGCAAATTGGCAATGCCTTCGTTTTGAAATGGGTCAATGTTTTTCAATATAATCATTAATTCTGGCACTGTTCAAAGGCATCAAACTAGGGAATAACAGTTAATGTCCTGGTCAATAACGTTTGTCTATGGGATATTTCTAACTAAAGATTTTAATTGTTAACATATTCCATTACTGCCATTATTGGTATGTCAATAAAATCAACCTTTGTGCATACAATCCCTACTTTTGTCGACCTAAATATTTAAAAGAACTTAAAAATATTGAGAAAAAAGAAGAAAATGCTGATTACCAGCAATTTCTTCTTTGGTCTCAGTACTTTCCGTGTTTTATTGTACACAAATCTTATCTTTGTCAATACTAAATTTGTCGTCTGCAGCAGCTTTTGCATTAGAACAGATCGGTTTGTTCTTTATGGGAAAGGCTTAATTATCATTGAACACACTTAACCCTTTCCCAAACGGCAAAATTTTAGGGTAATCCAATTTGAAAACTGCTGCAGACGACAAAATAGACGTTGATAACAAAATGATTTATGTTAAATATTGCACAGAAAATATTGAGACAAAAGGAGAAAATGCTGATAACAGCATTTTCTTCTTTTGCCTCAATGTTTTCCCACACCTTTTCTTTAAAGGACGTCAAAATCAGGTCTTGTTTGGGAAAGGGTTAAGTGTTTACATATCAAAATCTATAATAGCAAGTTAAACTAATTGACGTGCTTTATTTAACTAAATGTCCGTAATTACTGAATGGCCGTGAAATTTAAATTGATAATCGATTGTTAAATGTATTGACCTAATACAGATGAACCAGAATCTATTGATTTAGACAGTCTGTACGCTCGGACCGTTTTACAACGGCGGATAATCACGTGACACAACATTTGCGATATTCTTCTCAATAATCATGTTAATTATGTTCGATTGTTGAAGCAGACAATTCGGGAAAATACTAGAGCAAAGTTGAATGTTAATAATATGTAGCTGATTCAACTGATTAAAAGGTATTGATGGTCAACTAGCATTTTGGTTTGTCATTTATAACGGTTTATTTGCTGAAAGACGTCTAAAGACGATTTACCGCATCCAGTTGATATCTTGCGTTTTCCCAAATTCTTTGTTCCACACCGAATTCAAATTGATCAAGAATTAACAAATTTATTGAGGAATTTCTTTAATTGTTGTTGTTGTTGTCGTCGTCGTCTTCGTCGTTGTTGTTTCATATAATTCCCCGTCATGAGTGTTGACCTTAAGGTAAATGCAAATGAAAGTGTAATACACGTAAGTTATAATTATTAAAGCCATACAATCACTCTTTGCTAGTAAAGGTCAGATCATTCGAGGACAGACAGATGGACGAAAAAGGCATCAGCTGTTGAAGTAATTAATTGAACTTTAAGTCACTATTCTTGCGCATTATGCAGCATCAATTCATGATCGACGATTAATTATCTGACCTACAATTAAGTACAGTGTTTGAGACCGACACGCTCTCATATGTGCCTTTATTTGCACTGTCTGGTCCATTCTGTTCTCCCTTGGCTTTTCTATAACAAAGAGCAACTGTAAATTATCATCATATACATGACCCATTTATTCACGTTCATTTACAGGTCTCATTGCGAACCAGAATGACGCGAGTGTGACGTCACGGAATTATACAAAACAGGTGGATTTTGACGAAAATCACGTCAACATAACGTTACAGTGGCATTACGTCGATACGTCAGAAGTTTACTACATCTATAGATCCAGTAAGTACACTACTCAAAAGTTATAAGTACTCCGACTATATTATAGAGCATATTTCCGGACTGGCATAACATATCTTAACCAAATTTGAAACAACTTCGCTTTAACCATATGACCACCATATATTGAATTTTCATCAACTTCACGACAAGATAAATTGAATAAGAAGCAGCTAACGGAGACCACTGTTGATAGAAAAAATCGCAAAATCAATAACTTGTGTGTTCCTTGTTCGCTCAAACAATAGCATGACATCAGGAACGCATAGACATTTTATAATTACTGTCAGATGCTGTAGGGATATCTTTTTGATATTTTAGAAGTCGATGTAAGGTTCTCTACGCTTGCTAAGCATGTGGCAGATCGTCATCATACTGGACAAAAATTCGTTAGTCTGTAAAACACTTTTTCACAATCAGCAAATTTAATACACCCTTGTCAACTGAACATTAACATATTAATTGTGAGGTCATGGTTTTTGAGTCTTGTACTGTTTACATGATGAATTGATGCATTATCGGATAGTTTGGACACTGAATGGTGTCCCTTGAAGGCATAATGTATCCCTTTCTTTGACAGCCACTGAACGCTCCAGTTCACGTAGACGAGACAAAACAATGTTATGGTCCTAATTCCGGCTTGATTTCCTATCACGTGGTTGTCTTGGTAGGTTGGCAGCACTTCCGGTTTGTCTGTACTCGGCCACAAGTTGGTTGATAGCATTTGCATGTACATTTTATGATACGGGTTGCATTTCCTTTGAAAAATGGTACGAATGTAACAAGAATGTTGATGTTTGACAGTAATAAACAATATTTTGTATTTAATTTGTATAGAACGACTGGAAATGTGGGTATGAGAATATTACCTACGCTTGAATCGCACCACCTTGTAAAACACCAATTGTTATGGGTTGTTGTTGTAGAGATTTTCAACGCAATTTATGTTTTTATGTTTGGCACGTTGACCCATAAAGGAAAAAATTGTAAATTAAGCACATGGGATTCGTGTATGAAACGCAAGAGGAATATTTCAATTTTCTATAGTTGACCGGAAGTTATAATTTTGCACGATAATTTTGCAAAAAGAAAATGATATCAGTCAAGTAATTAAGTTAAGGAATAATAAAAAAATATCGACTTTTCATATTCCTTTACCGAAGAACATTTTGCGCATAATAGAAAACGGAGTACTTATAAGTTTGGTTAAGTATATATTGTATAAATTATTACTTTGGTTTGAAATTTTTAGATAGTTTGAGAAGAAAAAATAATATGCTCTTTCAGACAAAAATAATAATGAAAAATATAATTTATGAGAAAATATCCATTGGATGTCTCGTAAAGCTGAGACAACGGTAATGAGCGAATTTGTTCTGCCTCTCACTCGAGATGTCCCTGGTTCGATACCCGGCCGCGGCAAATATCCTTCCTGACAAAATGTCACCTACCAATGGTATGATGTCGTAAACTCATGTGGGCGAGCAGCTGGAGGCTTGGTCAGGGTGTTTTCGTACTACTGGTATGAGAAACAATATGAATCCATGTTTAGGCGCTCAAGCCGCCGCGACATGGCCATGAAAGAGGGGTAAACCCCAAATAAACCAAACTCTTCAAGCTGATAGATATTTTGAATTAGTACGATAGACAATAGCGCGAATAATCCTTTGGCACTCAAAGTCATTTTTATTGAAATGATGTCACGTCATCCGAACGATTTTTATCAGGAATCGGATCAGATATCGTTGATCGAGCGTTTTTAATGGATCCATATCAATAATTTATTACCAGCCATCATTTGGGAGAGTACAAAAGCCAGGATGAGTATAATATTATCGTCGGTGTTATTGCAAAACATCGTAACTCCAGCTTTAATCAAGGTTACGAGGTTTTGCAATATCACCGACAATAGGCCTATATGACCGTAACAAGGTTCGATTAATTTCGAGTGAGTTCAAATCGAATTGGGGCGTGACTCGAGTGACCCGGGTTCCATCCGAACTGCAGCGCTTAAGGTATATGACCCATCATTAAAAACTTCACTTTCTAGCCATGGGACATGAATCAAATTACACACTCTTGTAGCCTAAATACACTTCCAATAAGTTGATTCACCGTGCCGGATTTCAAGATTATGCTTCAAGAAGAAAATAATTTTCAAATATTATCTTACTCTATATTCATTCGCAAGGGAGATAATTTTGAACATCTTTGTCAAATATTTCCATAAGTATGCATTAATTCAAAATTCTAAATCGTTCACCGAAATGCAATATATTTGTACTTGGAATGGAAATGGAACACAGTTTAGGAATTACTGGCACTTTTCAAATTTCGCCTCTTTGGCTCTTTGGTGCTAATGATGGGTTGTATACATTAAGGTGGCCGAATTCGATTCGAGTGCGCATCCAAAACGCGCATGTTGTTGTAAATAAGATAGCGACATAAAGTTTCAGAAAAAAAGGTAGAAAGTTAGATCCGTTACATTTTTTTAGTTAAACTATACAAACTTTTGCATCAGTTTTTCATCGAACAAGAATAAAACGTGAAAATATATCAGGCCGTATTTGAAATGTTTTGATGACGTCATTTAAACACGTGCGTTTTGGCGTTCAAAGTAACGACGTCGGTAATACGGTAAAGTTAAGATACACAAAATCGGCCGATTTCTGACGAATTTATCGTTAGAAAAGTCCAAATTTGGTTCAAAATATCGGAATCTACTGACTTTTGTCTAGTACGTTCCTCTTTCACACTACAGTTCAAGACATTACACAAATGTTAGATAAATATAGCTTATTCCAAAGCCATTTAGACCTAAAATTTCTCTTTCCCACAATAGAATAAAACAATTTTGAGACGTCAAACATTTATCTTAAAATCTATTTTATGTTTTAATCAAACAAGCAACATATTACGATCATGATTATGATTTTTGGTCAATACTTCCTATAACTATGCACTAATAGCTATACAAAAATCGAGCTAAAAGGCTGCTTTTTTCTGTAGAAAAGTACACGTTTGAGACGGTCTCCCGTTTATGTACAGTGGTGACATTTGTTTTATTTCTTTATTTTACAGATCATTTGCAGGTTCATCAATTACCAAATCATTATCAAATTTTCTTAAGCAGAAAATCCTAAAATTTTAACATTTGCGCCAAAGATCAGCTGAAACACTGCTATTTCGGCACTTTTGAGACAACCCCCAATTCATATACGGCGGTGACTTTTGTCTTTTATTTCTTTATTTTACAGATCATTTACTGGTTCATCAATTATCAAAATATTATCAAATTCTCTAGGGCAGAAATTTCTAAAATTTTAACATTTGCGCCAAAAATCAGCTGAAACACTGCTATTCCGGCACTTTTGAGACAACCCCCAATTCAAATACTGTGGTGACTTTTGTTTTTTATTTCTTTATTTTACAGATCATTTACTGGTTCATCAATTACCAAAATATTATCAAATTCTCTAGGGCAGAAATTTCTAAAATTTTAACATTTGCGTCAAAAATCAGCTGAAACACTGCTATTCCGGCACTTTTGAGACAACCCCCCAATTCATATACTGTGGTGACTTTTGTTTTTTATTTCTTTATTTCACAGATCATGACCAGGTCCATCAATTTACAAAATATTATCAAATTCTCTAGGGCAGAAATTCTCTATTTTTTAACATTTGTGTAAAAATATTCAAATTTCCCATTGGCCTCCATGTTAAAAATAGCCATTTTAGTGTCGGTTTTGAGACGGCCCCCATTCTTTCCCTAGATGGTGACTTATCTTTTTTATTATCTTAAAATGTCAGTAAGGATTCACTTTATAACATGCGACAGTATGAATCAATGCTCTAGGGTAGTTTTCTTGTTATGGAATCGCATTCGGCCACCTTAAGTTACGACGCTAGTGACGTTATTTCAACTTTTTTGACTTCAAGTCTACTTACCCTAGGACAAGCTGGTGTAACTCGAGTCCTTATATAGCGCCAAAATATCAACAACAACAAAAGCCAATCAGAAGAAATGAATCTTTATTTCTACTCAAACCTGACTTTGTTTTGTGCCATAGTGTTTTTACAGGGGATGCCATTTTGTTTCAACTGAATAAGATTCATAATAGTATTTTCATTTTCTTCTGACCATATTTTCTAATCGGCTATACACATGTATTTTACAGCCGTTACGAGCAATTGCTATCCTTTTCTTACTAGATTTCAATGGCTGTATCTATTTCAAATATTTTTTTTAAAAAAATATTTCCATGTGTAAAGACATTGTCATATTTCCAATTAGATTTAAGCAGTAATTCAACCTGTTCAATGTCAACAAAACGAAGGTCAGTTGTATATGAGAATGGTGGAACGGGGGAAAAATACAATGAATTACTAAACAGAGTGTCATAACATTTGTACTCGAATATAGAAAACACATACAACATACAATAAAAAGTTCATTAAGCGCCCCGTTATTTCAATCAGAAATCAATTACATTTAATTGTAATCAGACCGTCCAGGGGTGAT
Source organism: Fragum sueziense (assembly GCA_963680895.1). Classification (NCBI taxonomy): domain Eukaryota; kingdom Metazoa; phylum Mollusca; class Bivalvia; order Cardiida; family Cardiidae; genus Fragum; species Fragum sueziense. The sequence goes on from OY804607.1 coordinate 7,316,575, forward strand.
TAAGATCAGCAGTTGTAGTGTTGCTATGGTTTCTGTGAAGTTATCGTTATGCATCGGCACGGAAGAGAACGATCATTACTCGACAGTGGTTAGATCATATTGCAATAATTTATTATACATTCAAAATTTAACGAGAATCGTCACAGTTGTTTTGGTTTATTTTAGGTAGCACTTTTTACCTTGATCTTGGAAATGACTTTTCTTTGTGATAAGCTCTCGTTATTAGGGCGAGCTTTATTGTCCGCGGACAATTCTTGTTAAAAAAACGCTTTAGATTATCGCTATCAAACTTGAAATCTACATGTAGAAAAAAAGTCTAAGGTTTTCACCGAAACAACAATAGCCAAGCCCCAAATAATTATAAAAATGTAATAAAAAATATAAGTACCTTTTCCACTCTAGGAAAACGAAATGCATATCAGTTTCTGGTATTTACTCAATCGATGGATTGTGTTGCTTTGACAGTCTTCATATCGCTGTTTATTTGCTTTGTAATTAAGCAGAACATGTTTGTACTTTAAAAAGCAATTAATCTGTAATTTACACTTTTCTGCGATATATGTTTAACAATTTGATTTCGTAACTTCTTTTTCCTTTATGAACTTTGGAAGTAGCGAGCTGGGTTCTTGAAAAAATATCAATCGAGAGGTCCCGGGTTCGATACCCGACCGCGGCTAATACCCTTTCTGACAAAATTGTCTCCCACCAATGGGTTTGAAATCGTTAACCTAAGTGGGCGAGCAGCTGGAGGCTCGGTAAGGGTGTTGTGGTAGTACTGGTTTGAGAAAAAACAGGAATCCATGGGTAGGTGCTCCAGCCGCCGCGATATGACCCTGGTAGTTGAAAACGGCGTAAAACCCCAATAAACTCAAACTCTTGAAAAAAGATGACATGATGACATTTGAGACCAACGTGGATTCTGATCAGCCTGTGCATACGCACAGTCTGATCACAATCCATGTTGTTCTCTTATTTAGCTGGGTCAAAGTCTGTAGCAACTATAAGGAAGCAGCACAAAATTATATTAATACGATTGTATGCAGACACAAGCTCATTTGATTTTTTTCAAATGCTGTAAATTTTTCCTTTTCTGAGATTCAAGCTCACCATGCAAAATTCGCGTTCTTAGTATTAGCACACAAAGACTAGGTTTCGATGTGAAATAAAGATATTCTACTCATAATAAGACGCGAAGTTGAAACTTTTTCGTGATACGTTGCTAGAATTCGTTACGCATCCAAAGCTATTCGGGCGACGTCGTTAATTAATATTATATTTATGACGTCGCCCGAATAATTCCGACGTCGCGTGAATCTCATAACATATTTAAACTAAGATATTGAGTAAAAAAAACTGCATGCTGATTTGAGTAGTTTGACGTGTTTTCCTTTCGACATAACAAAATGGATTTATCTGACACCCGAGATCGTCTGATTAAGGTTTTCACTTATGAAAAAACACGGAACAATAATTAATGGTAGCCATTAATAATGCATAAATGACGTCACCGGAAGTGAAATGATTGTTTGGAGCACGAAATCAACTGTGACTTTAATTGAAAATTCTTTTCATTACACGAGTGAAACATTTTTCTGACATAGTATAGTTAAGGTTTTCACTTATGAAAAAAGGGGGAAAAAGAACCACGGAACAACAATTATTAATGGCGACTACTAATAATGTATAAATGACGTCACCGGAAGTAAAATTGCTTGTTTGGTGCACGAAATCAAATGTGACTATAATCGAGAGCTCTCTCAAGAAAGTTACGAAACATAGACACTGATCCAATTGCATAAATGGAATGATCTAAGCGTAAGCCGATCTATTGCTATTGACGATAGGGTCCATCTAACAAACATATGCTCAAATAAAATGAAATAATAGGCTTCATTTGTGCGAATATTCGGCCATTATTATATTTTGTTTAGTTTTGTTTATATGACACTTTGTTTAGTTTTATGTCACTTTGCTTTTCAATGGATTTGCTGAATTATGCAAAAACATGTCATAAAACGTCATTTTCTTTGTTTTCAATTCAATGCTTCCATTTAGAATTTCGCATTTAATGCTGGAAACCTTTTTTAAAAATCATTTCACCGAAGATATAAACAAGAGTTGTCCGCGGACAACGTAGCTCGCCTATACGGTGCTTGTCACAAAACAGCTTCATTTTTAAAAAGAAGGTCGAATTTTAGGGTCAAGGTCACAATGTCAAAGGTCATGGTCTCAAATGAAAGATCTTGTCAGGAGGTATCCATGTGTGAATTATCAAGACTCTATCGATAAAAGTGGATGAGATATAGGCCATGTTATAGTTTTTAAAAGTATGTCAAATTTAAAGTTCAAGGTCACACGGTCAAAGGTCATGGTCGCAAATGAAAGATCTTGTCAAGAAGTATCCATGTGTGAAAAATCAAGACTCTATCTATAAAGGTGCATGAGATATAGGCCAGGTTAAAGTTTATTTTAAAAGAAGGTCAAATTCCAAGGTCAAGGTCAGTAGCTCAAATGCCACGGTTCCAAATGAGAGGTCTTGTCAGGAGGAATAAATGTGTGAAATATCAATGCTCTATCAAGAATAGTGCATGAGATATAGGCAGGTGAAAGTTTTTTCAAAAGTAGGTCAATGGGTTTGAAATCGTTAACCTAAGTGGGCGAGCAGCTGGAGGCTTGGTAAGGGTGTTGTGGTAGTACTGGTTTGAGAAACAACAGGAATCCATGGATAGGTGCTCCAGCCGCCGCGATATGACCCTGGTAGTTGAAAACGGTGTAAAACCCCAATAAACTCAAACTCAAACTCAAAAGTAGGTCAAACTACAAAGTCAAGGTCACAAGGTCAAATGTCATGGTTCCAAATGAAAAGGTCTTAGCAGGAGGTATCCATGTGTGAAATATTAAGGCTCTATCTATGATAATGCATGAGATATAGTCAAGGTTAAAGTTGTTTAAAAGTAGGTCAAACTCGAAGGTCAATGTCACAAGGTCAATTGTCATGGTTTCAAATAAAAGGTCTTGGCAGGAGGTATCCATTTGTGAAATATCATAGCTGTATCATTAATAGTGCATGAGATATTGGCCAGGTTATGTTAAAGTGTTTTTGAAAGGAGGTCAAACTCCAAGGTCAAGGTCAAAATGTCTAATGTCATGGTTTCAAATGAAAGGTCTTGGCAGGAGGTATCTATGTGTGAAATATCAAGGATGTATCATAAATAGTGCATGAGATATTGGCCGTGTTAATTTTTTTTAAAGTAGGTCAAACTCAAATGTCAATGTCACTAGGTCAAATTTCATGGTCCTAAATAAAAGATCTTGTCAGGACGTATCCATGTGCGAAATATCAAGACTGTATCATTGATAGAATGAGATATTGACCTGGTTAAACGTTTTTTAAAAGTAAGTCAAACGCAAAAGTCAAGGCACAAGGTCAAATAGTATGGTCCTAAATAAAAGGTCTTTGCAGGAGGTATCCATGTGTGAAATATCAAGGCTGCATCGGTAATAGTGCATGAGATATTGGCCAGGTTAAAGCTTTTTTAAAAGTAGGTCAAACTTCAAGGTCAAGGTCACTAGGTCAAAGATCATGGTCCCAAATGAAACGTCTTGGTAAGAGGTATCCATTTGTGAAATATCAAGACTGTGTTATGTATGCACCTTTAGCCTAAATATTTGTCTTCTTGATTTTGGAATTTCCTCTTGTATATTTTTAGAACTGGGTGTTTTTGTCAACAATTGTCTAAGTAAACAAAAACAAAATGTTTACTGTTTACTGATATGATTTAAAGCTACTATTTCCCAGATTTGGACCCAAAAATTGTCAAATACAAACGAAATGTACACTTTTTAAGCTTTATATGACCTGATTAAATGATTACGACAAACTATTGAAGCAACGACTCATTTTTTCGCAATTTGATACCAAATTCATGAAGCGATATCGAAAGTAGGTCAAAACAGTAGGACATGCGACTTTCTTAAATGACGTCACAACATACATGATGACGTCATATTGAAATTCAAGTATGAATCTCGTTTGAATCATGGTCCGCGCTGTATGCGCATGCGCAACAATTTCAAAATAATTCTAACCCCATCAGTGATGGGGTTGAATTTAGGTTTGGATTCTCCCTAAATTCAGCTATCTGTCTTGTAATTTCGGCTCATTCTCTGTCTGAATCGCATATTATTAACCATCCCGAGGTTGTCAACACAAAAGTGTTGCATATTTTTTCAAAAAAATTCATTTTTTGCAATTAGACCATCTGTTACCGTCGCCCTTTAAGAACATTCTGGAAATGTATAGAAACTTTAGAAACTTTTTGATATAAGATAAACATGTTGTTTATTTTCCATTTAACTTGTAGAACCTTCTAGAATGATGTATTGGAAACTTTAGAACATTCTTAATTTTCTGGGATATTCTATATTATATAAAGGGAATAGTCTAGAAAAAGTAAACACATTTTATATAAGTTGTTTTCTCAAACCTTCTGGAATATTCCCTAGTAGCATATATATAGATGAGCAAATCACTCATTTCGTTCATTAGTTTTGATTTGGTCACTAGATCTTACTAATTCATACAAAATTGTCAGACTAAAAGGGGATTATTAAATAACTATAAGTGTGTTTCATACTTCAAGTGGTGCAACTATTCATTGTGGATTTAAACTGGATTAAGATTTAGGACTCTGGAATTTACATACAATTAAGGTAGTGTATCTTTTATCTTCTTTTAAAACAAAACTTTGTAATTATTGTTAATAAAAATTGTTCATTGTAAAGATTGTTGTTGGCTTCTTAGTTCTTGTTACCCTTGGGTCGTAACAACTGTATCTCAAATAGTGCCCGAGATATAGACAAGGTTAAAGGTTTTTTTTTTTCAAGTGAAGACGCGACGCGACGCGGTGCTACGCCGACGCGACGCGATGGGATGCGACGCCGACAATAGAGCTTTGACATTAGCTTCCCGGATTTAAAGTCCCGGTTCGCTAAATTTTAGGCCGCCAAAATTTGAAAGCTGTTGAAGACGAAATATTCATGTTCATGAAGACACGATGTGTGTATGATATAACACGGAAAATATTGATGTAAAAGAAGGAAATGCTGTTACTCATCATTTTCTTCTTTTGCCTAAATCCTCTCCTAAGCCTTTTATAGAGATGCCAAATGGTAATTTTGTCTTTGTAAGAATAGCTATAGTCCGGTAATGGTATTATAGTACATAATAACAAAATATAGCTATATTTAAACAACGCAATATCCCAGTCGAAAACTACGGTAATTATTGCATGTGATTGCTCGAATCTTGCAGGTGTCTCACACCTGCAAGATGCCGACCAACACATGCAAAGTATTATTGCAATTAAGAATACATGTTCCTTTGTTTACAAAGGTAAGATTTGAAAACAGGTGGCATAATACCGTATCTATATCGGACTTTATGCATTTTACCCGTTTTAAGGATTAATTGAGCATGGTGATTGTTGAAATAACCGCTGCGAAGAGAAAATGACACGGTTATTTTATTGTCTTTTAGACGTACGAGGGACGGTCGCAAAGTAGTTGGACTTTTCGTGTTGCTGTCTCTCCATTTGCAACTGTATAAACACATTATATATTGGTGAAATCTACATCCATTTGCCAATAATGTGGTCAGTTTATTTTCAAAGAAAGTTGAATATATGCAATATTCTGTCCACTTACATGTGATAGGGGTTTTATGTACCATAGGCTATTTGTTAGAGGAACAACAAGGGTAACCAAAACAAAAGAACAGTCTAGTCATTTTAATCGCAAAGAATTTAAGTTTTTGAACTACATTATCACTGAAGATTGAATAATGGTTCATAATTCCGAACTTGGGATAAAAACCCAGTCACAGCAGTCATAGAAACGAGCTGGTTCCCCACCTCTGAATAGATTAAGCTTTTACATTCGGCTGGTAGTCATGTTTGTTGCTTTTGTGGATTCACGAGGTCTGATAGTTAGTCATTTCATGTCAAATGGTAAAAACTGTCATTGCTAAGTACAATTCTGAAGTAATTCAGAAAAAATCAAAGAATAAAGGCTGAAGTAAACGCGTCCCAGATTAGCAAAGAAAAATGGTTTCTACTTTACGATTACGCACGCTCCCATACCACCGCATCTACAGTGGAGATTATCAAATATTACCCATGACAAAAGTTGTTTTACTCTTCTTATAGCCCAGGCCCTACCCCACACGGCTTTTATTTGTGTCTAGAACTGATGAAAATGCTTGCTGAGAAGAAATTTGAGACCAGGGCGCCTTTGATACCGGTGGTTACACAGTACCTATTACAGTGGGTCTACGTCATGGTTAATAGTGGCAATAGTAAAGCTCCTACGAAGATGGCAAAAATGCATAGACATAGATGGATAATTTCTTTAAACAGTGTAGAAAGAATTTTGTTAAAAAATTAAATGGTTTTAGAGAACTAGTCAAAAGTCCAACTACTTTCCGACCGTCCCTCGTATAAAGTACTGGCAGTGCACATGTTGAAAACATGTTCCCTATCTCCTTACAAACCCCTCCCCCTCCCCAACAACAACAACAACAACAACAACAACAACAACAACAACAACAACAACAACAACGACGACGACGACGACAACAACCACCACCACCACCACCACGATTGAAAAAAGCTTTCGCCGCAACTTAGATGCATTTGTTACAAAAATAATGGAAACTATCTGTATGCTAATAGCCTCATAACCCATTACCACACAGTGACGCCTTTTGACGCGAGGGAAATGAACATGCTTGTGACAAGCAATTTCCTCATTCCCCACAATGTTTCCTACACCAAAACATTAAAAACCGTAAAATTCCATGCACTTGATATTGTCGTTTGCAGCACCTTTGGGTTTTGACAAGTCTTAAATTATGTCGTCTGGTGATGGGTTTGACCCTTTCCCAAATGATATAATTTTAGGGTGGTCCAAATTCAAAGCTGCCGCACATGACAAAATAGTTATGGATAAACACAGAATTTGTGTTTATTTTACCACAGAAATAATTTAGACAAAAGGAGAAACTGCTGGTTATCAGCAGTTTCGTCTTTTGTCTAAATGTTTTCCCAAGCCATACCTAGAAGGGATGTCAAAACCAGGTCTTGTTTGGGAAAGGGTTAAATGGTATGCTTTATCGTCTAGCATCAAATTGTAAGTGATGGCTAGATTAGTTAAAGGTCAATGCTTTCAGCTAGAACCGTGTCAGACAACTTATAATACAACAGTAAAACCATTAACCCTTTCCCAAACTGCAAAATTTTATGATGTTCCAATTCAAAAACTGTTTCAGACAATAGAAAAAGATGGTATTAATGATTGGATCTGTGAACAATATTGCCTAGAAAGTATTGAGGCAAAAGAAGAAAATGTTGATTATCAACATTTTCTTCTTTTATCTCAATTTTTTCCCATGTCTATTCTATTGGGAGCCTGGTGTTGTTTGGGAAAGGGTTAAGAGCTGTTTGACTTGATGTGGCGTCAAATCGATATTATCCACTCTATCTCTCTTCGCTGCATCAAACCTTTTCATTAACCATAAAATGTTGAATTTTTCTAAGTTTGACGGTGGATAAAAGGAGTCTAGGGCTTTCAAATTTCAGATTTCATTTGTATTTAAAAGAAATTTCAAAAAATCTCGATAGAAAGGGGCGAAGAGAAAAAAGAGAATAAAATCTGTTTTCCACATTGGTTTTTATGGTATACACCGTAAATGTTGACCTGAACCTGTTGAATATGTAATGAGTAACTGTGATGCGAAATAATCAATACTCGCCAGCAATCCTCACTGTCGAGCAGAGTCGATAGTTTCCATAAGCTTTGGGACTTTGTATTCTGCACGTGCTCCTCGTGTACATATACGTCGAAGAGTGATTATTTCGCAGCACAGTTACTCATTACATATTCAACAGGTTCAGGTCAATATTTACGCAGTATACACGATTTGACTTAAATTATAGTACATATGCAAAGCCATTATCAACCTTACATGGCATAACTTCGGTGTTAATGTGCTAAAGCAAAACCTCGTAATTACAGCTTGAATAAAGCTGTAGTTACAAGGTTTTGCATTCATTCCGACGATATCTTGGGCTACATTCTAAATGTTGTTACTACCGCTTTATGAATTTTTAGTTATGACTTACGTAACGAATGTTATAGTATGCCAGAAATAAGTTTTCGTCGTTTTTCAACGAAAAACCTCGTAACTGCGCCTTGATACAAGCTGCAGTTACGAGGCGTTTGTTGACGAGCATGGTTTTGTTAATTCTTTTCAGTCCAAGTATTCGACAAGCGAGGTGATGTGGATGTCATTTTGCTGTTTGACTATGACCTTAACTTGCTACGGTTTGGAAGTCTTCTGCAGACGCGGAATACTGTCCTTATAAAATGGGGTGAAAAACGAGAAAAACATACAGAGGTAAGAATATTTGGGTATGGGTCTGTATAAATGACCTGGCTGAGCAACTCTAGCGAATAGCTAGAGTTGCTCTGCCAGGTTATTTATCGAGGCCTATAACAAATAAGTTTATCATTCCATTACCAAAACGGCAAAATGTTAGACTTGTCTTACCCCATTACCTGATAATGAATCTTTATGACTCCATAAGGGAAAAAAGTCTTTGAAAAGACTGTGGAAAATGCAGAAATTGTTTGTGATAAACAATTTCTCCATTTCCAACAATGTTTCTTTCTTAAGAATACAAAATAATTGATTCCATTCACTTAAAATTGTGGTCTACAACGTCTTTAATTTTGGGTCAGTCTGAACCAAACAAGCCATGGTTTTGACGTCCCTACGAGAAAAAAGGCTTGCGAAAACATTGAGGCAAAAGGAGAAAATGCTGATAATCAGCATTTTCTTCTTTTACATCAATAATTTGTTTGCTATATTCTTCACCCATCCCGTATCATTCAACATCCATTTTATCGTCTGCGGCAGTTTTCAAATGGAAAGAGTTCAATCTTTTGTTGTTTGGGATACCAACCCATTACCAGATGACAAAATGTTAAACTTGTCTTAAGGTAGGATATTCTTAATTTGGCCATTTTGAGATTCATAAAACGTCGGACTTTTCCGAGCGGCGTCGTTACGTATCTGGACATATTCGGGCGCGGTCGTAAACATTCGGCGGTGGAAAATTCCACCACCGAATGTTTTCGACCGAGCCCGAATTATTCCGACGTCATAAGGGGTGGACCTCTTTAAGGCATTCCATCTATCATTAGATATCAAACACTTCGTGCAACTTCAGGCGTCATCTTTGGCGACGGACATTGGCGATGATGTTCCCCCGTCAATTTCGATTGCCACGAATGACATCAGAATATGCACGAAGCGTTTTGTAGATAATTATTGGTTGTATGTTAGCTTTAGCCCTGTAATTCTATTTGTCTTCTAATACTTGAAAAAAGAGCAAAATATAGGCTATATAGCACATTGTGAATGATTAAAACATTCTGATGATTATATCATACGTATTTTAGCTCCACTGGCCATCAGGTCAGCGGGCTATTGTCATTGCGCTGTGTCCTTGGTCCGTCCGCCCGTCTGTCCGTCCGTGCGTCCGGTCGTCAACCTTTTCTTTAAAAAATATTCTCCTCAGAAATTGCTTGATGGATTTCAATCAAATTTCACATGAATGGTCACTCGGTGATTCTCTATTAGATTCCTTCAAATAATTCTGATTGAAGCAAAAAGTCAGGAGTTATCTGCCCTTGAACGTCAAAATGACCGCTTGACTTTGTTTTCTCTCTACCAACTACAAATATTGATCAATGAAGACAAAACTTAGACAGAATATCAAAACTCATGCTGTATATTACAACAGGCCTTTGGAGCGACTTAAGACCTTCAGGTCTTCCTGGTTAGAACATCCAATCAACCAACGCAATTTTATTGTCTGTCACAATATGATATAAATAAGTAATCTATAGCTTTTAGCAAGAAGATCCTAACTTCAGATTAACATGAACTATATTGTGATGTCTGCTATTAAAATCTGTCAACTGTTAACACAAAAATCAAATGTCATCTAGAAAGGACGTGCCTCTATAGCTTTCACTTTTGTATCTTTTTTCATATCATCTGAACATGGCTCTGTATGATTAAGCTAAATATGTTTAAATTTGAGTCGAATTTATTATTTTGTACGAAAGTTATTCGAGTTATACATTGACCTTCAAATAAGGCCTCATCAGATTGCAGCACACACTAATTTAAGTTTTTATGTAACCCTATAAATCGACAGAATTTAAGGAAAATCTTTTTTGATCCCTTAGTGAGACCCATCCTCTCCACTTCATTGCTTCTGTGTAATTCTAATCTGTTTGCATTCTCGAATTACAAGCATCAGTCCCCTTTATCTTAGGTGGTGGTGCAGTGGTAATGCGCTGGACTTTAAATATAGGGGTCGCTGGTTCGATCCCCCGCTTCCCCAGTCTTTCAGATGAGATTTTAAACCGAGGTCCCGTCTCCATATGACCTTAGTAGTTGAGTGGGACGTAAAACTCCATTCAATCCAATCCTTTATCTTATTCCAATGAGGTATTTCCCTTGTAATTTTCAGAGCGATGGTTCCGGTCCGATGTACCTGGATAGTAAGGACCTATGTGACGACAGCAATGACGCAATTGTTGACGACATGATCCGGTTTTCACAGTACGAAGACCCATATTGTTTAACAGATATAAATGCTTCATCTACTGAAAGGTACGTATAGGTCTCGATATATGACCTGGTAGAGCATCTCTGGCTATTAGCTAGAGATGCTTTGCTATGTCCTCTATCGTCACTCGTATAATGCTGTCTTCGGATGGTATGGTAATTCATGTATTATCACGACGAAGAAATACGCGGTAAAACATTTCCGATATCGATTTTTAATTGGACGTCCGAAAGGACGTACAATTCTTATAACCACTTTTGGACAGGCGAAATAAGTTTTCATTACCAAAAAACCCTTTCTCAGACTCAATTGCCAGTTTACCAAAATTCAAAATAGATTTTGCGACCATACAGGAAAACTGTCGTATCTTTTCCTACTTTCTATGTGTTCTCTAACAAATACTATAAGATTCATTGGCCGATTCAATTCATGCCACGTCTTAACCAACTTTACGATCTTTTTTCGATTTAATCATTTTCTTGTAGTTTTTTGACTTTCGTAATATTCATTGTGTAAAGGGTAAGATCTTTAGAAAGCGATACATGCATACACTATGGTTATAATGTAAAGAGACACCCTATATCATCAGCAGCAGCGATAGCTCAAACGGGAAAGGATTAACCTCGCAACCTTTTTTCAGTTTGAAATTTGGAACGCCGTTGGTTCAAAACCAGTTCGGATTATTTCTTCTGTAAAACGTTTGTTTTTCTTGATGTGTTTACTGAAAACACACATTTTAGAATGATGACCCAATTTAATGCACGTATTGTGTATGATAGGTTCCTTTTCTTTGATCATTGTTGTTTAAGTCTTTGACATATTTAAAGGAACGGGGTTTCCACGAGACGTACTTTGGAACCAGGGTTTTGAAATTGATTATCGGGGAGTGAGTTCATTTCGCAACTCGGGTTCGACTCGATGACAAATTGGGGTTCCATCTGAACAGCCTCAGATGAGACACTAGTGAAATCCACCTATTCAGAAAAATAGTTGCTCTTACGAGTTTTTTTCTCCAGCATCTGTATCACTGATATTCGACAGTATCATGACCTATTTACATACTGATCGATGATCATGACAACAATGATCATTACTAGTGTAAGACTAAGATGATCGTATGAATATGTTTACAGATAGGGACATTGCTATTCTCAAATTTTCGTTGATAATGATATGAAGATTTAAATTGCTTATTGTACTCCACTGCCATTTTCCCGACGGCACGTTCCCAATTTCTTCTTTTTATGCACATCTGCAGATGTAAGGATGTTGCGGTAGTACTTGTATGAGGAATCCATGGTTAAGTGCTCCAATTCATCTGGTATTTTGTTTCAGGAAAAGTATGTATTGAATTTGTTTTGTAACCACAACCAGGGAAAACTGCTACCGTGTTTTTTTTCTTTTTTTTAACTCTAAACAGGAATAAAAATCAAAGTGCTTGGAGCATTATATTTAGACGCCTCTCATTGATTGAGCTGAATTGTATGTAAATGATCGGCGTTTCATTACTTTATTTCGTTGAATTTGTGTTAAGATCGATTCTAAATCACTGCGGTCGTTTTTTCGCCAACGATGGTGGAGATAGAAGTCGAACAAGAGTGCCATGGTCACAATATACGCCGCCACTTATAAAACTTTAGACAAAAAAAAATGACATTGACAAGGATTTATAAATATTCACACAAAAACCTGTAAAAAGTTGTGTTCACAAAAATGTTTTTATAAATATCCAGTCAAAAACCTGGAAGGAATTGCGTTCACGAGACTGAAATATCATTAAGCCCTAGAGACTAAGATTGAAGGGGGCATAACTCAGGCAAAAATCAATGAACCATAAAATCCTTACTTCATGCACATCTACCAATTAAGGTAATAACATCCACCAAGTTTCATAAGGATCCAGTCAGAATCTTAGAAGAAGTTGTGTTGACAAGGCTGCAATTTCAATAAGCCCCAGAGACTAAGTTTTAAGGGGGCATAACTCTAGAAAAAATCAATGAACCATAAAATCCTTCCTTCATGCAAATCTACCAATTGAGGTGATTGACCAAGTGTCATTAATATCCAGCCATAAACGTAGGAGGACTTGCGTTGACAAGGCTGCAATTTCAATAAGCCCCACAGACTAAGTTTTAAGGGGGCATAACTCTGGCAAAAATCAATGAACCATAAAATCCTTCCTTCATGCACATCTACCAATTGAGGTGATAACATTGACCAAGTTTCATTAAGATCTAGCTAGAAACTTAGGAGGAGTTGTGTTGACAAGGCTGCAATTTCAATAAGCCCCAGAGACTAAGTTTTTAAGGGGCATAACTCAGGCAAAAATCAACGAACCATAAAATCCTTCCTTCATGCACATCTACCAATTAAGGTGATAACATTGACCAAGTTTCATTAAGATCCAGCTAGAAACTTAGGAGGAGTTGCGTTGACAAGGCTGCAATTTCAATAAGCCCCAGAGACTAAGTTTTTAAGGGGCATAACTCTGGCAAAAATCAACGAACCATAAAATCCTTCCTTCGTGCACATCTACCAATTGAGGTGATAACATTGACCAAGTTTCAAGAAGATCCAGGCAGAAACTTAGGAGGAGTTGCGTTGACAAGAAAAGTGGACGGACGTACGGATGGACGGACGGACGGATGGACGGACGGATGGACGGACAGACGGAGAAGATGACGCCAATGTACGCCTCCGGCGGCGTATAAAAAAGATGATTAAAAAGAACAATGTCTGAGTAGAATTCGAACCCAGGGCCTTCCGGATATAACATGTGTAAAGAGTACAAGGTGAGTGCTCTGCTAAGTGAGCTATCGCGGCTTTCATTTATGTAGCGCGTTGGCTTACATTTTGAATAAATTGCTTTGTAGCGTACTTTATAAAATCAATGAAAAGTATAACTGACGACAATACTCATAGTAAACCGAAACAAGAAGACAAAAGTGCTAATCGCATGGCCTTAATTGAATTTGGTAATCAAATTAATAGTGATTATTCATAGCGATAAATCAGTTGTCTTGAAACGGCAATCAAATCAATTTGAAGCCTGAGAAGGGTTTTCTGGTATTAAAGCTGATATCGTATGTCCGAAACCGATCTTATAGAATTAAACACAGAAGAATGAATAAAATATCTTTCGTTCATGTACAATCCCGCTCAATCAATCAGAGACGTCCAATTACAGTGCTCTCAGCACCTTGATTAATAATTCTGTTCATATTCCTTTATGGCTGATTTGAAAATGATTCGTATCTGAGAAGGTGGAAAAACGCCAGGTGTTTTAAAACCGGCCCGTAGGAAGCAATTTTATATTGGGTGGACTAAAGCCCATGTGTCTGAATATAACGGGGCTAAATTGGGTTTTGCTCAAATATTCAGTGTAAAATAAAGAAAAACAGCGTTTTCGGCCAACTTTTTTTTTGGGGGGGGGGGGGGGAGCTAAGCCCCCTAGCCTCCTGTTCCTACGGGCATGTAAAACATAGATTTAATCGGCATAAATACAATGAGGAAACTGGAAGGTGTTTGCGTTGACTGTCCTACAAATATTAACAATGCATTTTCCTGGTATTTTCAGGACAGCGGAAGCGTCGAATGACTCCATCACACTAACAGCGCCCACAGCGATATCACGTATTGTAGAATTATTAAAGTGGTCCCAAGTGGTGATCATACATGAAAACGCAACGCGTGAGTAATCCATTATTCAGATTACGATTCGCTTCTCGTAACAAAAATAATTCATCATATTCTAACATGATACTAAACCTGTAACTAGAATAATTAACGAAGATTTCATGTTGTAAGCATGCTGATAACTTTTAACTCTTATAAGCTTTTTCTTCACATTAAACTGACATTTTATAGAGATTTTTTTCATAAATTTCACTTTTATTACTACTAGTATCTGAAAGAGCATATTGTCTTTTGAAAATTCTGAAAATATCAAGCCAAAATATTGCTGCGTTTATAAGGAATATATTTTTTGGTTACAATTAGACAAATTGTCGTTTACCACAGTGAATATGTAAATGGATTTTTTCATTTCTGTCTCAACTTTAAAAACGTATTTTGGCAATATTTTTAAAAAAAAAAATGATAGCATTTAAACCCATTACAATAAGCAATTTTGCCATCAAGACATACTCTAAAAATAAAAAGGGGATGTTTTGCATCTTTAATTTTCTTCTTGGTCTTTTAGTTCATTCTCATACAACTTCTGGTTTTGAGGTCAGTAAACTGATAAAGGCTTTGGAAAACATTGAGAAAAAAGATATAGGGTTTGATAAACATTTAAATGGTTACATCTTGCATTTTGAAACGCCTTCCCCCTTCTTATCTGTTGCTTTTCTCGTAATGCCTTTCCATACTGTGTTCAATCGTTAATTTCTCCTCTTTGAAAATTTAGCACAATCAAATATACTTATTTGATTAGTAAATGTAGTACTTAAATGTGATTTTATATCTAAACAAAATATCTTTGTAGAAAACATTGTAGGTAGAAAAGAAAAAAGACAACATAAAGTATTTTCTTCTTTTTGAAGAAGCCAATTCAAATTTAAACCAAAGATTTCGTTTATAGATGATGTGACCTGTCATGTAGAAAGAAACCAACGTGACAGCTGGTAAATTGAATAAGTAGAAAGTATATCAGGCAAAGCAGAGGCCATTAATTGAAAATGTGCACAACAGCACAAGACTAGTGACAAGTTTGGACTCTAGTTAGTTATTGTAGCGTGACCCTCTATCAGATGCATTCAAAGAGTTGTTATTGAACAAGAAAACATCTGCAATTGAAAATAAAAAAAAGATGTTTTGGACTTCGCTCTTATAATACAGAATGAGACAGATCAATACTAAATTTGGAAATAATGTTAGTGATAATAAGATCGTACATTAGTGTAATTTTCAGCTTGTTTGAAGTTTAACATCCTGTGTTACTAAGCCAATCGTGACTTTATTTCAATTCTGAAAAACAAAAACATTAAGAAATCAAGAAATGACTTGAACAAAATGTTGTGAGCCATAGTTCCATGTTTAACTTTGTTTATCGTTTACAGCCTCAAATTTTTTAACCAAGCGTTTATTTTCTTTTTACTTTTACCACATTTCTGGTTTTGCTCTAAGAACCACATATTTTGAACAGTGTAGCTGAAACTTGGATGGAATAAAATGAAAGAAAATCAGTCCTGTGGAGCGATTCAGGCCCTCAAGAGCCTCTAGATTGAGGAATTAATCGGAAATAAAGTTTTGTTAAAAATATGTTTATGTAACTACATGTAGTTATTTTACTAGCTATAAATCAAAGTATTGACATGAAAAGACACCCATTAAAAATTCATGAAGACTTTTTTGTTTCCTGTAATTAATTTCAGTTAGAGAATTAACGTACTGAAGTGTATGGCCTAAATAGAATTGGCATATTGAAAAAACCGCCGCTTTGACAGCTAACCACACAAAACGACTAATTGAATACATTTATTTGAATTTGATATACTTTGATCATTATCTAAAACTTATGAATGGTGGTTATGAAATAATTAATGCTTCTACGGTAGTTTTTGCATAAGCAATTGTGATTATTGTTGTTTTGAAAACAAAGGGATTGTCTGACAACCTGATGGGTACCCAAGCTCTCCTGTCCCTTCTTTAATCAACAGCCAATACTAGGCCTACAGGTCTCCGCCTGAAATCAAAATTGAATGTATGCCAATAAACATTCGCAATATTTAACAACGAGATCAAACCATTCTCGTATAACATCCTGAAATGTGTCGAAGACTACAAGTATCTAGGATCACACATAAACACGCCGAGAAAGACTTCACAATTAGGAAAGGACCATCTTCGAAAGCCAATGGCTCTATCTCCACTTTGGTCCTTACGAAAATCCAAACGGTGCTGTTGTTTTGCTGAAAGTGCCTATGTTTCTGAACTGTACAGTAAGACTGGCTCGATAAGTGCGTGGGAGACATAATGTATTTTGAATTTACGGGCAAAATTTCCAGATCTTCATATTCACTTTGTTACAAGCAGTCCATGCTATCCATTCACATCTTCGCAAGCCAAGGGCTCTATCTACACTTTGTTCCTTACGAAGCATTCGTAAGTTGATCGATGCAAGCCATCTTGGGCCTCTTAATAGATAGGAAAAAACTCATCACCAAATCTAGAAGTTTTGTCCATCAATGCTTGTAATTAGTGTTTCAGAAAACCAACATTATAACGAAAAGAAGACAATTCTTATTATTCTCCCCAGTGTTTTTTTCGCTTCAATCCGAAGAATTTGCACTCATTCCATTTTACTTTACATTGTGTTTTCAAATCCGTACTTTGACTGTGAACAGACAAAGCATGCCGTTTTATGTGGGAAAGGGTTTGGGATTATTGCATAAACAATGAAGTTTTAATTGGAATCAACAGAATCAACGGTATAAATTGTACTGGTTCGATACTTTCAGTACATTAATACCCCTGGGAGACCCGTTGACCCTTTCCCGCACCGTGAGAACAAGGTTAGTCCAAATTCGAAGACGTTGCAGACAATTTCAAGTCAATGGGATTGTATTTCTAGTCTATCTGGATAAAAATCATCGTCGAAAATGAAGAAATTGCTTATCACAAGCAATTTCTTCATTTTCCACAATATTTTCAAAAGCATTTTGTTAAAGGCCCTATTCATTTTCCATATGCTTTTGGTTACTATAGATTCATGATTTTAGCTCAATCTTTATGTTTAAATTTTTGGCATTAATAAATGCCCTATTCATAATGAGAAAATGCTGGTCATCAGCATATTATAATTTTTTTGCCTTATAGAAGTTTATCTTGTTTGCCCCATAGTGGAATTCATACGCAGGGTTTGTTTTTTGGTGAAAGAGTTATGATTAAATATCGGTTAGCTCTACAAATAGAAACAATTCAATGCTCTTTAATTAAGCGTCGGTCGATTTCACAATATTTATGTCATTTTGACTTCTGAGAACACATAATGAACTGGATTTATTGGGGGGAAATACGGACGAACAAACTCACAAACAAACCCGGCGTTCCAAAAGCAAAAGGCGCTGAAAAAAATTTCAAAGTGGGGGTAACCAGTAATATCTTTTGCCTATCGTTTTCTATATTATATTGAACACAATTCCCATTCTATTAACCACCATTTTCTAGCGTTCAAAAACTTTCAATTTGGACCAATTAACGATAATGTCCCACGTTCGCGAAAGGATTACTAATAGGTAAAAATGTCCAAATCAAACTTTTTAGATCAATAATATGTACTGGCGGCATTCTATATCACCACGTGCTATCCAACCCTTTGTTGTTGGCATTCAGCAGCTTTGTCTCATCAAGACGATTCTAATGAGTACGTAACAAGAAGGGGTTTGATCAAATCTAAAAATACGATAAAGGGACATAACATTTCATTTTTTCTAAACTATTGTCCACAACAATTTGTTTAATTTTTGGCACAAAAATATAAATTCCTCGTGAACGGTTCAACATTTTTACTTAAAATTTTTCCGAATTTTCATTGGAAGATAATGCTTTTTGTGATAAAAATAAAAGTAAAATTTATGAAAAAAAATGTCACTGGTGGTAAACTCCGCCAAAGCGAGGGACGTTTTTTCGCGATCAATGTATTCCGTCGGTGTTGTTATAGAATATCGTAACTACGGCTTTATCGAAGCCGTAGTTACGAGATTTTATAACAACACCGACAGTTTGTCGATACAAAACGGTAAACCCGGTCTGTTTTTAGAACAAGTTCATTGTCATTAGAAAAAAATCCATAAACTCACATTAATTAAACGCAAAATATCTATACATTGTTGTAGCGAAAAGTGTTTTAGTTCACCACAAGTGAGTGTGAAATGTCATTTAAGGTTTACGAACTGAGAATGAAATGCAGAGCCAGAGATGAAATTTGAAAAGTGCCAGTAATTCCTAATCTGTGTTACATTTCCCTTCCAAATACAAATATAAGCATTTTGTATGGATTAGAATTTTGAATTAATGCATACTTATGGAAACATTTGACCAAAATGTTCAAAATTACCTCCCTTGCATATGAAAATAGAGTAAAACAATATTTGTAAATTATTATCTTCTTGTAGCATAATCTTGAAATCCGGCCTGGTGAATCAACTTGTGTGAAGTGTATTTACATGTGTGTGAAATTTGATGCATTTCGTATGGCTAGAAAGTGGTGTTTTCATTCTCAGTTCGTAAACCTTAAAGTAACATTTGACCAAACAACATTTTCAGATTAAAAGTAAATTTTGCGAAATGATATTGTAAGACACAGTCCTAATACTAAAAACAAAAAAGTTGTATGCTACCACAAGATAACTATTGCGGAAAATTAGTACATATGGCAGTTTGCAATTTGTATTTTTTATCTTTATAACATTGATGTCAATAACAAGGCTTGTTCGTTGTAGAATTAAAAAGTTTTATCATCATCTCGTCGCTTTTCAAGGAAAACCTCGTAACTGCAGCTTTAACCCTTTCCCAAACGACAAAATTTTAGGGTGATCAACTTCAAAAACTGCCACAAATTACAAAATGGATGTTATTAAAGATAGGACTTCTGCAAAATATGACACAGAAAATATTGAGACAAAAGGAGAAGCTGCTGGTTATCAGCAGTTTCTTCTTTTGTTTCAATGTTTTCCCAAGCCTTTTCTATTAGGGACGTCAAAACCAGGTCTTGTTTGGGAAAGGGTTAAACAAGCTGCAGTTATGAGGTTTTGTTGGAAATCAGCGATTTCCTCTTTTGTAGAACCCATAAAGTCTCCAGAGTTTTGCCAGATAAAATCTTCTGCAAGTCAATAACTAATTCATGGCGGCTGTCTGTATACACATTGTCGTTTTTCAACAAAAACATCGTAACTACAGCTTGTTTAAAGCTGTAGTTACGAGGTTTCTGTTGAAAACGCTGGCATGTACCTTTATATTATCTCGCACCCAAACAAGACCTGATTAATTTGAGATCCTTGACAGATATCGTTCAAGAAAACATTGAAGCGAAAGAAAATTATGATGAAAGACGCATGCACAACTGCAATAGCTTAATTAAAGCTGTAATTAAGACATTTGGATGAAAACAACAACAACAACAACAACAACAACAACAACAAAAACACGACGATATATGCCATTTTATATAATAAATATAATTTGGAAAAGAAATTAAGTAAAAGAAAAATTAACATGCTTATAAAAAGCAATGTTTATCTTCGACCTCTACATTTTATGTCATTATAGGCTAATTATGATGATCTGTAAGTTCCATCTTAAACAACACTCTTATTGCTGTCCGCGGCAGCCTTTAAGGTATTCATTCTATCCATCATTAGATACCAAGCACTTCGTGTAACTTCTGGCGTCATTCGTGGCAACTGATATTGACGATGATACCCCTCGGGCGTCATCCATGGCATCCAGGGACATCCTCGTTAATTTTCGTTTCCATGGATGTTGCCCGAAATTGCACGAAGTGTTTGGTAGATAAAGGTGGTGGAATACATTGATGATAAACCTATAATATGACGTTGTACCTCTTTTGTTCCAGAGAGGGAGTTGGACCAGGTTGTGGACATGTTATCCAAACAAGGAGTCCTATTCGTTATTTTTAACATTGACCTTGTGGATGACCTTCATGACGTCATTCTCAACGTCTACAAAGAGACTCTAAAACAACAGAGTTTTACAAAGTTTGTGGTGCTGTGTAGATTCAACTGTGCCAGGCGGGTCTTCAGAACGGTATGTCCTATACATTTTGTATTTCAAATGAAAACTATTAACCCATTACCAAACGGCAAAATTCTAGATGAGAAAATGAAGATGTTGCAGACAAAAATATCAAATAAATGAAATTTCACAATTGTTGCTTCCTTCTGGACAACATTGCAGGAAATGAAGAAATTGCTTCTCACGAGCAATTTCTTCACCTTTTACAATGTTTTCCAAAGCCGTTATTTTGTAGAGAGTCAAAAAGAGTCATTGTGTGGTAATAGGTTTAGGTTCCATATTTGTAATTTGCTCTAGGTGACAAAATAAGTGTTGGTAGAGATGTTGTTTGTGTGCAATAAGACACTAAAATGTCGGTATAAAACTTTAAGGAGAAATGGTAGTGATAAGCCCTCTGTGTCTGAGAATTTCCTTCTAGTTTAGTCAGAGTTGTTAATGCGGAAGAAATGTGTCTCGTCACATACACACACAAGGACATTAGTACACTTATATCTTTTTCTTTTTCTTGTTATGATTACTGAAAATAATGAATAAGATAAAAAATAACTATTATAATTAGTGTCATTACTACATTGTATTCTACGCATAGTTTTTTATTTCAACAACGAACAAAAAATTTACAAATCTTAGTGCTAAATATTTATGCTTGTTTATGCTTGTTCCTGTTCTGCAAATAACTGCAGTGTCCGATGCAGTCATATATAAAAGAGGAAAACGATATGTAATATAGAACATGTTAAAGGGGGGCAAGCTAGGCTGTCGAAAATGCAAATGGCACAATAATTACAAACCAGAAATAACGTATGAAATTACCAACCTGAAGGGGTAGATCACTTACGTCCATTGTTAGCCCTCATCAAGCTTTATTAAGTATTAAAATCCAAGTCAATTAATAACGTGCAGCCCGTTTTTATTGTCCTTATTTTTGTTTTGTAACGGCTACATATGCCCAACCTTCAAAAATCAATTACGTCAGAGGTACGTCATCTGTGCTCAGCGAGATTCAACACACCGTACAACCGACTGCGTCGAATGTTTGCGAAGACAATTCGGCATCTGATGTCATGTTCATGGTAGGTCAAATGAATTTGTTTTTATAAATTAACGAAAGGATCTTTGGTATTCTACAGTTGATAAATACGAGTATAAATGTTCATTGTTTGTACAAATTAAACATTTCCACATATCCCTCGCAAATAAGGTCACAGTCATCGACACAGCCGGTTGTACGGTGTGTTAATACCGCAGAGGTGTGTCTCGTTGACCTTGACCTTGCTTCGTTTTGAAGTAAAAATAGAATGTGCAAACACGCTTGTAAAGGATTGCTCTATAGCAAATGAAAGGTGGTTATTCGCCGTGTTTGAGGTTTTTATGCATTGCAAATTGTTTTTCCATGCGCAAATATGAGTTCCCGAACAGTTCGGAAGCATAAAAACCTAGAATGGGCCCCCTTTATACTCTTTCTTTATAGGCGAATGCCTTTGACACAGCCGTATCACGAACATTATTAAAGCAGTTTTCACAGTGGCTGGTTGCTGTGTTTGGTCACAGTGGTGGTGTGTCACGTGCTCTTAAGGCATGCGCGAGTGACCTAGATAATGTTGTATTGATCGCCATACCGGAAGCGGATGGGGCAGGAAGTGAGGTAATTAAAATTTACATTTTATACCGTGCCATCGTTCCGTCTATGAATAATTTGATTACCCTTTATTTAACCATTTCCCAAACAAGACCTGATTTTGTCGTCCCTAATAGAAAAGGCTTGGAAAAAACATTGAAACAAAAGAAGAAACTGCTGATAACCAGCAGTTTCATCTTTTGTCTCAATATTTTCTGCGCTATATTTCTATTTGGCCACCATAAAATTTTAACGTTTGAGAAATTAGCCCTTTCCCAATACGAAACATTAGGCTAGTCCAACCAAAAAGCTTTTGCAGCAGATTGCCACGTAGATGTTTACCAAGACTTGGTTTGTGTGCAACATGGCGTAGAAAATATTGAGGCAAAAGAAGAAAATGCTGGTTGACAGCATTTTCTTCTTTTTTCGCAATGTTTTCCCAGGCTATGCTATTTAAGTAAGACACTTCAGATCTTGTTTGGGAAAGGATTAACTATCACATGGAACAAAATCACACGTTTCTGTTCTCGATACAGAATTCATTATTGTTTTATGGCCTGAATTATTATATTATATTGTTGAAATTGATAATCTCTTCCTATCCAATTCACAAGGTTCGTTTGAAGTAAAACCTTGATTATGGAAATGGTCATATGAGATTCATAATCATTAATTTACCAATATGGAACGATTTTTTTTTTCAATTAACCGTGACGTAATTTCGGTCAAACAAAGAGTATTTCGTGGTTTTGGAAAAAGGCGTAGTTACGATATTTTATAACAATACCGACGGTTAATCAAAACATAACTGTAAACCGAGGGCCGGTTTCATCAAAAACGTCCTAGGACATGACTTAAAAAGTGTCTTGAGACCTTTTGTAGGACGTCCGTAAGTCAGTTTCATCAAAACGCCCTAAGCAGTTCCTATGACTTAAATTTGCGTTTCATCAAAATATGTCCTACTTTAGTTATGCTCGATCAAAAGGCCCCAGAAAATCACATGCAGTCCTAATTTTAGCTAAATTTTGTCATTGTAATGTAAAGAAACTTTCCAAACGTCAGAGAAAAACGAAAACTCAACACTTGGGATTTGAGCACTGTTGGACAAGGGGAAAATCGTTTCTGCTAGAGAAATTATCTATCTGTGGAAAAAAGATTAAGGATGCGTCGTGCAATAATGTAGAAATTAATCCTAACCCCCCCCCCCCCCCCAAAAAAAAAAAAAAAAATTATTCTGGAAAAAAGTCCATACACTACGGAAGCCAGAATGAGAAGATATGTAAGACCTACTCCCGGACAAAACATGATTGGGAAATAATTTTCACTTTTTATGACAGATTATGTTTTTGTTCAATATAATAATGCCATTTTTCTTGTAAATTAAATTTGAGAAAGCAAACTACTTTTTTTGTTGTAGTCGCCTTTGACGTTTTAACAGAAAACTTATTAATTCGGTATACATGTACGGCATTTTATTATGCTGAAAGTGGACTCTACAGGGACTAAAATCATAAAATAAACAATATAATCAGTATTTGTTAATGGCTAGATTGATGATGTTGAATACGTTGTCATTGTCCATCCTCAGACAAAAGTCAACCCGAGTCTCTAACGTTCCATAGGATAATGTAACTGCCAATGATAGAACATATATACGATTCAAGACAATCTTAAATTAGGTCAATTTGAAAGCTAAAGCAGAGGACAAAATGTTAATGAGTAATAGTACAGAACATGTTTTGATAAAAAAAAATGAGAAAGAGCAGCAATTTCCTTTCCATCAATGTTATTGAAGTTGTCTTTAAGAGGAATGACAAAATTTATTTTTCTAGTGAATTTATTGGGGTTTTATGCCGTTTTCAACTGCTTTGGTCACAACGCGGAGACTGGAGCACCTAACCATGGATTCCTTTTGTTTCTCATACCAGTACTACCACAACAATCTAACCTAGCCCCCAGCTGCTCGCCCAAATAGGTTCACGATATCAAATCATTGATGGGTGGAATTTTGTCAGAGAGGGCATTTGCCGGGGCCGGGTATCGAACTCGGGACCTCTCGAGTGAGCGGCAGTGTGTAATGAGACACAGGGTTTAAAGGGTAGGCCTAAATAATAGTGTTTTGTTTTGTTCTGTTTTTCTCTTTTTTTTTTGGGGGGGGGGGGGACGGGTAAATGAAGCGGGTTTAAGATGTTTAAAGCAAATAAATTATTTCTTTTGGTTTTAAAAGCTGAGTTATACAAATACATTTACATGCCACGGAAATTTTGAGCGTAAGCAACTTCTGTTTGTGTCAAATACGTGTATTTCTAACCTGTCTGTTTCATATTATACTGATCCAGCTATCATTTTAACTGACCAGTCTGGGATTCTAACTTTTAGCAGTAAGGGCATATACTTGAATATGAGCATCGTCAAGTGCCAAAGACTTACATAAAAAAGCATCAACGATCCTTCATTTCCTCTTTTCGTCATGTTTTCTATCCATGATTGAATGTCCATCATCAGACGTTGAATTATGACTTAACAGAAGGAATATTCTCTTATTCATCTAAAAGACAGACAAAAGACTCGTATTTACGAATAATATTCGTTTTGTATATATCGCTTAGCAATGTGTGCCCTTATTCATACTCAGATAAAGTGAGCCCAGTCTCTGACAAAATGGATGCTGATGGAGTTTGGACATAATCATAGTACAAAACATTTTTAAATAAATGAGAAAATGCAGCATTTTCTTCTTTTCTCTCTATGTTGTTGAAGGTGTCTTTATCTAGAACGTCACAAGGAGGTCTTACTTGACATAACGTTAAAGAGTTGGTGGGTTCGAAGCGGTGTAATAGATGTTTTAATCAAATGATTTATTTTATTTGTACATGTAGCTGGATATTCACATGCCTTGTATATGTCCATGTCATTTCAATCTTTGACCATCAGCCTCCGATTCCAAAAGAAATTGTAAAGCTGTTGCCAGTAATCAATTGTAGACCATTTAAGACAAAATTTAAGTAAAAAAAATTGGATTTAAGTCACCAAAATATTGGTCTTAAATTTAAGTAAAAAAGTAGGAACTTTTTAAGTCTTGAGACATTGATGAAACGCGACTTACGACTTAAATGTATTTAGGACGTTTTTTAAGTCAAAAATACGACTTAAATGGTTTGATGAAACAGGCCCCGAGTCTATTTATGGCACAAAATTCATTGCCATTGTATAAAATACAAATAGAATGGTAAGACTTGCTTTTTACGTCGCTTTTAGAAAAGGCTAGGGATAACATTGAGAGATAAGAACGAAATGCTGATAATCATTTTCTCCTTTTGCCACAATATTCCCCAGGTTATATTACACCTAAATCCGTTATTAAACACTATCCATTTCGTGGTCTATAGCAGCTTTTGAATTGGATCGTCATGAATCTTTTTTGGAAATTGTTAAACCAGATCATCCTGCGAAAATACGTCGTCTGGACAAAAATCCACGCGGTTTACGTTTAATTTCTATAAAGCTCGAATACAAAACAGCAAAGTTTGTGAATGTATTAATGTGCAGACTGATAGGGATCTATCTTGGTTTCAAAGGACACAGGAGACTTGTTTTCCATATCGCGGAATAAATGACCTAAAAACCAACATTCATTATCGCTATTTGCGACTTGCATTATTGGTTCCATTGTAGTTAATGTCACCGGAAATGAAATAATGAATATGTCGCATGTTGCGTTGAACAAAGATTATTTCGTCGGTGTAATTACAAAACCTCGTATCTACAGCTTCATTAAAGCTGTAGATACGAGGTTTTGCAATAACATTGACGATTTGTTATTACACGATGTTTCACCATATTGCATTGATTGATAGGTGTTTAACGTTTCTTTCATCTGCTATGGTCATATCGCGTCGGCTGAATCAACAAACCATGGCTCCTGGCCTTTTTCTAACCATTACTGCCATGTAAATATCATTCCGAGCCCGCTGAGGCTCACTCACTTAGATAATTCACACCAATTGTTGAGAGATATCAAGTTTTAACAAATGTCAGAAAGGATTTAGGCCGAAACGGGGATCAAATCTACGATCCCTGGCATGATAAGCTCCGACGTTACGGACTCGGCTATCCGGGCCCTGTGCATTACGTCTCAGCTCGTATCATGTTACGTATATCGTCGCTTTTCAATAAAAACCTCGTAACTGCAGATTGTTTTAATTAAGTTGCAGTTATGAAGTTTTCATTGAAAAGCGACGATATGATAGTTTTAATGCTATCATCACAAGCTATTCGATGTGCTTGTCAGAGCTATAGTCCAGGCGCAATGTTATGGAACTTGTTTACAAATATTAGGTCTACGTCTGTAAAACAGGGGGAAACATATTATCAATTTTCAAAACAAATTTATATGCGATGGTTCGAATCTTGCAGGTGTTCGATACCTGCAATATTTGATTGCATTGCATAGAATTTTGCGTCCCACTCAACAGCTAAGGTCACATGGGGACGGGATCTCAGTTAAAGTCTCACCCGAAAGACTGGAGAAGCGGGGTATCGAACCAGCGACCCCAGTGCTTCAAGCACGTTACCACTGCACCAAAATTTCAGTAGTATGGAATTTGACATTATGTAGTTTACATAATAAATTTGGTAAATATGTGCCATGATATTTTGACCGGATTATATATTTGATTATCTTTTTTTTCAGTCGTTTGATAGAACTTTAGATGAGATATTGTACAGTCTACAACTGCAGAACATTCAGGGAACAGCGAACAATGGTTCAATAAAGGATCGTCTAATTGATGCTCTTATTAATGTAAGTTATATTCTAACCTTTACATAACGACAATTCAAATAAGATGAGATATTGTACAGTCTACGACTGCAGAACATTCAGGGAACCGCGAACAATGGTTCAATAAAGGATCGACTAATTGATGCTCTTATAAATGTAAGTTATAGCATGACCCTTCAGGTAGAAAACCCGTTGAGATTAATAAAACATCGTGGTTTTTCGAGCGACGTCGTTACGTATCCGAACATATTCGGGCGCGGTCGTGAACGTTTGAACAGCGGTGGGAAGTTCCACTGCCGAATGTTTTCGGCATCACCCGAATAATTCCGACGTCGCACGTATCTCATTAGGGATAGACTGCCTTAATCCAACGACAACATTTTAGATTAGAAGATATATTATTGAGTCCACAACTGCAGAACATTCAGCGAACAATGGTTCAATAAAAGATCGCCTTATTGATGCACTTATCAATGTAAGTTATATTCCAACCCTTTACCTAATGACATTTTAAACTAAAGAAAATACAGTCGACACTCGTTGTGTCGAAGTCGGAGGAGCCGTAAAAATACCTCGACATATCCGGAGTTCGACTCATCCGATTTTCTTCGGTTTCGATAAAATTGATATTTCACCGTTTTTGAAACTAATTAAGTACGATTATTATTGAAATATAGTAGGAAAAGGAAAGAAATTGCTCGTTCCGAGCAATTTCTATCCTTTTCCTACTAAATTTCCATGGCTATATTTAGTTCGAAAGCATCTTGTTTGAAAAACTTATGTTCATTAATGAGGACGGGGCCAGATTTGAACTTCAACTTAAGCGAAAATTCGACTTATCCGATGTCGACATAACGAGTGTCGACTGTATTGTAGAATCTAAAACTACATATTATTCAAGGAACAGTGAAGAATGATAGCATAAAAGGTGTGCTTTATTGGTGCTCTTATTAATGAAAGTTACACCCTGAAAACTGGCATTGTCTCAGAATTAGCCTACGACCCCTGAACCTTAATATGGGAATAACCTCAAGAGGTAGTTTTACTCAAATATATAGGTTTATAAATTCATTAGAAAAGTACAAAATGGGAAGAATTATTTCCAATCACATTACATAATCTATTGAACACGTTAAAAGCTTCCGTTTCCTTTGAACTCTTCAAAGAAAAACCAGGCTGAGATAATTATATCTAACATTAACGTCAAGTGAAAGGAAAAACAAAAGTCTGTCTTGAGATTTCACGAGTGTTCTATAAACAGGACTAAAAAAAGAAAACAGTAATACATTTAGTTTCTTATCTCTGTTTTCATTCCCATAAAGTACTGTATCTCAAGGCCTTTTTATTATACCGCTGCTCCAACAACTGCAGCTTAAAACAATCTGCAGTTACGAGAATTTTGTTAAAACGTGACTATATTTTAGTTTTATGATGTATTGACCAATCAATGTAGGTATTAGAAATATTGATTTCTAGGTCAGAATTTTGACAGAACCATTCAAATATAAAATCACCCAGGATCTGGAAAAACGTCCCTTATAGCATTTGAGAACAACATGGTTTCAGATCAGCCTGCGTATACACGCAGTCTGACCAGGAACCATGTTGTTCTCCAATAGCTTGGACATGGTCTGTAGCAACCAGTTTGGAGTAACATGGATGCTGGCTAGACTGCATCTAGGCACAGTCTGACCTTGAAATCTGGTTGTCTCAAATGCTATAAGGGACGTTTTTCCAGATCCTGGCTCATATGTAAACCCCTTTCGAAGAAGACGTCGGTTAGACAAACAGAAAATGTCTTTGAAAAAACATAGGAATGGACTACAGAAGATAACAGTGATATGTAAAATTTGGAAAACGCCAGACTGCGCGTATGTGTAGGCTGGGAATGATCAGGGCTCATATTCACCATCATTTCTAAATTGATTTTCTGAAGTAAAATTAGATTCCAACCAATCAGGGTGGCCGGGACAAATGTCTCGACCACTCTGATTGGTTGGTGTGTAACTTTACTTTAGAAAATCAATTTAGACACGTTAGTGAATACGGGCCCAGGGCCCATATTCACCAACATTGTCTAAAGCAAAATTACACTACAAGCCATCTGTTTGGACGAGACGTACGCCTACGTCTCGGCCAATCGGATTGATTGTTCTGTGATAAGCGCAAAACATTACAAACCATCTGATTGGACGAGAGCGCGTATGTCCCGACCAATCGGATGGATTGTTCTGTGATAAGCAAAATTACATTACAAGCCATCTGATTGGACGAGACGTACGTCTCGGCCAATCGGATGGATTGTTGTGTGAAGGTATACTTGGATTTACATTGACTGATGAATACTGCCCTGTTGTCCTTGCATTAGCCGAAGATTGCCGCGTCTTTTGCTTGCATCTTCAGAAAGCTGCCAAGTGGGGCATCATGATTTCCTTAATGTCGCGGTTACAGGATTGATAAACTACTGTTTGATAAGAAAAAAAAAACAGTACCTAAATTAAACAATCAAACTTTACAGATTAAGGCCAGACTACACATGTGTTCAGCCAGATCTTAATGTTTCTATCCTGTCTATCAAAGCGATGTGGCATTAATTTCTTTACATTTTGAGAAAACCATCGCGTGAAATAATCTGATCTTGGTGATAAATAGACTACAGCGGGAGAAACCTGTGTATATATATATGTATTGAAATAAGCAGACACTATAGATGAAGGCAGGCTAACCTTGGTCTTTTTTCTTACCATCATCGTCTATGACCATCATGGCATTTGTTTGCATCTTCAGAAAGCTGCCACGTGGGACATCCTATCATCATGCCGAGGTTACAGGATCGATACCCTGCTGTGGGAGAAAAGTTCGGTCCGTGAATTTACTTCAGTGGGCTACGTCGAATCAGGAGGTCACGTGGTCACGTTTGCTGAATTGTTCCCCAACACCAAATATGGGTATAACCAACGATCCTTTAATATATCAACACTAGAGGTATATTCTCCTTCTTTATAGGGAATGGCTCATTACATTATGCTATATTAGCTCATTGCCTAATTTTACTTATTTCCGCTAACATAATAATATACTGAACAAATGTGAAAACGCTACACCAACTTTGCTTGTCATATTTCTTCTAAAAGCAACCGGTAAAAAACCAAATGAAAGTGTTTCGCATTGTTCATTGACTTGGTTGTGCCAATCATTAAACGTTCTGTGCATCTTAAATACGGGGATGAAAAACAGACCCATTTAATGTGACAGGGGTCCGTTTTTCAGGCGTACAATTTGAACTGAAATTTTACAAAATTTGAACCTTCAGAAATCCAAGCAGAAGAATGCAAACCATGCCAGACTACACGGAATGCTAGTCTGAGAAGTTATAAGTCAGGAAATGTAAAGAAACTTGCATAACATTGTTTTAGCGTTTAGAAAACGATGTTTGAAAAGCAGAATTGTCATTATATTCCAAAGCTTGAAAATTTTACAATGTAATCTCCATAGGAAATTGAAATCACTCATGCATGGACATCTGGGAACAATCCTAGTCGAAGAAAATGTTCAAAAATCCCTATGATGTTGCAAAAAAGACCAATCGAAAACAGTGATACATTTGTGAATACCAAACATTTTAAATTCCCTATATGTTTATGTCAAAGGGAGGTAACTCGCAAAATTGACAGATTATACCTTGATTTTAGAGCTTGCTTCAAGAGATAAGTGAGATTTTTAAAGTGTTTTTCTGGCAACCCAGATATGACCAATTCCGAAAAAGTAATGATTCAGAAGCGTTTTCTGCGCATGCACATATATGTGGTGTTAAATGAAATTAGCTCTAAACGCATTAAGGGCTGTAACTATGACATTAAAGGAGACAGGGCAATGAAATTTCGACAAAACGATTGCTGAAAGCCTGGAAAATAAGGTGAAAATATAATTCATGTTATTAGTTCGATACTTTTCCAGAAAAATGAAATCTTGCAGTGTAGCGTTTTCCTGTTATTAAACAATTTTGACTTAATTTCTATATGAAAATGAAATAATCGGTCAAAAAAGTGGGATTCGTGATCTCGCCCTCCCAAAATTTTCCTCTGGATCCACTACTGGTCTAATTCAATTACCATTGTTTGTGAATCTGAATCAAATTAATGTGAGATAGCTGCTGGAGGCTCGGATTTGGGTATTTTGGTAGTACTGGTGAGATAAATACCAGGAATCCACGATAAGGTACTCATATGTGATTATTATACTGCAAAGAAAATTCTGGCATTTTGATTGGTTAATGCTGATCAGATAAATATTGATATTAACGGCTTT
The DNA here is from genome assembly GCA_963680895.1 of Fragum sueziense. Taxonomy (NCBI): domain Eukaryota; kingdom Metazoa; phylum Mollusca; class Bivalvia; order Cardiida; family Cardiidae; genus Fragum; species Fragum sueziense. Next base: position 7,347,743 of record OY804607.1, read on the forward strand.
AGCCGGTAACATACACAAACAGTCGAACTGGTAATGGCGGCCATTTTTTCCACCGCTTCGTTCATAACGCGACCCGTGTTTACCCATTATGCGACAGTAAAAAGCAATTTTTCTCTATGCGAATTTCCAAAATAAACATATTTAACATAAACATGGTGCTTTTTGTGTTATTTTTCTTCGATTACTTCACACAATATGTATATGCTGTTCGTGTATTATAAAGGGTCAAGGTCGCTGCATACTCGTGTATGAATGAAAGCTGAAGATACGATCAAATCCTTTCCCAAACAAGACCTTGTTTTGACGTCCCTAGTTCAAAAGGCTTAAATAATAAGAAAACATTGAGACAAAAGAATAAAAATTCTGAAAATAAGCCTTCAACATGTGGCTGATCATCACAAAAGATCCTCTATGCTGGGATTTGAACCCATGCCTCCCACTTTTGGAGTGAGTGTTCTTTCATGAACCTCAAAGAGTGGTGATCTCAAAATGCAATTACACAGCCACATCTAACGAAGAGATATTTAAAGAATTCTCCAGACAAATGCTCGACAAGACTATGCAAGGTCCTAAAAAATCATATGCCAATCTGGGAATGTGTCATGCAGCCAGTGTACACCCGTAAGTTCAATGATTTTATGCACTTTCTTCGTAAATCTGTGTCTATTTATTGGAACGAAATATGTCAAATAATATGACACAAATAAATGTTAATATTAAAGATAATAAATACCTTTCATTTTTGTTTATTTATCCATTTTTAAAAATACTACGCTCCGGGTCAGTCAAAAACACATTGACCTATTTCTCGGAACTAAGAGGCGTGACGTCACTTTATGACGAGTTTATTGTTTACTTTTCCTTTGGGGCGCATAAGGGGAAATTGGTACTTTCGATAAAATAATAGGGAACGATTCCATCCAGTGAGTCGTGACGTGAATTCGGACAAACAAATAGTATTCCGTAGGTGTTGTTATAAAATCTTGTAAGTACGGCTTGATTCAAACCATAGTTACGACATTTTATAACAAAACCGACGGTTTATCAAAACATAACGGTAAACCCAGTTCACGGCGTAACATGGACAAAAAGACAAATAATTAGTCGAAAACTTTGTAGTATAATAAATTCGTTATACGGTTTCTTGCCTGGGTATATGACGATTTATTCCCGGCTGGAAAAATGATGTCAACCCTCGCCTGCGGCTCGGGTGACATCATTGTTCCAGCCGGGAATAAATCGTCATATACCCCGGCAAGAAACCGTATAACTAATAATATCACGGTTAGCCGCTGCGATATTACCATATCAGTTGAAGAAGGCTTTTAAATCCAATAAATCAATCAATCAATTATATTCCCCGTAATGTGGTCGTTTTGAAACCCGTGAATACCTTTTAACCCTTTCCCAAACAATACCTGGTTTTGACGTCCTTGATAGAATAGACTTGTGAAAACATTGAGACAAAAGAAGAAACTGCTGCTAACCAGCAGTTTCTCCTTTTGTCTCAATATTTTCTCTGCTATATTGTATATATATGCTACATCAGTATCAGTATATGCTACAGCAGTATCACTTATGTTGTCTGCAGCAGCTTTCAAATTGGACAACCCTAATAGCCTAATTGTTTGCCGTTTGGGAAAGGGTTAAGTAGCTATACTACTTGTTAAGAACTCGAGTATCAATCTTTATTAACATGTTTTGCCCATCTATAGATAAAAAAAAAAAAACAAAAAAACAAAAAAAAAAAACAAAAACAAAAACAAAAACAAAAAAAACATTCGTTCAATTTCGATCCCAATATGCCGTTTACCGCGACAACGGAAATTGACAAAGTTATCCTGATTAAAAAAATGCCCAGATAACTTCGTCAATCAGGCATTGTCACGGACGACGCCGAATTTGCACGAAGTGTTTCGTATCTAATGATGGATGGACTACCTTAAGTATCTCTCTTTTTCCAGTACAAACCTTTCGTTATGAAGGAAATCGTGAATGGATCCACGAAATATTACGGCTTTTGTATTGATCTACTGGATGAGCTATCGAACACGCTAAACTTTACGTAAGTAACGTCAACGTAACGTCGCTTTACATCGAAAACCTCGTAACTGCAGCTTATTTTAAGCTGCAGTTGCAAGGTTTTCAATGAAAAGCAGCGATATTTTACCAGCAACGCTAAAAGGGACCTTACGGAATTAAATCAATCCAAATTTGTGACGTTTTAACAAGTTCACTGAAGATTTTCTGCAAATTGGTGTCGTATGATTCCACGCCGTCAATTATAGTAGACCTCTGCGAGCGAACTAGATAACGCTACTTTTCAATAAATACCTCGTAACTGCTGCTTGTTTTAAGCTGCAGTAAACGAGGTTTTCAATGAAAAGCAACGCTAAAAGGTACCTTACGAGATGTTCATCAAACCAAATTTGTTGCGTATTAAGAATTTCACTGAAGATTTTCTACAATTTGGTGTCATATGATTCCACACCGTCAATAATATTATTCAATCGACTAGACCTCTCAGAGCCAACCAGATAACGCTGTTTTTCAATACATACCTCGTAACTGCAGCTTGTTCTAAGCTGCAGTTACGAGGTTTTTGTTGAAAAGCGACGATAAGATCTATTTGATACTGCCCCTTGGGCTTTTCGTTGACATGAATATTGCATGAAATCAATGATACTGTGTCTATTGTAAAAAATGATTACTGAATCACCTTCAATGGCCAGTGATTTCCTTTTATGTCATTTTGATTGACCATTTACAAAACGGCATAATTTGAGAGAGTTCCAATTTGAAAGCACCAGCCGACAAAAAAACGCGTGTTGATCAAAATGAAATTGATTTATCAATATAGTACATAAAACAAACGTAAAGCACACTTCTGTTAACGGTCAAATTTCAGTCTGAAGTAAACCATCTTACAGCTAATACTTTTAAAATAAATTTTGGTACGAGTACGACATTATGATATTCTTTTGCTTAAATAAGTGCACAATATTTTCCTGTAACTTGATGCATACTTTCTTTTGTGTGCCAGTATACCTCGCATAGAGACTACGTAAGTCACTTAGTGGTTATCATTTCTGCTTCGAATTGAATGAACTGGATAATATCGCTGCTTTTCAACAAAAACCTCGTATCTACAGCTTGCTTAAAGTTGTAGATACGATGTTTTCGTTGAAAAGCAACGATATCTTAATCGGTTCTTATCTCTTTTCATGGGACGTTGACATTCAAACGATTTTGTTGAAAAGCAACGATATCTAAATCGATTCTTATCGTTTTTCGTAGGATGTTGACATTCAAACGTGGTGAAAATTAAAAGTGAAATATACAGCACAATACAAATAGACTTAAATACGACTAGAGCAATTAATCGATTTCCATTTTAACGAGCTAATGAATGAGATCAAAGCTCAATGTAATCCTGCCTAAAATCAATGACTCAATTCTTACTAATCAATGACTCTAATTAATAAACTAAAGTTACGACGGTAAATCACGTGACACAGTATTTTAAAAAAAGCTGTAAAAACGTGAAATATTAACTTTTGAATTCGGTTTGAAGCGGAGATGATTGGAAGATGTCAAGATTTTGCTGCTGAAAGTGATAATTTTTTGATAATCTATTTTTCTACTCTGTTGCCACCACTGATTGTTTACCATATCTTATTATACCTCACGATAAATGACCTGGCACAGCATCTTATTCAATTAGCATGGACTGCTTTGCCAGGTCATTTATCGTTAGGTATACGAAACAATAAAGGTTTGATATTACGATATCGAGTCTCGTCTAATCTCAGGCCCTGGTGGGATTTCATTGTCCAATTGCTATAAAGTGCATAACTTTTCAAAAATCTTATACAAATTGTCATTGGTTGAAATCTCAATTTACCGTCACTGGCTAAAAATAGTATCGACTCAATCCTAGACTTCACTTTTTCTAGATAATTATCATTTGGATGAATGACCAAGTGCGTGATCGGTACATGTACATGTGTGTAGAGTTTTATTGGATAATGCCAAAATAACAATAGCGACGCTGTAAATGACTTCACAATAAAGTAAATAATTAATGGTTTGGTACGACAGAGTATGAATGAGCCAGGATCTGGAAAAACGTCCCTTATAGCATATTCAAAAATTGAGTTTGAAGATCAGCCTGTTGTCAAATGCAGTCCAATATGCATCCATTCTGCTCTCTTTAAGCTACTACAGGTCACGATGAAGCTACTAGAGAACAACGTGGATCCTGATCAGACTATGCGTATGCACAGGCTGATCTGGATATATGTTGGGCTCAAAAGCCTTAAGGCACGTTTTTCCATATCCTGGCTCAAATCGATCAATGTGAGCGGTTCACTCTGGTAGCGAGTAATTTTGATCGTGCCTAAAACATAATAATTTTTCAGGTACAAATTATCAGAGCCTGCGGATCAGAAATGGGGCGGTTATGATAATAAAGATAATCTCTCGTTTAACGGCCTTATTGGACAGCTACAGAGACAGGTAAGGCTCGGAAATATAGAAAAAAATTGTCCACTAAAACGATTTGGACGCCCCGCTTTGAAGTGACATTTCACAATCATTTTCACATAAATTTTACTTTTATTTCATCTGAAAGAGCTTCTTTTCTTATGAAAATTCTGAAAATTTCAAGCCAAAATATTAAACCGTTTACGAGAAATATATATTTTGTGCTAAAATTAAACAAATTGTTGTGGACAACAGTTCAGATTTATATAGAATTTGTCATTTCTGTCTCAACTTTAAAGGCATATTTTTCGCTTATAAATAACAACTTCAAAAAAACTGATAGCATTTCTACGCATTAGAATAACCAATCTTTGCATCAAGACATACTTTTAAAAATGAAATAAATGTGAAATGTCACTTTAACGCGATAGTTTCTATGTTATATGAATTTACATACATACGGTTGATAACCCACGTGACTTTCAGGAAACGTTCACATCGAAAAATCCGCTTCAAGTATGTTTTATTTTTAGCTATTACCCACAACAGACCATATATTTTCCCTTTCCCAAACTAGACCTGGTTTTGACGTCCCTAATCGAAATGGTTTGGGAAAACATTGAAACAAAGGAAGACACTGCTGATAACCAGCAGTTTCTCCTTTTGTCTCAATATTTTCTATGCCATATTTTACACAAATTCTATCTTTAGTAACATCCAGTTTGTCATTTGTGGCACTTTTTGAAGTGGATCATCCTAAAATATTGCCGTTTGGGAAAGGGTTAAACAATTTTTACACAGGAGTGTGCCATAGTAGCAGCACCTATTGCTATTCAAGCAGACCGATCTAGGGTCTGTGACCTTGCTTATCCGTTCTTCTGGGAGTGATTCATTTTTGTCTTGTAGTCAAAGGTGTATGAAAAAATGGTCACCATTTAAATCACGAGTACATTTATCTTAAGATGAAATACATTTTCACAAATTCAATTTTTTGTACAGGAATGTGATATAGTAGCAGCACCAATCGCCATACAAGCAGATCGGTCTAGGGTGTGTGACTTTGCTTACCCGTTCTTCTGGGAGTACTCTACAGTTGTCTTAAAAAAACCAGATCCGAACGATAGAAAATGGCGCACCATGATAGATCCCTTCAAATGGCAGGTCCTGCTTTGTATAGGTAATTATTATGAACTTTAATTTTCAAAAAGTGCCATTATGGTTTTTCAGACCAGCATTATGTTCCGATATACAGAGTGTCCCAATAAAAACGGAACCCATTTTTGAAAGTGAATTGCTCATGTATAAAGTCATATGTCTCCACCAAATTTGAATATGCAATAGAAACGACAATTTTCTATCAGCACTTAAAATTTGGTTGAAAAATGTTAATTAGTTTCGAAAATATTGGCATTCAAATGAATGCACCCGGAAAACCATTTTAACACGATATCGATCTTTCCGTTCGCAGAGCACGTATACACTTGACTCTTCACAATTGTTTAATACAATACAAAAGTGATATTGAAACATTTTACTTACAATATGCATATCATATTCGTTTCATTTTTACCGCAAACAAATAAACTGTTAAAGTAGAGCTTTTGTGTAATGAATACAAACAAAATACCGGTATAAAAGTGTATCAAAGATTTATAAAGTAATCATATGCAGTTATTTTATTACTCTACAACATGCCGGTCAGCGCTCAAATGCCAAGTACTTTAACCCTTTCCCAAACAAGACCTGGTTTTGACATCCATGAGAGAATTAGCTTGAGAAAGTATTTAGACAAAAGAAGAAAATAATGGTCACCAGCATTTTCTCCTTTTGCCTCTATATTTTCTGTGCAGTATTTTACGAAAATTCTGTCTTTATCAGCGTCAATTTTGTCATCAGCAACAGCTTTAAATCCCGTCCACCTTAACTTTTTTTGGTCTGGGAAAGGGTTAAAATTATTTCAAACAACCACCTTACGGACTCAATTTGCACATGCGGCACTTTTATATTAATAAATTTTGAGAAAATTGGTACGTACTTGTACAACGTTAAAGAACTCAACAGGTGACCGTCAGTGCGCTTTTACGAACAAACAAGACGCAAAAATCGATTTCGTGTTAAAACGGTTTTTTAGTGTCTTTATTAAATTTCATATAACTTTTGAACCAATACATATTTTGAAGTGAAACTTAGAACACATATGCAAAAATAATGTATCTTTAGGACTGCAAATTCAAAAATTAGAATCTATGCTGTCGCTTTAAAATATTTGACTTTGAAATAGGGTTCCGTTTTTTTGGGACACTCTGTACATTCGCAGATGTACTGCAAGATCGGGGTCAATAAGTTTATTTCCACTAAGACCCCCACTACAACAACATTCAACGGTAGTCATCATTGAAGTCTTAAAACGCCCCTCAAACGTTTATTATTTGTTATTTTCAGTAACAATACTCTCGAATCCAAAGCAGTTTAGTAACAATACTCTCAATCCCAAAGCGTTTTGGTTACGATACTCTCGAACCCAAAGCGTTTTAGTAACGACACTCTCGAACCTAAAGCATGACCGTGCATACGAAATCACAACGTTTCAATGTTAATTTCCCATAAACCCATTGTTTGCCACCGGAAGTGTTCTGCGGGTATGGACTAAAATGATAAATGAAATGTGTCTATAGTTCTCTCCGATGATGCATATTTTTCTGGACGTGATGATTTGTTCAGTATTGGATGGACATGTCGCTTTTTTTGTAATTTGACTAATACAATGTAGATCAATGCCAATTCCCATTAATATGTCTTTTTTTAAACAAACAGGTCCATATCAATGATTCCTTGACGATGAAGATCTAATGCTACATAAATATCTAGTTTTATTTTAATAATTGTTCCTCTTATGATTTTTAATTGATTCGGTAAAAAATATACTGAACAAAAGTGAAAACGCTACACTGCAAGATTTCTTATTTCTTGAAAAGTATCAAACTAAAAGCATGAATCATACTTTGATGTTATTTCCCAGGCTTTCAGCAATCGTTTTGTCGAAATTCCATTGCCTTGTCTCATTTAATGTCAGAGTTACAGCCCTTAATGCATTTAGTTCAAATTTCATCTAATGCCGCAAATGCGCATGCGCAGAAAACGCTTCATCATTTTTTCGGAATAGTTCATATTCGGGTTGCCAAACAACACTTAAAAATTACACTTAGCTTTTGTAGAAGGCTCTAAAATCAAGGTCTAATCTGTCAATTTTGCGAATTACATCCCTTTGACATAAACAAAGACGGAATTTAAAATGTTAAGTATTCACAAATGTATCACCGTTTTCGATTGGGTTTTTTGCAACATCATACAGACCTTACAGGGCATTTTTAAACCCTTTTTTCGACTAGAGTTTCTCCCAGATGTCCATGCAATAGCGATTTCAATTTACTATGGAGATTACATTGTAAAAGTGTCAAGCTTTGGAACATAATGAAAATTCTGCTTTTTCAAACATTATTTTCTAAACGCTGAAACGATGTTATGCAAGCTTCTTTACATTTCCTGACTGGTAACTTGTCGGACTATCATTCCCTGCAGTCAGGCATGGTAGAGCATTCTTCTGCTTGGATTTCTGAAGTTTTAAATTGTGTAAAATTTCCGTTCAAATTGTACAATTGAAAAACGGACCCCTGTCACATTAAAAGGGCCCGTTTTTATCCCCATTTTTAAGATCTACAAAACGTTAAGTGCTTGGCACAACCAAGTCAATGAACAATGCGAAACACTTTCATTTGATTTTTTTTACTTGTTGTATATAGAAGAAATATGACAAGCAAAGTAAGTGTAGCGTTTTCACTTTTGTTCAGTATATAAAAAAAAACTCATGGCCGCTTCGGTACATATCACAAGTTTTGCCGGACATGTCAGTCCATAAACTTGCATATCACCTGCAAGGACATGTGTCATTTGTTAAATATCATCAAATAGATACAACAAGAAACCATAAAAATGATATAATTACGGCAGGGAATCACATAACATTTTTGCTATTTTTCAATAGTGTTGTTTTAAAAATATGTGACCATTTTGAATTCTATTCAAAGCAGACGATAAAGGGGATTACCTCGCCTTCGCAGCTTCAAAACATTTTCAAATCAGTCACGTATTACCAGAATTATAGACTGCAAGGGCGGAACCAGAAATTTTTTCCAGGGGGGGGGGTCCAAGACCAAGATTTTTTCCGGGGGGGGGGTCCAAGCTCAAATTATGGCTTAAAATGCAATAAATTTAATTTTTTGCCAATGCCAGGGGGTCCGGACCCCCGATCCCCCTCTAGATCCGCCCATGGACTGTTTTCTACAATTGTTGTGTCACGTGATTCCCCATCTTGATAGTTCTCGTTGATTCCTTGATTATACCTGTCATTTGCGTGCTTATGGTCATGTTTTGTTACAGGCGTTTCCCTCCCCGCGGTAACCGTAATGGTTTACATGTTAGAGAAATACAATCCGTTCTATAACGACCCAAAACGAGCGGAGGAGCGGAAGAAAACTGGTGGACTACATTACCTACATAACGCATTCTGGTATATGTATGGGGCACTGCTTTGTCAAGGTAAGATGTAGCCCATGATAAATGACCAGGCAAGCATCTCTAGCTATTAAATAGAGATGCTCTGCTAGGTCATTTATTGTGAGCTGTACTTGGGGAAATATGCAAATACGATACGAAAACGGGCGGACTACATTGCCTACATAGCGCACTCTTGTATATGTATGGGACACTGCTTTGTCAAGGTAATATGCAGTCCACGATAAATGACCTGACAGAACATCTCTAGTTATTAGCTACGGATGCTCTGCCAGGTCATTTATTTTGATCTGTACTTGAGGAAATGTGCAAATACGATACGAAAAGGGGCGGAGTATATTACCTGCTTAACGTATTTTCGTATTTGTATGGTGCTGCTTTGTCAAGGTAAGCTATCTTTTTGGAATTCAAAAAAAAAAAAAAAAAAAAAAAAAGACAACAAATTGTCCGCGGACAACGTAGCAGTTGTCCCCGGACAACATAGCAGCAAAAATAGGTCAAAATCAAGGTCAATGTCGACAGGTCAAAAGCAGGTCAACACCAAGGTCAATGTCAAGAGGTCATGGATCCCACGTGAAAGTTCTTGGCAGGAGGTAGACTATATTATACTGGGATCCAGACTGATAATTTTTCCCTCTTTAATTTTCTCCGGTCTAAATGAAATAAAGATGGAGTTTTGATTTCGAACTGACGATGAGCAATGGGAACAAAAGTATTTTGTTCGTTTCTTTCCAGGCGGTATCCATCGCCCAGACTCCATCGCCGGTCGCACGTTTGTCAGTTGGTGGTGGATATTTTGTATCATTATTGTTGGTACCTACAGCGGTAATTTGATAGCCTTCCTCGCCGTAACCATTGAGAAACTACCTTTTGTATGGATATTTTGTTTGTTATTTTCAGTTCCATGAAGCTGTTTACCGTGTCAGCTTTTACAGGCAGCATAAACAAAGCCCAGTCTGCACTTAAGTGCAGACTGAGCTTTGTTTTTACTTCCTTCGTATTCTTTAAGGATATATTGTGCTTTTATCTATTCATAGGTAATTGGTAATTAATTCATAGGTAATTCAAAGGTAATTCATAGATAACTGTGTACTTTTCTCTTCAGGCGGTATCCATCTCCCCGACTCCGTCGCCGGTCGCACGTTTGTTAGTTGGTGGTGGATATTTTGTATTATCATTGTTGGTACATACAGCGGTAATCTGATGGCCTTCCTCACCGTAACCATTGAGAAACTGTCTCTTGTGTGGATATTCTGTTCATTATTTCAATTCCTTTCTTTCCAGGCGGTATCCATCTCCCCGATTCCGTCGCCGGTCGCACGTTTGTTAGTTGGTGGTGGATATTTTGTATCATTATTGTTGGTACATACAGCGGTAATCTGATAGCCTTCCTCACCGTAACGATTGAAAAACTACCTTTGGGGTGACTATTTTGTTTGTTATTTTCAATTGGAACTAAAAATATTTTCTTCGTTTCTTTCCAGGCGGTATCCATCTCCCCGACTCCGTCGCCGGTCGCACGTTTGTTAGTTGGTGGTGGATATTTTGTATCATTATTGTTGGTACATACAGCGGTAATTTGATAGCCTTCCTCACCGTAACGATTGAAAAACTACCTTTGGGGTGACTATTTTGTTTGTTATTTTCAATTGGAGCTAAAAATATTTTCTTCGTTTCTTTCCAGGCGGTATCCATCTCCCCGACTCCGTCGCCGGTCGCACGTTTGTCAGCTGGTGGTGGATATTTTGTATCATTATTGTCGGTACATACAGCGGTAATCTGATAGCCTTCCTCACCGTAACGATTGAAAAACTACCTTTGGGGTGACTATTTTGTTTGTTATTTTCAATTGGAACTAAAAATATTTTCTTCGTTTCTTTCCAGGCGGTATCCATCTCCCCGACTCCGTCGCCGGTCGCACGTTTGTCAGCTGGTGGTGGATATTTTGTATCATTATTGTTGGTACATACAGCGGTAATCTGATAGCCTTCCTCACCGTAACGATTGAAAAACTACCTTTGGGGTGACTATTTTGTTTGTTATTTTCAATTGGAACTAAAAATATTTTCTTCGTTTCTTTCCAGGCGGTATCCATCTCCCCGACTCCGTCGCCGGTCGCACGTTTGTCAGCTGGTGGTGGATATTTTGTATCATTATTGTTGGTACATACAGCGGTAATCTGATAGCCTTCCTCACCGTAACGATTGAAAAACTACCTTTGGGGTGACTATTTTGTTTGTTATTTTCAATTGGAACTAAAAATATTTTCTTCGTTTCTTTCCAGGCGGTATCCATCTCCCCGACTCCGTCGCCGGTCGCACGTTTGTCAGCTGGTGGTGGATATTTTGTATCATTATTGTTGGTACATACAGCGGTAACCTCATAGCCTTCCTCACCGTAACCATTGAGAAACTACCCTTTGTATTGATATTTCGTTCGTTATTTTCAACTCCATTAAGCTGTTCCCCATGCCAGCTATTACATGCAGCATAAACAAAGCCCAGTCTGCACTAAAGTGCAGACTGAGCTTAGTTTTTGCTTCCTTCTAGAACATTGAGAAAATAATGTTTTCATTTATTCATAAGTTATTGTCTACTTTTCTCTTCAGGTGGTATCCATCTCCCCGACTCCGTCGCCGGTCGCACGTTTGTCAGTTGGTGGTGGATATTTTATTATTGTTGGTACATACAGCGGTAATCTGATAGCCTTCCTCACCGTAACGATTGAGAAACTACCTTTGGGATGGATATTTTGTTTGTTATTTTCAGTTGGAACTAAAAAAAATTCTTCGTTTATTTTCAGGAGGTATACATCTGCCCGACTCCGTCGCCGGTCGCACGTTTGTCAGTTGGTGGTGGATATTTTGTACCATTATAGTCGGTACATACAGCGGTAATTTGATAGCCTTCCTCACCGTAACGATTGAGAAACTACATTTGGGGTGGATATATTGTTTGTTATTTTCAGTTCCATAAAGCTGTTTACCGTGTCAGCTTTTAGAGGCAGCATAAACAAAGCTCAGCCTGCACTCAAGTGCAGACTGGGCTTTGTTTTTGCTTCCTTCGTACTCTTTAAGCAAAATTAATATTATGCTTTCAACTTTTCATAGGTAATTGGTAATTTATTCATATGTAATTCATAGGTAATTGTGTTCTTTTATCTTCAGGCGGTATACATCTGCCAGACTCCGTCGCTGGTCGCACGTTTGTCAGCTGGTGGTGGATATTTTGTATCATTATTGTCGGTACATACAGCGGTAATTTGATAGACGTCCTCACCGTAACGATTGAAAAACTACATTTGGGGTGACTATTTTGTTTGTTATTTTCAATCGGAACTAAAAATATTTTCTTCTTTTCCTTCTAGGCGGTATCCATCTCCCCGACTCCGTCGCCGGTCGCACCTTTGTCAGTTGGTGGTGGATATTTTGTATCATTATTGTCGGTACATACAGCGGTAATCTGATAGCCTTCCTCACCGTAACGATTGATAAACTACATTAACCCTTTCCCAAACAAGACCTGGTTTTTGACGTCTCTAATTGAAATGGCTTTGGAAAACATTGAGAAAAAAGAAGAAACTGCTGATAAACAGCAGTTTCTCCTTTTGTCTAAATATTTTCTGTGCCATATTTTACACAAATTATATCTTTAATAACGTCCATTTTGTCATTTGTGGCAGTTTTTGAAGTGCATCACCCTAAAATTTTGCCGTTTGGGAAAGGGTTAAGGGTGACTATTTTGTTTGTTATTTTCAATCGGAACTAAAAACAACTTCGTTTGCTTCCAGGTGGTATACATCTGCCCGACTCCGTCGCCGGTCGCACGTTTGTCAGTTGGTGGTGGATATTTTGTATTATCATTGTTGGTACATACAGCGTTAATTTGATAGCCTTCCTCACCGTAACAATTGAGTAACTACCTTTTTGTAGGATATTTTGTTTGTTATTTTCAACTCCATTCAGCTGTTCCCCATGTCTGGTTTTATAGGCAGCATAAACAAAGCCCAGTTTGCACTTAAAGGTACATTAGTATCCCCAGGCCTGAATCTCTAATGATCCACAAAAGTTGGCATTTAGCATGTTGTCACACCGTATATAAATTTTATATTCATAATACAAGATTCATACAGTAAATGACATAAATCGATAATCATGCAGCGGTGAAAAACTATGTAAAACATTTACAGCTGGTTGATTGTATTTACAAAAAAATGTTATATGGGGTTATATATCCGTCGTAATCTAAGCCAATACAGATCAGACAGAGCTGAAATTTTGCACAGAGAAAAACAGTTTTTTACAGTAAATTACCCTGAAATGAAGTAAGTAACTGTAAGTATGTATCTTTAAGTGCATTCTGGGCTTTGTTTTTGCTTCCTTCGTATTCTTCCAAAAATATTGTGCTTTCATCTATTCATAGTAGATAATTATGTACGTTTCTCTCCAGGTGGTTTACATCTGCCCGACTCCGTCGCAGGTCGCACGTTTGTCAGTTGGTGGTGGTTATTTTGTATTATTATAGTCGGTACATACAGCGGTAATCTGATAGCATTCCTCACCGTAACAATAGAGAAACTACCTTTTGCATGGATATTTCGTTTGTTATTTTCAACTCCATTAAGCTGTTTACCGTGTCAGCTTTTACAGGCAGTATAAACAAAGCCCAGTCTGCACTTAAGTGCAGTCTGGGCTTTGTTTTTGCTTCCTTCGTATTCTTTAAGGATATAATTGTGCTTTCATCTATTCATAGGTAATAGGTAATTAATTCATAGGTAATTCATAGGTAGTTCAGGGGTAATTGTGTACTTTTCTCTCCAGGTGGTTTACATCTGCCCGACTCCGTTGCCGGTCGGACGTTTGTCAGTTGGTGGTGGATATTTTGTATCATTATTGTTGGTACATACAGCGGTAATTTGATAGCCTTCCTCACCGTAACAATTGAAATTGGGATGGATATTTTCTTTGTTATTTTCAATTCCATTAAGCTGTTCCCCATGCCAGCTATTACAGGCAGTATAAACAAAGCCCAGTCTACAGATTGAGATTTATTTATGCTTCCTTTTCGTACGTTAAGTTAATGTCGTATTTTCATTTATTAATACGTAATTGTTTACTTTTTAGCTCCACTGGCCGAAGGCCAGCGAGCTATTGTCATGGCGGTGTGTCCGTCGTGCGTGCGTCCGTGCGTCCGTGCGTCCGTTAACTTTTTCTTTAAAAATCTTCTCCTCTCAAACCAGTGGGCCAATTTTGACCAAACTTTGCAGGAATGTTCCTTGGGTGACCCTTTACTTAAATTGTTCAAAGAATTTTGATTGGTCCATAAATGTGGGCGTGGCAGGGCGGGGCTTATCAGACTTAGAGAAATCACAAAATAATTCTTTAAAAATCAACCATTTGGCCAACTTTGACCAAACTTGGCAGAAATGTACCTTGGGTGACTCTTTACTTAACTTGTCAGTGAAATTTTGATTGGCCTATAAATGTGGGCGTGGCAGGGCGGAGCTTATCAAATTTTGAGAAATCACAAAATAATTCTTTGAAAATCTTCTCCTCTCAAACCAGTTGGTCAATTTTGACCAAACTTTGAAGGAATGTTCCTTAGGTGACCCTATACTAAAATTGTTTAAAGAACTTTGATTGGTCCATAAATGTGGGCGTGGCAGGGCGGGGCTTATCAGACTTAGAGAAATCACAAAATAATTCTTTAAAAATCAACCATTCGGCCAATTTTGACCAAACTTGGCAGAAATGTACATCGGGTGACCCTTTACTTAGATTGTTCAAAGAATTTTGATTGGTCCATAAATGTGGGCGTGGCAGGGAGGGGCTTATCAGACTTAGAGAAATCACAAAATAATTCTTTAAAAATCAACCATTTGGCCAACTTTGACCAAACTTGGCAGAAATGTACCTTGGGTGACTCTTTACTTAACTTGTCAGCGAAATTTTGATTGGTCTATAAATGTGGGTGTGGCAGGGCGGGGCTTATCAAATTTCGAGAAATCACAAAATAATTCTTTGAAAATCTTCTCCTCTCAAACCAGTTGGTCAATTTTGACCAAACTTTGAAGGAATGTTCCTTAGGTGACCCTATACTTAAATTGTTTAAAGAACTTTGATTGCTCCATAAATGTGGGCGTGGCCAGGCTGGGCTTATCAGACTTAGAGAAATCACAAAATAATTCTTTAAAAATCTACCATTCGGCCAATTTTGACCAAAATTGGCAGAAATGTACATCGGGTGAGTCTTTACTTAACTTGTTCGTGAAATTTTTATTAGTCCATAAATTTGAGTGTGGCAGGGCCGGGCTTATCTGACTTAGAAAAATCACAAAATAATTGTTAAATTCTTTAAAAATCAACGATTGGGCCAATTTCAATTAAACTTGGTAGAAATGCACCTTAAGTGACCCTATACTTAACTTGTTCATGAAATTTTGATTGGTCCATAAATGTGGGCATTGCAGGGCGTGGCTTATCAGAATGGGAGAAATCACGAGAAATTCTTAAAATCAACCATACTTTGTTACTTTCGACCATACTTTGTTATTCAATAATACTTTGTTAGTAAAATTTTAATTGGTCTATAAATTTGGGTGCGGCAGGGTAGGGCTTATCAGAATATGACAAACCATGAAAAAGTTCTTTAATTAAACATAAATCTTTATTAGGTCAAATCTTAGAAAAACCTTGTATGCCCTTCAGAGGTCATATTTTCTGCCCAGTCAATCTGAAAAGAGGTCAGAGTGATTGTTTTGATGAAATCATTGAAGGATTGAAATTGGGTCACTGGGGTTGAAAACTAGGTCAAGCGGTCAAATGTTAGAAAAAAACTGTTTTTTGTCCAAAAATGGGTGCATGGCAGGATGGGGCTTATCAGAAATCATTAGAAAATTTTTCATTGATTGCCGCTTCTGTAATCACTGGACATATTATGAGTGTACTTTGCCAGAATGTTCCTTAGGTGACTTTTTGCAATTTTTTTATTTTTACTTTGAATTTTCAAAACATCTCCAAGACCATTTTTTATTTGAGACACCCTTCTTAGAACTTTTGTGTTGAATTTTAGTCACATGAAAATCAATTCAACGTTCATTAACCCTTTCCCTAACAAGACCATGTTTTCATGTCTCTGAAGGAATTTAGTGTCAGAAAACTTTGAAAGAAAAAACAAAATGCTGATTATTAGCACTTGCTCCTTTTCCTTCAGTATTTTCTGTTCTGTAATGTTCACAAATTCCATATAGTTTTGTAACCCAATTCATCACCTGCAGTAGCTGTCAAATCTTGACAGTCTGAATTTTTATCGTTTGAGAAAAGAGAAAATGCACTAAACAGTGGATTCTTTTTAACTGCAATGTCTATTTGTCAAGATAATTATTGCAATTAACAGAAAAAAGCTAAAAAGGGAGTATATTGTTCTCAAAATTTTAAGTTTTTGCAGACAGGAAATTGCTAATTTGCAATGAATGTCTTATAACAGGATTATATAATTATTAAGAGTCCACTGTTTAACCCATTACCACACAGTGACGCCTTTCAACACCCTGCAAGATAAAGGCTTTTGAAAACATTGTGGAAAATGAAGAAATTGCTTGTGATAAGCAATTTTTTTCATTTTCCACAATATTTTCTGAACAAAAAAACACCAAAAAATTTAAAATTCCATGCACTTGATATTGCGGTCTGCAACACCTTTCAAATTGGAAGAGTTTGGAAAATGGTTAAGTTTGATGCCAAAATGTGATATACTCTTTTTCTCATTTCAGACCCTCTTGACCCGTGACAAGTGTTTGTGTTAATGAAGAAAAAAAAACAACAGTTTATGATTATTATGAAGAATGATTGATAATTTGTAACCCATACTTTGTTAAATTCTATTTAAATCAAAAGTTTAGATAGACTTTGTTCTTTAGGGGCTATTGCAGACGTTAACCTATACCAGGTAAGTGTGCTGGTGACCAAAACATGCTGCAGGAATCTTTTGAGTATGTAGGATTGTGTATTTCAAAGACAGTTGTTATTTGCTTTCTTTGAATTGCATACATGATTATCACCAGTTATGAAGAGGGCCTCTTTTTGGGATAACCGCCTTGTTTATCACAAAAAATAGTTTACCACTTTCATAGAAAGTGGAAATTATTTTCTATCAATTTAACAGAGATACACATTTATTTAAGTTTTGGAAATGATATTTCAACAATAAACTGAATTTGATTTTCTAGTCTTTAGTAATGTACAGTGTCATGCCAATATTTAAATTATTATAACGTTTTGAACAAATTTAGATTTAAATCTCAAAACTAAACACACAGTGAATAATTTAGAATTGCTAATCGCAATTACTTCCAGATCTTTTACATAGGTTAGCAAAATAACATGATTTCTATTGTTTTACTCCTGTCTGTCTGTCAGAAAACTTAACATTTTGCATTTTCTCCAAAAGTGTTTGACAAACAAAGCTGAAATTTGGTATCTAACTTCCATTCAATGATATCTATATGTTCCATGTAACCCTTATCAACTCTTAATTAAAAAACTTAACATTGTAGAAAAATAGCCATTTCGGGCATTCATGTTTCACAAACACATCTTGTCTTTCAAGAAACTTACATTTTGTCACTCAACTATTCTATCAATCATGATTTCAACAACTGTTCTTATTTATTTCAGACAAATTTATCAATATTACAAAAAGACTTACCGTAATATCACTTGGAACATTTGTGAACTTTTATTATTATTTCCAAAATTGGAAATGTTATACACATTTTTATGATTCTTGTGTGGAACAGTGAATTGTGAACACTTTAATAGTGAACATTTTTTTATGATTTTTGTGCAACACTGATTTAATTCTAAATACAGTTTTGTGATTTTTATGTAGCTGTGAGTTCATTGTGACAGTGAATTGGAGTATATATTGGAATTATTGTGAACATAAGTTCTACCCTATGTGACTTAAGGTTGTGTACCTTAATATAGATCACTTTGTGTTGATTGCTGAAAGATATAGAGTACAGTGTGACGAAGTTAAAGAAAAGAGATACAGAGGAAAAAGGGACTTGGATTTACCATTGATTTATCCGTTTAATGTAAGAACTGGCTTTTTATTACTTTCTCTTGAATTTTTACACTATCTGCACCTAAAGATCAGAAAGGGATCAATATAAAATCTGGTCTGTCCATTAGTTTGTCTGTTTTTTCCTTGTAAGTTAGAAATTAAGATGTAGTGCTCAAATTTGATATTAAAACAGTTCATAATTCATTGGTATGAATCCCTTAATAACATTGTTAAAGTGACTTATCAAGGTCAAAACGATACATGCTTGCAAATTTACACTTCATACACATGTAGCAGCTTTTATGGTCCAGGGCCCTGTTTTTCTTATGATTTTATGAACATTTCAATTCATTTGTAAAACAGGGTCCTGGTCATCAGACAATGTCAAAAGTTGTCTTTGAATGTCTGGAAAATTTGCCATTTTAGTTTATATTTTCTAATTGCAGAAGGAAAATGCCTCGCAAGAAGAATTGGCGAATGAGTAGAGCCAGAAGAGATGTACTCACGAAAACCACAGCTGATTTAACGGGTGTCTTTGAACTATCAGATGGGGGCCTATCCCACCCTTTACCTTCATCTGTTTTGGATGAAACAGATGTAAGGCCATCTGTGTCTATGGAGGGCGTCTTTGGAATATCAGATGGGGGACTTGCCCACCCACAAAAACCATCTGTGTCTATGGAGGGCGTCTTTGGAATATCAGATGGGGGACTTGCCCACCCACAAAAACCATCTGTGTCTGGAATTTGTTCTGAAACTGTTCTTGATACTGTTCTTGATACTGTTCTTGATACTGTTCTTGATACTGTTCTTGATACTGTTCTTGATACTGTTCTTGATACTGTTCATGATACTTTACCAAATACTGCAGATGATATACTTACTGACACTGTTATTGATGCTAGTGCTGATGGTAATACTGTTCTTGCTACTGAAGTTGTTGCTGAAGATACAGAATCCAACACAATGATTTTCGGAACTTTTCATCAAGGTAATCAAATGTTTGACCCATCCTCTCGAAATCTACAATGTACAGCCAATGCCTTATGCTCGATGATATACACAGAGCTTAGACATCTGCCATCTTCACAAAATCTAGATGAAATTCTAATAGAAGGAGATAGATTACATAGAGAAATAGTGATTGGACTGAAAGCGAGGAATGACTTTCAAAGCTTGCTTTTGAATTTGGAAGAGATCCCAGGTTCTGTAACTGCATTTGATAGACATGTTTCTATTGTGAGAGGAAATATTTTATCTGGTGTATTTATTCAAAGTTCTATCAACACTCATATGTCATCACTTCACAGTTGTTTGAAGGAAGCATTTCACACAACTTCTTATCTTTTATTTATCATTGGTTCAGTTTGTTCTGCAATTTTCAGGCAGGATGGTAGATATTGTTTATTTGATTCTCATTCACATGGTGTTGATGGTTTGGTAGATGATGATGGAAGATCATTATTAGCTTCTTTTCTTTCAATAGATGATTTGGTAATGTTCATGTATGCAATGTATCAAAGTATGAACATCGATCTAAATGAACAATTTGACATGATGCCAATTAGATTTGTTATAGGAGAAAAAATCCATGAATCTGAATCCAAGAAAAATGAAATTGAATTTACAAATTGTCCACCTGAGAAATTATCTTTGATTGACATATATTTCAAGGATCAAGCAGAGAGACAAAAGCGCAAACAAGAAGTTAGGTCAGATTATGAAATTGTACACGAACGTAAAAGATTAAAAAGAAATGAATATATGAAAAGTTATATGAGGAAAATTAGGCAGGATCCTGAAAGACAATCTAAGGAAAGATTAGTGGCTAGTATTTCAAAGAGAAAGGCAAGAAAAAATCCAGAAAGGCAAGTCAAGGAACAGACTATGACTAGTATTTCAATGAAAAAAGCAAGACAAAATCCAGAAAGGCAAGTCAAGGAACGGACTATGACTAGTATTTCAAAGAAAAAGGCAAGACAAGATTCAGAGAGGCAAGTCAAGGAACGGACTATGACTAATACTTCAATGAAAAAAGCAAGAAAAAATCCTGAAAGGCAAGTCAAGGAACGGACAATGACAAATATTTCAAAGAAAAAAGCAAGAGAAAATCCAGAAAGGCAAGTCAAAGAAAGGTCAATGACAAAGGGTTCTATGCAAAAAGTTAGACAAAATGAGGAAAGAAAGAAGAAAGAAAGAATGTTAACTCTTAAATCAATGCACAAGTGCCGCTCTAGTAAATTGTATAAAGATTCAGAAAGGATGAAAAAACAGAATAAACGTTCATCAAGATTCAATATGATAGTAGAAAATGAAAGAAATAAGACTAAGCGCCAGAGTCTAAGGTCTAATTTAGATTATAAAATTAAGGAAAAGAGCTACAAAAGTTCAAAGCGATATGGTTCCAGCTTAGACGACTGCATTGAAAAATTTAAGAAGAATGTTTCAAAAGGCCCTGTTTATGTTTGTTCATGCTGTAACCAAACATGGTTTAAACATTCTGTTGTGTTATTCAACAAACTAAATTCTAAATGCTCTTCTGATGCAGTTAAAAAATTTTCTACAAATTACATCTCTGTTGATGATTGTGAATGGCTGTGTAAAACATGCTATGAAAAAATTAAACTTAACAAAGTCCCTCCAATGTCTGTTTTCAATCAAAATGCATTTCCTGTACTGCCAAAGGAACTGAATTTACATCAGCTAGAGGAAAGATTAGTTTCTTTGAGAATCCCATTTATGCAGATTAGAGAATTACCAAGAGGAGGTCAGTTGTCCATCAAAGGGAATGTTGTCAATGTCCCGGTTGACATTCAGCCTGTTATACACAGTTTACCAAGAACATTAGATAGTCACTATACAATACCTGTTAAACTTAAGAAGAAACTTTCATATAATAAATGTGATTTCACTGAAAATATTAGACCTCTGCATGTTTTAAGTGCTCTTCATTGGTTAGTGAACCATAGTGTACTGTATAAAGAATCTGGTGTTAAAGTAGATGATGACTGGATGCAATCAATTACTTCAGATTGTAGTGATACAGTAAAAGAGTTCTTTGGAATGACAGGTGAAAGCGTAAGTGAAGAATTAGATTGTAATGATGATGTGAATTATGACTCTGATCACTTTAGTGAAGTTGACGAGACAGAAAAGGTTATTGGTAATAGTGACACTATGCTGGATGCTGCAGACCCAAATAAAGACAACGCTTATACTTTTGCTCCAGGTGAGGGTCAAACACCACTCAGCCTTTATCAAGATCCTGATGCAGAATATTTGTCTTTTCCTACAATTTTCTGTGGACAGAGAAGAAGTCCAAATGATAAAAAACATGTTCACATTCACTATAGTGATACATGCAAGCTAGAACTGAGGCATATTGATCGCAGAGTAGCATCAAATATTCCCAATATCTTCTTTAAGTTAAAGAAAGTTCAACTGAAACAAATTTCTGATAAAGTCCATCTTGCTTTGCGTAGATGTAAAACAGAAGGTAAAACATTTACTGCCTCACAAATGCTTGATACAAATCATCTTAAAGGTGTTGTGAGATTGGATGAGGGATTTTATATTTTCAGAAGTTTAAGGAATTCACCACCATATTTTGAAGCCCGTAAAAAAGATGTTTTTGCAATGATTAGACAACTAGGATTACCTACTTGGTTTACATCTCTTTCGTCGGCAGATACCAGATGGCATGATCTACTAAATATGCTCTCTCAGATAAATGATGGAAAAACAATGTCTGTGGAAGAATTGGATAACTTGACTTGGATTGATAAAACAAAACTTGTGCAAAAAGATCCAGTTACATGTGTAAGGTATTTTGACAACCGAGTACAAGAATTCATAAACACTGTACTTAAAAGTCCCCATGACCCATTAGGAAAAATAATAGATTACTTTTATCGTGTTGAATTCCAACAAAGAGGTTCACCTCACATCCACATGTTAATATGGATTGAAAAGGCTCCTAGATATCATGAAAGTTCATTAGATGAAGTAACATCCTTCATAGATAAGTATGTATCTTGTGAGAAAAATCCAGATCAACAACTTGTAGAACTACAGATACATAAACATTCCAAGTCTTGTAGAAAGAAACAGAAATCTATTTGTAGATTTGGTTTTCCCATTCCTCCAATGAAAAGCACAACTATATTGGAACCGTTAAATGACTGTAAAGAAAAGCAAAATTACAAAGATTTATTTGTCAAAATACAAAAGAAATTGGATGAGTTGAAGGAAACAAATATTACGGTAGATGATTTCCTTACTGAGATCAAAGTAAGCAAGGATGATTACATCAAAGCAGTCCAAAGCTCATTGAGTGGTCCAAAGGTTTTTCTGAAAAGAAAATTAAGTGAGGTTAGAATTAATGCATACATGAAACCTATTCTAAACGCTTGGGGTGCAAACCATGACTTACAATTTGTATTGGATCCATATGCATGTGCTGTATATATAGTTTCATATATTAGTAAAGCACAGAGAGGAATGAGTATTCTTATGAATGAGGCATGTAAAGAAGCTAGAAGAGGAAATATGGATCTCCGACAACAGGTTAGACATATTGGAAATAAATTCTTGAATAGTGTTGAGGTTAGTGCCCAGGAAGCCTGCTACTTACTTTTACAACAGCCATTGACAAAAGCCTCAAGGGATGTTGTTTTCATTAACACTTCTTTGCCTGAAGAGAGAACATTCCTACTTAAGTCTAAGGAATCTCTTGAAAAATTATCTTCAAATTCTACAGATATTGAAGCAGATAATACCATTAAAAGATATTCTAAAAGACCAAAACAACTTGAAAATTGGTGTTTAGCAGACTATGTGTCCCAGCTTGATATCAAATACAACACTGACAAAGGCACTGCAAGAAATTCAGGTGAAAACATTTCTGAAACATTAAATGAAGAAACCAATGAAGGTGAAAACAATGAAAACATGGATACATATTGTAACGAGGATGAGGTGCTTGACTCAGACACAAATGACTATAATTCAAGTGAGGATAGACAATATTCTATTCCTGGGGGTCGAATTGTTCTCAAAAATGGAATTGTTATAAGTGAAAGGAAACAAAGAAAAGTCATAAGATATGTAAGATTTTCGAAAAAAATTGACATCGAACAGTTCTGTAGAGAAAGATTGCTTCTATTTACTTCATGGAGAGATGAAAGTATTGATTTGAAACAAGGTCATGACTCTTACCTATCAAGGTACAGATCCATTAAAAATTTCATAGAGCACAAAGCCTTGCAGTATGAAAAGAATGCTGATGAACTAGATGATGCAATGGAGCGTGCTCACAATGAGGAAGATTTTGATGATGTTGCCCCAGGCACAGAGCAGTCTGAGCAGGATGACTCAAATATTGGTGCAAAAGAAAGTGAAAGTTTCATATTCTTTGATCCTGATAGACCTGAAAATCAGAGACAAGGTGATATTGCTGGAGATGTTGGTTTAAGTGTTGCTTCTGTAGATATTAGTGTACGCAGGAAAACAATGTCAGACATAGATTACAGGCAATTGATAAAATCATTGAATACGAAACAGAGAGAATTTTTTATTCATGTTTTCCAATCTGTTAAGCGTGATGAACAAAAGTTGAAAGTTTTTTTAACTGGTGGTGGTGCAGGCGTTGGAAAATCTGTTCTTGTAAGTGCATTGTTTGAAGCTTTGCAGCGTTACTTGACATCTAATCCTGGTGATAATCCTGAGAACTGTAGAGTTCTTCTCTGTGCACCAACAGGTAAAGCTGCTTTTCATATAAATGGGGTAACATTACATTCAGCTTTCCGCATTCCAGCAAGCCAGGGTTATGATTGTACTCCACTTAATAGTGACACTTTAAACACCCTTCGAACAAAATATAAAGACTTGTCTGTTGTTATGATTGATGAAGTGTCCATGGTTGGAAATAACATGCTTAAACTCATAAATGAAAGATTAAAACAAATAAAGGGCAGTAATGTTCCATTTGGTGGCTTGCATATGATATTCATTGGAGACCTTTTCCAGTTGAAACCAGTGATGGATGGTTGGATATTTGAGAATTTGAAAACAAATTTTGGACCTTTAGCTACAAACTTATGGCAGGATTTTATTGTAATGCATGAATTGGATGAGATCATGAGGCAAAAGGAAGACAAGCAATTTGCTGAACTTTTGAACAGATTACGAGAAGGAAATCATACACAAGTTGACATTGAAAATCTAAAAAAGAGATTGACTGATACTGCTAGTACAGACTATCCACAAAATACAACACATTTATTCAATACCAATGAGAAAGTGAACAATTTCAATGTCAGGAGCTTTCTTAATAATACTAATGAAAAAGTAAACATTCCTGCTCTTGATCATGTATTAGGAGATGACAATGTGACAGTTAAACAACAACTAATATCAAAGTTGCCACATGATTCCACACACACTGCAGGGCTTAGTCAGATGGTAGGAATAGCTATTGGAATGATTTATGACCTATGTCTTAACCTTGATGTAGATGATGGATTAGTAAATGGGTCTTCTTGTATGATAAATAAAATTGAATACAGACAGAAAAATACTACTAGACCAAGTATTGTGTGGGTTTCTTTCAATGATGATAAAATCGGAACATCATGGCGTTCAAAGTACAGACATTTGTATCATAGTGCTATTAATCCATTATGGACACCTATCTTTGATTCAAAGAGGAACTTTGTGTATTTGAGAAAAACTTTTGTGAGAATACAAATCCCTCTGCGCCAGTCAACAGCAAAAACTGTACATAAATCTCAAGGAGACACGTTGAGTCAGGTTGTAATAGATATGGATGGAAAACGTGTATTTTCCCATGCCCATTATGTCGCAATAAGTAGATCAAGATCCCTGAAAGGCCTTTACATTCTAAACTTGAATGAAAGCAAGATTTCTGTGTCAACTAAAGTTCAAGAAGAAATGATACGTTTAAGAGAATCACAGAAATTGAAACTATGTTACACTCCAGTTTACATGACTAGTGACACTCATTTCACATGCCTTTTCAACAATATGCAGTCTTACAGAAGCCATAAGGATGAATTGTTTTCAGATCCCAATGTCAAAGCTGCAGATTGTTTATGCTTATTAGAAACATGGTTAACTGCAGATGATTCCATCGATTTAGTGCAGAGAACTGGATATCAAATTGTTAGAGCAGATGGGAAACAAGTAAGCAATGCTCGTCCTCACAGAGGAATTATCGTTTATGTGCGGGACAACATTCATATTTCTCATAGCTTTTCTGTGGTAAAGAAAAACATAGAAATGATTGTTGTAGAACTCTTGGTGCAAGATAAAGAAATAGTCATTGCAACATTGTACAACTCTCCTAAATCTTCGGTGACTGACCTGAAGAAATTTCTAACTGAAAATTTAAAGCATTTCAAAGGGAAGCACCTCATTATTCAAGGTGATATCAACATTGATTTATTGGATATGAATACAACTATCCAGAGGTTTATGCAGGATTTCTTCAACTGCAGTCAACAAGTGTCAAAAACAACCCATTATTCTGGCTCCTTAATTGATCATATTTACAGTAATATACCACTGATTCTCACTGATGTCATAGAATGTGTCTGGTCTGATCATTCGATGGTGTATTCTGCTGTGCCAAATCACAGTGTCAATCTTTCATAAAGTTTAAAAAAAAAATCATTAATATTGAGTTGTGTGAAGCTAATGACAAGTTTACATATTATTTTGAATGAAAGAGGTCAGTTTGAAATCTCACCCGTCATTGTTTTTTGCTTTGTCTGCTATTTCAGCAGACAAAGCTGGTGGTTCATATAGGTATGGGTGGCCACTATAGGTGCAGAAAGGTGGACACAAAGATATGTGACCTGTCACACTGAAAGGGACCTTCTGGTTTTTCCATTTAACCAAATCTTGAGATACATGAGATTCAGCAGATATCAACCAGATGTCATATTTGGAATTTTATTGAACATGTAAAACAAACAAGGAAACGAAATATATATATATCCAAGAAATTGCCTTAGAATGAAAAAAATTGATCCTAGTTAGTTTGCACAGACTGGCTAGGTTTGATATTTTTCACACTTTCCATAAGGTACTGTTAAGCTTGGCGGGTCACATAATTATGATCAAGCGATATAACATTCTTTTCTTATTTTTTTTCCTTCATGTTCAACACATATTTCAGCATCTAATAAGAAAGAGAGAAATTTCTACTGTAAGCCTTGTCATATGCTGAACTGTGTGGCAGAAGATTAACATAACGATCAGCCTGCAGTCACATGTTGACTGATCATTTTACACCTTTAACCCATTACCATACAGTGATTCCTTTTGACTCCCCAGAAGATAATGTCCATGGAAAACCATGTGGAAAATGAAGAAATTGCTTGTGAAAACCAAATTCTTCATTTCCCACAATGTTTTCTACATAAGATGACCAAACATGTAAGATTCATTCATTTTAAATTGTCATCTGCAACATTTTTGAATTTGGACTAAGTTAAATTTTTTAGATTTACACTGAGGAAATACTATTGTTTGTCGGAAATTATGTCACTGTTTAATTAATAGAATTGATTCCTATTTGTTACTTTCTGTTACACATGAACTTGCTACTTTACATTAATTCAACTGTACCTTTTTACTCACATTACTATTCCATTCTGCATAATTTTTCTGAAGGCAGTGCAGAGCTTAGCAAATGGTTCATCACGTATAAAAACAAGTTAAATGAGATTTGTAGATTAACATCTCATATATATTTATTGCAGTATGTTCTTTAAATTTCGAAATGTGTTCACACTAACTTACACAAATTTTGTATTTCACATCAACCTCAGTATTGAGAAGAAAACTCATCAAAAAATTAATGACCTGTAGGGTGAAAAATTATGCACAATGGTAAGATTATTGTGACAAATAGAGCAAATATTTATATTTTTATACGCCTGAAGGTTCATATTGTTATGGCCCCGGTCGTCTGTCTGTCCGTCAGTCTGTCCGTTAGCAATTTCTTGTGTGCGCAACTTCTCCTACAGTTTTGATTGGAATTTAATCAAACTTGCCACAATGATTCTCCATTGTGTCTATTTGTGCACATCGCTTACGGAATTCAGATAACCTGTTTCGTTTTTGAATTATCTGCCCTTGAATTGAAAAAATGGCAAATTTTACAAACAAGCCCCTCTCGGGTGTATATGCGCCACTCTGCGGAGCTCTTGTTCCTATTTTGATTATACTTGTTCTAAGCTCAGTAAAGCACTGTCTTACTTTTGTTAAAACTGCTGATCTACTGAAAAAGTTCATGTACCATTCATTGTTTGATTCAAAATATTAGTTTAGTGTTTTATGCGAGTTTTAGAATAAATCTCTGAAATGATTAGAAAATCAAAACAAAGACTAGTACTGATCCAAAAGGAGAATATATTTCAAAGATACTTAATGAATATATATAGCAATGTCATAGATTAACAAATAGACTTTGTTAGAAGTGGAAATGGTGCTTTGCACAAAGAATATCACAATAACCACATTTATATATAAATCATATGAAAGTCATGACAGATGATAGCAAGGGAAAGAGAGAAAAACAAACTATTTATTATATGTTACTCAAATAACAAGAGGACTGATATCATTATGACAGTCAAATATTCATATAAAGGGATTAATGCAACATCATTGTAAATGTGTATGTATTTAAATTTAATTATAATAGTTTAGAAATAATCACTTAAGTATGTTTTTGTATGGCATAGAACAATTCTTTCATATAATAGATGGAAAGGCATTTTAATATATAGCTGTACAATCTGCAAAACTTTGTTTTATCATTGGAATAAAAGCTTACAGGTCTAAAACTCATATATGTACATTTATAGTGAAGATGTCACTCATAACAGATCAAGACAATCCAGAAAGGCTTGTCGGTCTGTAAAGGGTAGAATGATGATCAAAACACATGAAATATGATCATATTCTATTTTAAACAATGGGGTCCTGCTTGACATGGTAGCTTGAATGCCAAACTCATTTCTTGTGAGAAGTTGCGGGTGATGTGATTGGATTACATTCAAGCTGCCATCCATGTGGGTATGGCCTTTGGCAAGTCATTTCAGAGCCCCAGCCTAGTTATAGAGAACATTGTTGACAAAAATTAAGTTGTCCTGGGTTAATATCAGCAGATAGTAGCAATATGCTTTTTGAATTTAGATGTTATACAAAGGTTTGAATAACAGATAATGTTGAGATGAATTAACATTTTACTTTTGTCAAAAACATGAATAAGCTGTAATGAAACTTAACGCTTTCCCAAATAAGAGCTTGTTCATGACGTCCCTAATTTAAGAGGCTTCTGTAAACATTGAGTGCTGATAATCAGCATTTTCTTCTTTTGCTTCATTTTTTTCATAAATTTATTCATTTATTTTTATTTTGCTATATTGTGCAAAACCTGTTTTCATCACCTTCCATTTTGTCTTCTGGTGCAGCTTTCAAATTGGAAGTCTAAAACAATGCCATTTGGGAAAGGGTTAATTGAAAATTTTAAGTAATACATGTACATGCATAATATGAATTCTGCAAGTTGTTTATTTAACAACTTTTATGTAATGAAAATATGTATTGATTGTATGCTATTGTAAACAACAATTTCAATTACTTAAACATTCTTTAATAAAACTTCATTATTTACAGAAACACTTGTGTTTGAGTTTTATTTATACTACCAAATCAAGTTAAACATAAAAACCACTGGTGGTGAACTCGGCCAAAGCAAGGGACATTTTTCGCTACCACAAGGTACAGATATTTCAGTTAAATGTGAGTTTAAAGATCTGATTGGATAGTTTTTCTAATAACAATGAATTTGTTCTAAAAATAGACCGGATGTAGCAATTTGTATAGACAAACCGTCTGTGTTGTTATAAAATCTCGTAACTACAGCTTAATCCAAGCCGTAGTTACAATATTTAAAACAACACAGACGAAATACTATGATCGCGAAAAAATGTCCAACGCTTTGGCCGAGTTCACCACCAGTGAAAACTATCTGGCAAGGTCATATAAATCAAAATTGTGCATTTTACGGCAATTTAAAGAGAGAGATGAAAAAGATCATATCCATGATAATTTTGTGTTGTGTGGAAATCTAAGATGGAAAACCCTACGATACAGAATTTCCAGCCAAATTCTGCCTTATTTCCATAAAACTAAAGCCTTGGCATCATTAGTATCATTTACACCTGTTTTCAGCTCTCCTGAGCACAAGGTGCTATTATATGAGCTTTAATGATCGTCCATCGTCCAGCATCTATCTGTTGCGGGACTTAACCCATTACTACACATTGACTCCCTAAAAGATAACAGCTTTGAAAAACAGTGCGGAAAATGAAGAAATTGCATGTGACAAGCAATTTCTTCATTTCCCACAATGTTTTCTATGCCAAAACACCAAAATATTTTAAATTTCATTCACTTGAAATTGTCGTCTGCAATATCTTTGAATTTGGAAAAGCCCCAAATTTTGCCATTTTGGTAATGGGTCAAAAAATATATTGGAATTTCATCTTTAACTAAGTTTCACTGAAAAAGATATGGCAGGTTGGATCTGAGTACAATAATACACAGAAAATATTGAGGCAAAAGGAGAAAGTGCTGATTATCAGCATTTTCTTCTATTGCCTAAATGTTTTCTCAAGCCTATTCTATCGGGGACATCAAAACCAGCCCTGCGTCCAGTAAGACAAAACGTTTTGTCTACTGAACGCAGCCCAGGTCTTGTTTCAGTTTGGAAAAGGGTTAAGCTGCGGTTACAAGGTTTGGTTGAAATACAGGGATATACATATTGTCGCTTTTCAGCAAAAACCTTGTATCTGCAGCTTGTTTTAAGCTGCAGATACATGTTTTTGGCAGAAAAGCAGCGATATATAACTTTTCCTATTTACAAACAATACTTATTACCACTGAGAAATAAGGTTTCTCAAGGTAAAGTCTATTCTGGAATCAGCTTTCCTGTCAAATTTCCTTATGAAAATCTATACTTGAACCGTCTCATTGATTGAAATACTGAGCCAGTGGAGCGATACAGGCCCTCTTGGGCCTCTTGTTACCGATATTGTTTACTTTTACGGCATAGAATAGCAAGGGTCTAAGCTATGGAAAACAGTGTCTATTACCGCCTGAAGCATTATAACCAATCATTTAGAAATACCAATAATTTCTATATAAATGCACAAGAAAATGTCAAATTTGTGTTCTACCTAAAAGTTTGACCATCGATTCAAATTTGTTTGATTGGTGGATAGATTCCAATACTTTTGGTGACGTTTTAGACGAAAATCTCCAGGGAAAAGACTGGCACGCAACCTGTGCAAATGACGACTTTTGCTTCAGGTTTTCAGAACTGTAGGGATTATCAGGAATCACCAGTCGCCGTGCAGCCTGTTGTATATGTGTAAACCCGTTCTTGAATCATCATGTTGTTTGTTTTGATTTATAAGTTTGAACGTGAAGGTTCACCAACTAGTTGGTGATTCGCCATAATGACCACACAACTAACTAAGTGTTGTGAACCACTACAGAAACTGAGGGCGATGTTTGGTACTAGTTCAACATGTTTAAGTC